>CP025650.1:21447413-21591748 GCA_003576665.1 Ipomoea trifida
TTTGAAATATCTAAGTCATCGCTGCTGATCTGCTCCACGCGTTTTCAAACCTTTTAATAGAGTTTGGTTGGAACGAAGGAATTAAGAAATAAATGAATTGTAATTTTGTGGGAAAAGAATAATAAAATGAGAAAAAAGTAAGAATTGAAATTACATTGTTTTGTATGGATGAATATAATAATTAAATAGGAATAAAAGAAGTGATATAAAGATTAAAATGCTCGTGTAATAATAATAATAATAATCCAGGACAATTCAGTTATTTTCTTATTTTTTCCTATCCCAACTGCTGCCAAATTAGAATTTTCATGGAGCTGTATGAATTTCAATTCCACAAAAAGAGTGGAATTGCAATTCCCTCAAACCAAATAATGTAATTTCTCATGTCAAAGAATTACATTGTAGAAGATTTACAATTACACTTTACAAACGCCTTGCTAGTTCATTGCTTCAAAGGCAAGCTACTACTAGAAAGATAGTATACTTAGATTTCGAGTATGGCGTCAAGATAGGGAAATACCAAACCCAAAGGAAATTTCGTACTTTATATTACAGGCTTTAGATTTAATGATTATCAAACTCAAAGTGTATAGTAATAATTTAATTAGACATATCCCCAGGCATTATCCTAAGATACAAGTTCTCAATTTCAATGTCACTACAATAAATTAAAAATTATTTTTTTGGTGATATAACATAAAGTATCGTTATTACTAGCAAAACCAAAGTATTTGTAAAAAAAAATCATTATAATTTCAGAAAATTACACTTTTCGTCTCTAAGGTAGAGTAATTACAGAATTCGTCTAGTGTTGATTATGCTCACTTTTTTTTTTTTTTTTATAAGATCATGCTCACTTTTCGTCCCTAAATTAGCATTAGCATTACACTTTTCGTCCCTAAGTTATACTAAAATTATAAATTTCGTCCCTAATATTTTATTAGTTAATTAATAGACAAACAGTGCAACGTCAGTGATATTTAGGGACGAAAAGTGAGTATGACCAATACTTAAAGATGAATTCTACAATTACCTTATAATTTAGGGACCAAAAATACAATTTTCCTTATAATAAACAATATAATTGTAAATCAATATGGCACTACCAGTAGTGGGGCTAAACTAGTACTAACAAATTTTCAACCACAAAATTATTAATCAAATTAAATGTTATGATGGAGAAGGTGGCTCGATCTTTTAGCTAGCATAAAAATTGACAACCAACACTCAATTAGTAGTTGCTTGATTCTTTAATTTTTTTCAAAAAGTAATTTTAACTTAATATCTAAATATTATTATACAAATAATACAATAAATTTTTGAATAAAAATTAATATTAAATGACTTAAATTTGAATTTGATCTAATTATTTCATTCTTTAAAGCTAATGTCTTAGTAGTAGTAAAATTACACAAAAATTTAAAGAGATGAGCTAGGAAAACGAGTGTAGAAGATTGTTAAATTCAATGCACGACTTGTTTTAGAAATAAATGATTAAATGTACTTAAATGTTTATGATATTTATGTATTTAAATTTTTAATTTCAATTTTAATAATTTCAATGAATTTTTTTTTAATAATTTCTAAAAGTGAAAAAATTCATGGGCCAAAAGCATGGTTTACATTTAAAATTTTTAAAAGTGAAACTCTATTTTAGACAAGGGTATTTTCATATTTTCAACTATTTAACAATTTTTTTGATTTTCGTCTCGGCGACATACGAAGTTGTAAGTCTTCTTCCTCCCCCATCTCTACACATAAAAAAAAAAAAAAAAAAAAAAAAACTCCTTATAAAATTGGAAAATTAAAAAACAAAATGTTTTTCCTAAAATGAGGTTTCATATGAAAAGTCGCAAATTATATTGTGAACCATTATTATGGCTGATACTGCAGTTGTGTTGAACGGATACTGTAGTGGACCATTAGGATGGAGAAACTCCCAACCATTAATAACTACACACCATATCCCAACCAAAGCACTTTAGGATGGAGAAACTCCCAAATGCTGGAACATATATCTTCTGTTGTGTATACACTTCCAATACTTCTCCAACCATTGCTGAGACCATATCAGAGGGTCAACACCATCCAATGCCTTCCTTTCTTGAACTAAACATTATGTCAAAGCTCTGATCAATACCCTGTACAACTCCACCTTACTTTCTTCAATTCCTTGTCTTTCAGCACACTGAATGACCCGTACTTCTTATGTGCAGCCGTACAGGTCTAACTAAAGGCTTTTTAATTTGGACTAATTCTTGTATGTTCTCCCTTTTAATTTGTTTCCATTCTCAGCCATCCAAATGGTATAAAAGCTGTTTTGAACATGATCACTACATTAATTTTAAGCATAAAATATATAGGATCAAATACAAATGTTTTTAATCATATCATTTAAATAACACTGGCCTCTTTTTTATGGGGTTCATGAAGATGGATGGAAAGCTTTGTTTGTTCCTATGTATTTCAAACACACATCATCTGCAAATTAAAGAATGGAAGCCTAAACCAACAAAATAATATAACACAATGATATGATATGATATGATGGATATATGTGCTAATATAAGGAGGTGATGAGGTTCCATTACATGCATACCCCAAAGGTATTCCAAAATTGTAGTATACGACCGGACCCCAAGCCCAGCTGAAGCAAAATCTGGAAACTATCATCTTCATTCTTCAGAACCTGCGTGCCTACATTATGGAATTAATTAATGTGTACAATATAACAGTTAGTATATATTCTAATTATTATTAGAGTTAATATCCTTTGATTTAACACTCATTTAACAAAAATCTTAACAGAGACTATTATTTTGGTAAAAAATACAAGTCAAGGTACTTATTTTTATTAAATTGAAAATCGAGAACTAAAATGAGTACTAGCCCAACAGTCAAAATATGAATATTAAATTCTATTATTACTACCCCTACTATACAATCATTATTGTGTGGACCATACTATCAAATAACACAAATAATATACTTTTAATATATTAAAAATTTACATTGTATTCCAGGAAAATACATTATTTGTGTATTGAATGTACATTATTTTACACCAATAATATATTTTTAATATATTAAAATATACTTTTTGTTATGATCCTCCATACAGTACTGTATGGACAATAATTTGTCCCTACCACAATATAAACATGCATACCAAATTAAATCAGTAGAACATAGAATATATATATACATAACTAACCTTGAACCACTTTTCAATATAATTGATCGAATTGAAGGAATCCTCAAAGTAGCTGAACGTACTAATGTTCATCTTCCTTGTTCATCCCAACAAAAACACTTTAGGATAAACTCCCAAAGAATGCTGCTGCTGCTGCTGCTGTAACATCTTCTCCTGCTCCAACCATTCTGCTCTTCTTCTATCATTAATCTATTTTCATTTCGACGTGGACTACCCAAACATCCATCGATATTGTCTGTTGTTCCATCATCAATTTCTTCGAAGCCTCTTGTGGATGGAAAGAAACGCACTTCTCCATCTTCGTTTCTATGTATTTCAAATAAACAAAGCTGCATCTTCTCCATCTGCAGAAGATAGAAATGAGCATACACCTCCAATACTTCTCCCATCCTTGTTTCCACCTCAAATTTAAATTGTGTAAACTTAATATGTTTCGGAGGTTCCTTTACGATTGAAGCACCAGTGGTTTTGCTTCTCACACTAACACCAAATCCATCAAACTCAACATTACCATCAAACCAATTGTTCTCGATTCTAAAGGATGATGTATTATTCCACCAAAGTTTTGGAATACTGCAACGTACATAATATCCGCTGACTTCAAGCGAAATCTGAACAGTATTACCTTCACAGCATCCCTACATTATTATTATTATTAATATAAAAATATCAAAACCATTACCATCAAAATATATATATATATATATATATATATATATATATAACCAAATCAAACAAACAAAGATGAGGGAGGCAGGGGAACATATATAACTTAACAAACCTGGAACCAATTTTCAATCGAAGGAATCCTCAAAGCATTGCAATTTCTTATCTCAACAGATGTGAGACTCTCCAATCCTGGAAGCTCAACCAAACTTTTGCAATTGGGAATATACAACCTTTCCAGACTTTCCAAGTTTGCTATTTTTTCCAATGACACACAATTTTTTGCAGAGAGTTCCCACAAACTAAGAGGAAGTTGTAGCAATGCTCTTAGATTTTGCCAATCATCCAAAGAGAGACTAAACAAGTTAGAAAGATGAGAAAGGTTGAAGGGTAAGCTTTGAAGATGACAGCAACTTCTCCCAGATAAATCTAAATATTTCAAAGAGGTCAAACTTCCAAGAGAGATTTGTAAGCATTCATGCATAGCATTGCGCTGTCCTATCACAAGTGATGTTAAGTATTCAAGACTCTCTAAGCCTGAAAACTCAATCAAACTTTTGCACTCCGCAATATTCAACCCTTCAAGACTTCTCAAGTTTGATATATTTGGTATTTTTTCTAATGACTCACAATTTACTACCTTAAAAAATATCAAACTAGGTGGAAGTTTTAAAAGTGCTCTAAGATTTTGCAAATCCATGAGGTAGAGCCGTTCCAAATTGGAGAGATGAGAAAGGTCCAACAATGGGCTTTCAAGATGCCAAATTCCTTCTAACGTTAGTTCGGTCAATGAAGTCAAACTCCAAAGAGCAATTGGAAAATTTATAACTACTTGCTGCAATTTGTTGAAACTCACTCTCAGTCTATCCAATGAGCATAAATTCGCAGCTGAAGATGGTAAAAAATCAACAGCTACTGAACCCACAAACTTTCCCAGCCCCAGGGACTTTAGGTTTCTCAAACATCCCAAAGAAAAGGGAAAATGTGAGATACCAGTCTCTTCAACGTCTAAGCTTCTTAGTTGCTCTAATTTTCCAATGTCAATTGGAAGCTTCCTTAGATTCTTGCAACCACTTAAAAATAACTCCTCAAGAGATTTTAACTTGCAAATGCTACTTGGAAGCACCTTCAATTTCTTGCATTTCCTCAAATTTAACATAATAAGCTTTTCCAAACTTCCAATTGATGGGTGCACATTCGCCAAATTTAAACAAGCTCCTAAGGATATTTCTTGAAGACTTTGTGCCCCAGTAAAGTCTGGTGTACTCTTAAGTTGTTCACAATAATTGAGCTTTAACATCCTCAAACGTACCAAATTCTGTTAAAATAAAATAGAGAAGTTTTAATGCATTTCTATTTTTTAGTAAAAGCTCTTAATTAGCAAATATGCAATGTTAAAAAAGAAGTTATCATTACACATACTAACCTGCATATTTGGTTGAAATTCTTCGATATTGCTCTTGCTCAAGTCTAACTCAACAAGTCTTGCACAACGAAAATCCGATTGAGTGTGACTCAAATGACAATTAGGCAACCTAAGAAGTCTAAGCTCATTGGAAAAATATTTAAAAGATCCCCTAAGAACCACACCATCTAATACGAGTATTCGCAAATTTACCATCTTTGTAAATACTTCCGTACTCAGAACCACATTCTTTAACATATTAGAATTTACAATCATCCCTTCAATTGCTTCTGTGCCCTAAAAATGTTCGACGATGTAACAATATGTTAGATACTCTAAAATCTTTCATATTTTTAATAAAACTAAGTATTACATGCAAATGAACTAGAATAATAACTCAAATACAAAGGAAATGTTTTACCTTGTTATCTTGTAGAACATCAAAAATATCATTTGGGTCCACTAATCTGCTTCGTTTGCCAGGATTTCTTGGAGATTCCTTTCGAACAATTTCTCTTCCCATATCCCGTACTAAATCATGCATCTCAAGCTTTTGTAATATTCCATCTCCATCTATTGTTAACAAACATCTTTCTATCAAACTTCTGATTCCACTTTTAGCATGAAAACCACAAGCTTCTAATATCATAGTAGCCTCTTTTTTCTCATGCCCAACAAGAAAAAAAGCAATATCAAGAAAGATGTTTTTAGTATCATCATCAAGTCCATAATAGCTTATTTCAAGAATTGTTTGAATATCGTCATGAGGATTGCTTTTTAATTTCTCAACATCTTCGATCCACTCTTGCACCGATCTTCCACGCAAATGGGAACCTATAATGGTAAGTGCTAATGGAAGTCCCCCAGTATAACTTGCTATCTTTATGGATAGTTTAGTATACTCATCTAATGCTTTAGGAACACCAAAAGCATGCCAACTTAAGAGTTGCATAGAATCATCAATGTTTAATGTTTTAACCATGTATTTCTCTTTTGTTACAAGGTCACTCAACAAATGAACATCTCTAGTTGTTATTATAACAACACTGCCCCGACCAAACCAATTCCGTTGTCCTGCTAATGATTCTAATTGACGTATATGGTCTATGTCATCAAGAACAATAAGAACCTTTTTGAATTGTAGCCTTGTTTTGATCAAACTTATTCCTTCATCAACATTATCAATTTCAAAATTCTTTGTCTTGAGTGTTTTGTGAAGAAGTTTCTCTTGTAAATCAACTAGACCATTGTGTCCCTTATTAGAAACTTCTTGTCTAATATTTGCAACGAAGCAGCTACCTTCAAACCCTTGAAAACTCATGATCAAGTGATTATATATGGCTTTAGCAAGGGTTGATTTCCCTACTCCACCCATGCCAAAAATTCCAATCATCCGAACATCATCATTTGTTTGCATTTGTAATAAATCAAGTACATCTTTAACATGAGAATCAATTCCAACAGGATGCGTTGCAACATTCATTGGCATAAAATTCAACACCCGTAGCACTTCTTCAGTAATCACCTCAATGAACTTTGACTCATACCTAATCAGATTTTAAATTTATTGCATAAAATGATCTTAGAATTGTCTGATTATTGATTTTTTATATATAAAAAATGGAATGCGAAAAACTAAAAATTAAGAAACGAAGTTGAAAACACGACAGCAGACATTAAAACATTATGCTACCAATTAAATAGTAGGCTACGACCATTTAATAATAATTGAAGGATTATTCCATCTCAACTAAGAGTTACACTCACGGTCTTCACGGATCTTAATCAGTGAGACAGGTAAGATAGTTGCTTGTTACTTAGGATAGAAATCATAATATTTATTACATAAAATTTAATACCAATTTGAAATAAATAAACTATCACTACTACAAAAACAAAAAAAAATCGACGTTAAAAGTGAAATAAAATTTTGAAAATCATATAACTTAGGATAAAAGGATTGTTACTAATGATAAATATTGTAATACTCATAAATGAAATTGTGATATTTACAAAGTGTAATTCTAATTTAATATTGTAATACTTACATGTGAAATGGTACTTATGAAAGAAATTGTAATATTTATTGTAAAAATTTAATACCAATTTGAATTAAAAATAATTGGTTACATATGATAAATACTGTAATGTTTATATATGAAATTGTGATACTATTTAAGGTAAAATTGATTGTTACTAATAATAAATATTGTAATATTTATAACTGAAATTGTGAAACTTATAAGAAAAAGCGCAATAATTCTAAGGAAAACTATTATATTTTGATGTAAATGTATTAATTTTTTCATCAAAAGTATTATATTATATTATATTTTTCATTATAAATAATATTTGCAAGTGTTTGTTACTTATAAATGAAAATGTGATACTTTTCAAAGAAAATGTAATACTTTTACATTAAATATAAAAGTAATACATTGATTGTTACTAATAATAAATATTGTAATATTTATAACTGAAATTGTGAAACTTATAAGAAAAAGCGCAATAATTCTAAGGAAAACTATTATATTTTGATGTAAATGTATTAATTTTTTCATCAAAAGTATTATATTATATTTTCATTATAAATAATATTTGCAAGTGTTTGTTACTTATAAATGAAAATGTGATACTTTTCAAAGAAAATGTAATACTTTTACATTAAAAATAAAAGTAATACATTTTCCTTCAAAAGTATTACATTGCCATATATAAATAATAAACATTTTATTTGCCAAGAATCTTGTGGTCCAGTGGCATCAAATCTTTTCCTTTATACGGGAGGTGGTGGGTTCGAGCTTCAGTGGAGGCACTACTGAACAGATATTGCATTGTAATCAAATCAGCAGTATTCAAAAAAAAAATAAACATTTTATTTCTGATTTAGTATTACATTTGCTAGTATAAGTATTATATTTTATTTAGACCCGACTTATCTCACGAATCTTCATAAGTTTTTGTCTAATATGTTTTATTGGATAATTTGAAACTTTGAACCATGAACATGAGGTTAATTTTTATACTAAATTATTTTCTTCAGTTTCAACGTTCAACTAAACGCTGGATTAAGGGTGTGTTTGGTAACTCGAAAAATGAAATGATTTTCGGAAATCATTTTCGGGTTTATTGTGTTTGGCAACATCCAAAAAATGTTGTCAACGAAAAATGAGCTCATTTTTTCGGAAAATGACTTCGTGCAACGTTTTTTTTGTAAAAAAAATAAATAAATAAATAAAATTCTAATAAATATTATTAGTTTATATATTTTTATATTTTAAATAAAATAATAAAAATATATAATTATAAATTTCTAAATATTTTCTACTCATTTTCCGGAAAATGAACCAAACACACACAGACAGTTTTTCAGAGTTCATCTAAACGCCGAAAATGAACTCATTTTCCGGATGGAAAAACCGAAAAATGACTCATTTTCCAAAAAATATTTTCCAGAAATAATTTTCCTGCTTCCCAAACCCACCCTATGCTTGTATGTTATATGTGATTCAAGATGTGAGTATGATGCATGCATACTTGTAGGCAAAAAGTGAAAGAAATTTCCAATCTTTAAAATATTGAACTGCCAATAAAGATTAGCTAGATCATATCCATGAATACAAAATAAAATTCAACATAAAATTTGATTTGTAAATACAGATCTATGTTAAGAACCTAGTAAATTATATTTTGCAGACAAAATTTACTAAGATATTTTTTTAAATATTTTCTATTAATTAAATGTCGTTACCAACAAGTATAATCAATCAAAAATTAATACTACGTATAAAAATTAATTAAAAAGCACAGTTAATTAGAAGATGCAGGCAGATTCTTCTCGTTCAATTATTTTAAAATTTTTCTTTAAAAAATTCACACAAATATGGATTTACTATATGAGTAAATCTGTCAGGCAAATATCCAAAATCAAAGGAAATAAAAAAGAGTTAGGATTACCCATTTGGCATGGTTTGCAAATCCCATCCGGACAAGTTAGCAGCTGCAGTGAGTGCATCTTTCCACTCATTAACTTTCAGATCTCCAAATCGTTGTTTGTGTAGAGTCAATGTTTCACCAAACGTGCTTGTATGTTTACGAACCTCTGAAGGATCAACATGGTAAAATATGGGATAAACAATCTGATTCAACTTTTGTTTACACTCCATGATCTTCACAAGCTCATCCAGACACCATCTGGATCCGGCATAGTCTTTGGAGAATACGATGATGGAGATCCTCGACTCCTCTATGGCCCTAGATAGCTCAACAGAAATATCCTCACCTCTCCGGAGCGATTCATCATCTCGAAAGATGTTAACCCCAGCTCGCCTCAAATTTGCATAGAGATGATCAGAAAAGGATCCTCGCGTCTCACCCCTAAAACTCAAGAAAACATCATACGTAATGCGAGCATAGGATGAAGAAGATGATGATAATGCCATACTTGAAATTGAGTATAATTGAGTATACTATCTATCTGGAATTTCTAGCAGCTTGTCTTTCCAGCTATTAACTAAGATTTTAACTGAGAGACAAGCAGACAATAAAGAAGAAGGCAAATAGATTAATTGGCTAGTATCTAAAGATTTAATTTAAAGAGCTTTAACGACGCGTGTAGCAGAAAAAAAAAAGCATAAGATATGAATTATGAACTTCAGAGGAATGCCTAAGTAATTTAAACAAAATTTTAAAATCATAACTAACTTTTTGAAAAAAAGTTAAAAAAAGTATAAATATTATTTTCTGATATTAGTTTCCCAGTAGGAGTACTAGCCAAAAATTCAAGGATTCACATGATATGTTATGATAATGTTGCGTCCTTTTCATACATTATCTGGTGCATCAATATAATATAGGGAGAATTCAATGGGTAGCTCAAGCGGTGAGTGATCAATCCTAATGGGTGACAAATGATCAGACATTAATCTACGTTCGATTAATAGATTTAAATTATAGAGCTTTGAAAACGCGTTTAGCAGATATGCGGTGAAGCCAGTGGATGACTTAGACAGACATTTCAAAGTCAAGATAAGAAAATACCTCCCAATGATTGTTAAACCCGAAGGAAATTTCGTACTTTATATTACAGGCTTTAGATCTAATGTGACTATGTGAGTCTCTTGTGAAGTTGTCTTATGATTGTTAATTGTGAAGTTGCCTTATGATTGTTAATTGTAAGATGGGTTAGGTTAATATAAAAATGTAATATTTATATTGAAAAATATAATACTATTTAGAAATAAATTGTTTGTTACTCATAAGCAAAAGTACTAGGAGTAAGTGTTTTGATTTTCAGTTCAGTTTGGTTTCGATTTTGAAAAATTATAATAAAATCATTTGATTTCAAATTTTAGTTCGGGAATTCAAACATTCTATAGCTAGTTCTCTTGCGCACAAAATTATTTATTTATTTTTATTAATAATTTAAATTTAAAAATCTAAATAAGTCCTCAATGCATATTTCAAAATTTTCAATCTAAAATAAGTTCATAGCTACTTTCTCAACCTAATGAAGGTTATTCAAAGAGTCAAAAATTACCTCCACTAAAACTCAAACTCACTCGCATCATCCATGTGAGAGTGTTAACTGGGAGACCGGATGCCACTAGACCACAAGGTCTTTGGCAAGTAAAATTTGTAAATATAAAAGTATTTGGGTATAAATAAAATATATAATTATTTAATATGTATTTCCACCCATTAACTTTTTGGTCTCCAATTATCGTTGTCTATGTAGGGTCAATGCATCACCAAAAGTACATAGTTTTTATTTTTGGGCGCATAAATGCATAGTTTTTATTTTTTTCTGTTTTATAATTTGTTTTATTTTTCTTTTCTATTTTTTTTTCTCCACTTCCATTTTCTCTTTTCTAATCACACCTACAAAAAACTTCTCAAAAAAATCATACCAAAATTTCAATTATTGAGGAATGCCTTATTATTATATCAGAGTTCATTGACTTGGTCTTTCAAGAGCATCCACATGTGTGGATCATAGCAAGTTTTTTCAAACTAATAAACCAAAAGTGAGTTCATAACTAGTGTGAGAGGGAGTTTTTTTTTTTTAGAGTTTTTAATTTCTGCAAGTAATGGATTATTGTGGGGCCCAAATGCACGCGCCGCTAGGCGCGTAAATCACTTTTGTTAATTTTTTTTTCTTTTTCTGAAATTGACAGCTTGTCTATGCTTCTTTTTCTTTCTTTTTTGTTTTGCTTCTTCCCTCCACTGACTTCATTCCCACGTGGACTCAAATAAACCCTCAAAAAATTAGAACAGATAAAGATGCTCTAAATACTATCACGCAGAATTTTTTTTTCTTTTTAAATTCCATCTCTACGGTTTTACTTTTTTTTTTTTTTTTTGAAAGCACCTTTTGTTTTTTAAGATTGCAAATCTTACAATATCTTGCAAAGCAGGGGTGGTGGGCCTTTTCTTTTTCAAAGTAGCTTTTAAAAAGTTACTGCGTATTATTATTAGTATTATAATTATGTTAATCGTGTTATATTATAAATTAAAAATAATTATTATGAAAGTAGAATAGATTGCAAATCTTACAATATCTTGCAAAGCAGGGGTGGTGGGCCTTTTCTTTTTCAAAGTAGCTTTTAAAAATATAATAATAATAATTAATAATAATAATAATAGTATTAGTATTATTATTATTATTATTATTATTATTATTATTATTATTAATATTATTATTTTGTCAATTGTTATTTTATTTTTCATAATCTTAAAATTTACATAATTCAAATTGTTATTTAATATGAATTATTTTATTTCAAATTTCTAAAATAATTTACATAATTTTAATATTAGTTTTGTTATTTTTAATATTTTACAGTAAATTTATATACTGATAGAAGAGATTATTTTTGGAAAGAATATATTTGTATTTTCCTAGACCGTACCTCCCTTCATGTCTAGTTGTCTACGATCAACTATATCTCTGGTCAGTGGCGGATCTAGATAGAAATTTTAGTTAGTGGGGGTGAAATTTTTTCTTAAATCGTAAAACATTTAAGGAAATATAGTCATAGATTTGTTGTATATAAGCGAAGAATAAAACACATCAAAATTTTATAAAAATACTCGTAACAAAATATAAAAAATAATTAATTTGATAAAATAATTCAAATAGAAAACGCATTATAAATTGAATCACTTAAAAAGAATATAGTCATAAATATTGTTGGATATATATAGACAAAAAAGTAAAACACACTCAAACTTTATAAAAGACAAAAAATAAAATACACTAAAACTTTATAAATAAAGTTATTAATAACAATATATGAAACATAATTAATTTGATAAAATAATTCCAATAAAAAATACATTATAAATTACACATCTCATTATTATGATAATTCAAATAGAAAACACATTATAAATTGAATCACTTAAAAGAAATATAGTCATAAATTGTTGGATATAGACAAAAAATAAAACACACTAAAACTTTATAAAAATATTAATAACAATATATGAAACATAATTAATTTGATAAAATAATTCAATTATAAAAATATTAATAATGAAACATAATTAATTTGATAAAATAATAATTCAATCACTTAAAAGGAATATAGTCATAAATATTGTTGGATATAGACAAAAAATAAAACACACTAAAACTTTATAAAAGACAAAAAATAAAACACACTAAAACTTTATAAAAATATTAATAACAATATATGAAACATAATTAATTTGATAAAATAATTCAATTATAAAAATATTAATAATGAAACATAATTAATTTGATAAAATAATAATTCAAATAAAAATACAATGGACAAAATGTTGAAGGGCTCCAATAATAATCACGCCTGCTACTTAACGGAATTGAACCCACGCACTCTGCTTAGTGAAAGCACGCACCAACCATCTCAACTAACTGACCAATTATTTATTTACTTATATCATTTTTCATATACCATTATTTAAAACGCTACTATACATACATATATACATACAAGAGCTATATAGGGGGAGGGGGTGGGGTAAGTGGGGGCACCCAATTGTATTCCTATGGAATGTCAGGAGGGGTGGGTTCGAACATCAGTAGCACTAAAAAAAAGTATTTGAAAATTGAAATACCCATACTAAAGAGTATTGGATGGAAATATGCATCCACTCTCACCACCTTCTAATCTTCTTCGTAATTAAAATTTTTTAATAATTATTATTATTATTTTTTGGCCGTTGCCATTGACCATTCATTTCAGAGTGGCTGCCGGGTTAGACAGTGAGACGTAATTTGGCATCTCATTTTTTATTTTAATGCTGCAAAAACCAGTGCATTGTAGGTGGAACATTCGCCTTCTCTGTTTCTATGTATTTCAAACAGACAAAACATCATCTCCAAAGAATTGAATTCTGCATACACACTCTCATTTGTACCTATTTTACTTGTGTTTTTATTTAGGTTTTATAGTTAATTGTGTGTTAAAACGTTGTCTCCAATACTTATTTCCTTGTTACTTTATTTAAAGTGATATAATGCTTGGTTTGAGTGTTTTTGATGTGTTTAGTGGCGCATTATAACCATTTGGGAGCAAAAAGCCAATGCAAATGAACCAAAAATGTTGAGAAGTCAAAATGGGAGCGAAGTGCACTGTTCACCGCAGATTCTCGACGCGTCGAGACATTTCAGTGTGCAATCGATTTTTCGCCATTTCATTCTCGACGCGTCGAGAATCCAGCCCGGACCACTGTTCATCCCCGAACAAAATTCCAGATTTGCCCCTGTTTTGGATCCCACTATATAAGGCTTCATTTCTCTCCAAACCCTATCTCTTGGCTACTCGTTCTTGTCAGAAAAAAGAAGGAAAAAAAACAAGGAAAAAGCTTCATCATCTTCCAAAGCCAAAAAGGAGAAAATCATTACAACTTTTGGGAAGAAGATCAAAAGAAAAGAGTTTGGAGGCATCATTTGGGAGAATATCTTCCTCTCTCTTTTCTATTTTAAGCTTTATTGAATAATTGTTGAATCTATTTTAGCCATGTTAGGCTAAACTTTCCTTTGGGATTTTTGGGTATAAAAGTGTTTATGAACCTATGTGCCTAGTTCTTAATTTGTTTGAATGAAATTTCTATTTGGGTTTATTACTTGTGTTGCAATTGTGATTTATGTTGTTGATACTTGTAATTAGATGCATATGATTACTTGTATCCTTGCTAGATTTGTCTATGAATTAGAGCACCCACAATTGCACTTGGCTATTGTACCTCGAGATCATGGAGAGGGCAATTTGGTTAAGGGACCTATTGTGAATAGCTCACGAGAGTGAGTATTCCAATTGTGAATAGCCCACGAGAGTGGGTATTCCATTTATTGCTTAGTCCCGCTTTTATATTGTGAATAGCTCACGAGAGTAAGTATTCCAATTACCGTATTTTGGGTTTGAGTTACAAGAGTAACCTTTCCCTTTTAGATGGATGGCAATCCTCCACACTTGTTTAAACCCAAATAATTATTTCACCTTAGATTGGCGCTAGGTGATTAAACACTTTAACTCCCAAAAATCCCACTATTACCTCCTTGAATACAAAAACCCGTTTGCCTTGCTTTAATTATTTGTTTGCATATTCATAGATAATCATCCATTATTAACGTAGGGATAGCTTCTTGCGAATATAATTAGTAACTAGTGCTTGATACTCCACTTCCCTGTGAATCGATAACCCCGGAATACTCCGGGTATTTGTATGTGATTTTATGCTACGACCACATACACCTCCAATACTTCTCCCATCCTTGTTGTAACTTCAAAAAACATACTATCATACCCAATATATGACTTTGATATTATAACACGCATTGATGCTAATATATTTGGGTTCCTTTAGAATCCTAGCACCACTGGTTTTGCTTCTCACACTCAAACGAATCCCCTTTACAACCATCAATTTCACTGGGATCAATCACATTGTGCATGATTTGAAACATTACATTCCCCCAATTTGGAAATTTGCAGTGTTAGAGGATAAAAATCAAGCCAGTCAAGAAGGATTAAAGGGAATGGGTCTCACAAGAGTTCAGTTGTTTACGGATTGTTTGATGGTGCGTAATTTGATTTGTGGCACCTCACCGGATTTCTCATATGCAGGGTGTGTGATTAGTGAATGCTGGGATCTTCAATGACACTTTGAAATAGTGTCCATTAAGTATCTTTCGCGATCAGCGAATAAGCTTGCCCATGTTCTTTCACGGGCAGCTCGTTCTCAGTCTGGTTCTTTATGTGGGTTATCTTCTATTTCTACATGTATTGAACATCTATTTTAATGAAATATCCTTTTGTTTTTCAAAAAAAAAAAAAGAAGCGAAGGAAGACAAGGGTGTTATTGTAAAAAAAAAAAGAAGCGAAGGAAGACAAGGGTGTTATTGTAGTTTTCCTCTCATTCTGTTATAACTTATAATCCTTTTGTTTTTCAAAAAAAAAAAAAAAAGAAGCGAAGGAAGACAAGGGTGTTATTGTAGTTTTCCTCTCATTCTATTATAACTTATAACCACCTTTCCTTCTCACCATCTAGCAGCTGTCTTTCCGGGTGGTTTCGCCGGTACAGCCTGTTTTTTAGGTGGGATGCATGTTGTCCTTTTTGAACATGTATCTTAAGAATGCATTGTTATATTTTATAATATTTGTTTCAAATTAGAATACTGTACATTGTACTTAGAGAATACGAAAAGAATACCGTATATAAATACAAAATAATAAATACGTAGTTATGTATTTATTTTTTGAAATATAAGCATAAAAAATATCTAAATAGTGGGTCCAAGACCAACAACCCTAATTTTACTCCATCCCAAGACTATTGTCGACTGTAAAACTTCATCCCAAAACTTACGCCCTGCGCTGCCCGCGACCGTGCCGCCGCCTTCCGCCCACTGCATTATTATTATACACTAATTACATATTATTGTTAATTATATTTAATTTTCCTCATAATTATGTAATAATTAATACATTCTAATTAACTAACAACTATGCATTATAAATGATTCAGCATTTAATGAGGTTAACAACAGTACTATTTTTTTCTCCTTATACATATATATACCTTTTTTTTTGCTTTTAACTACAATACTGTACACATACAACTTTTTTTCATTTAAACTACAATACTGTGCACATACACGTATCATACATTCATTTTCTACCTTTTAACTATTTTTTTTTTTTGGAAAAGTTAACATGCATTCGTAGAATGCATTTGTTTTTAAGCAAGCATGCATTCTATGGAAGTACTTTGTCCATCTTTGTTCCCTTTTCAAAAGGGGCCTATTTTTGTATCCCACCCAAAAAACCAGCCCAATCGTGTTTATGACGAGCAGAGACAAAGAACTTACGCTGCCACCAGATTAGTGTGCAGCTTGGGGAAGATGCAACTTCTTGGATTTTTAAGTCAGTTCATTCGTCAATCGCTTAGAGTATTATATTATGCACATGGATAAGGCATAAGATGTTTGGGATGATCTAAAGAGGAGATTCTCACAACGCGATCCACACGGAATCTCTGTCTTACAGATTGAGATTTATACTCTAAAGCAGGGAAACATGTTTGTGAATGATTACTACACCAAATGTAGAACACTTTGGGAAGAATGAATGCATTGAGGCCTCTTCCCATATGATGAAATAAGGAAAGAGCGAGAAACTGATCAAATAATTACATTTCTTCAAAAATTTTCATCAAACTACCTGGATTTTCAAGGCAAGAAGTCATAGAAGTTAGAGAGCATATTTTAAAGAATGTCCACAAGATTAATACCTTCTTTGCCTTGCCTAAGGAGTTTAGGGGAGATTATGTAATGAAGCAGTTGTATGAGGTTAATGCATATATAACAAGTAGTTGTGACAAGTGTTAGGTAATTATCTTAACTAAGTGACTTGATGTGTAATGATTTTGATGGTTGCCATTATTGTTGTTTTTTGGGAATTGACTACCACTAGAATTATGACATTACCTAATGTAAATGGTTTAGAAGTTAGCTAGACTTCTTCTGTGAATGAAAAACAGTGCTGCTTCCAATTATAGTTTTTAGTTTATTATTGGTGGCATTTGTATCATAAGTATACATATATGTATGGAAAACATGGTTTATTGATTCTATAATCCTTGTTAATGTTAATTTTCCCCTTCTCATCTTTTAATGAGCAATTATATTTTTGTATTCTTACTGATTCTCATTCTACCTAGTATAAGAATGAATTTTTTTGACGTGAAAATTAATACAAAATTGAAGCGCACCATGCATACTCAACATTGTAGTGAAAGTTAATATAAGAATTGGTTTTTTTGTGCTGAAAGTTAATACAAGGTCCGAGTGTTTTGCTTTTTCCTTTGGCTGAGATCCTATGATTTAAACCAATATATTTGCTTGACATGACACCTACACTTTGTCTTTCTATCATTGAGCTTATGCCCCAAGCAAGTATATCCCAATGATTCCATGACATCCTGTCGTTTGACAATTTTCATGTCCTCACCATTTAAGGATGGTTGTCATTCAAGATGCAGAGTGTAGAACTGTACGTTTTTCGGTAGTTTTAAATTTAGTTTTTAAATGAAAGGTAATCTTAAACTTATTTCTTAAATATAGATATTTTTGTTTGGTTAGCACCTTGTTACCCACTATTTCTGCATTATTATCATACTTATAAATTTTTTTTTTTTAGATGACATTATGATATAGTAGATTATATGATGACGTACTCGAATAAATAATATGATGAGAGAATGATATAACAAAGTATATGATGTGACAATAATAATGTAAAAATTGTATGGGACAATTGACAATGGTCCTGTTTGGTAAATAATCAGCCTATCAGTCAATTTTAGTTTATTTGATCACTATTAGTTGTTTGGTTAATAAGTTTTTTGTAACTTCAAAATGCTAAAATTCAAAAGGCTACTTAAAGCAGTCTTTTCAATTAGCTTTTTGAGAAAAGAAATTATACCAAACAGCTATCAGAGCTAATCTATCAAACAACTTTCTACAATCAGTTAATGTTATCAACAAATCATACATTCTAACCCAAACAGCCAACCCAATCAACTAACAACCATTTACCAAACCGGGTCAATGTGTCAATAATGTAAAATAAAAACCCTTAGCTTGTTTAAAAATAGGTTTAAAAGTACTATGTACTCCGTATTCTTTAAGAAAAAAGAATTAAGACAACTTCTAAAAATAAGAACTTAATGCATTAAATCAGAAAGAATACAATCAACAAGATAAGGATGAGGGTTGTCAAATCACTCCCGACAACTTGACATAGAAATGGCTTCCCGAATAACCGTGTGACAACACAATTCACAGATCGCTTCACAAAACAGAAGTCTACAACTTCTGTCCGTCAGCTCAGGTGTCAAAAATTAAATCAGCAGTTCCATTGGCAGTTCACCTCCAAACTAAACCAGTGAAGAAATTAAGAACAGAATGCAAAGAAAATGAGGAAAGGATGGGTAGGTATTTGCTGAGGTGACTATGCTGCCCTCTTTGATTAATTGCAGGAATCCATCCCCTTGTGGATGGAAAGAAATGCACTTCCCCATCTCTGTTTCTGTGTATTTCTAATACACAAACTATCATCTGCGGATGATGGAAATGTGCATACACCTCCAATACTTCTCCAATCCTTGTTGGCACCTCAAAATCAATTTCTCCACAGACTTCCACAGTAATATATCCAGCTTGCCTTACAATCCAGGCACCAGTACGTGGTTTTGCTTCTCACGCTAAAACTAACATCAACTCCATTAATGCCATCAAATTTCGAATACGGGCACTCCATATAGATGTCAACAAAGTGATCACCATCAAAACCACTGTTAGTGATTTTAAAGGGTGTATGCCTCATAAGTTTTGGAACCCAGCAAAGTACAGAATATCTGAAGACTTCAAGCGAAATCTGGACAGTATTATCTTCAGAATCTGCCTACAACAACAGCAACATCATCATCATCATTATACAATAAACTATCAAAACCAGATATCAGCCTTACATATGTAAAAATTCCATGGCCTAATTAGATTTTTTTTATAAAACAAAAAAAAAAACATGATGACATTTTAGTAATTATAATCAATTTCACTATGCAAACTTTAACAATTAAATATTTAATTTTTAACAATTAAATATGTTTTAAAATAAAAAATAATAATTAAATATGCAAATTCGGTAAATTTTATAAAATCAATGAAAAAGTTAAATTTTAAATTCAAATCATAAATGAACAGAAAAAAGTGAATCACTAAATCAAGTAAAGCAAAAACACGGTCATAAACTCTAAAATCAAAACCCTAAATGCAATGTAATTTCGCATTTTTGTAAGTGCAATTTTTTTTTATACTAAATATGTAAAATGTTAATACTAAATTTGCAAAATATTAATACTAAATGTGTAAACCTAGAAAAGTCTAAAATGGAGATTTTAGTGTTCAAGTTTGTATAGTAAAATTGGTCATCATTACGAAAATGCCATAGCATTTTTTAATATAATCTAATCCATCCGATTTTGCAGATGTAAGACTGAGATTAGTTCTTATTACCCTCCTGAAGACTTGTTCTCATTTGATCATATATATATATAAAGATGAGGGAGGGGTACATAACTTAACTAACCTGGAACCAATTTTCAATCGAAGGAATTCTCAAAGCACTGCAATTTATTATATCAACATATTCTAAATAGTCAACACTCTCCAATCTTGGAAGCTCAACCAAACTTTTGCAATTGGGAATACACAATGTTTTAAGTCTTTTGAAGTTCTGTATACCTGTTATTTTTTCCAATGAGACACAATTTTTTGCAGAGAGATGCTCCAAACTAAGAGGAAGTTCTAGCAATGCTCTTAGGTTTTGCCAATCATCCAATATGAGTTCTCTCAAATTAGAAAGATGACAGAGACTGAAGGGCAAGCTTTGAAGATAGCAACTTCCCGATAAATTTAAACATGACAATGAAGTCAAACTCTCAAGAGCAATTGGAAGATTTAGTTGGTGCCAATTGTTGAAACACAGACTCAGAGTTCCCAATGAGCATAAATTCGCAACTGAAGATGTAAAGAAATCACGACTTCTTTTTGGCAGTACTAGTGAACCCATAACTACAGGCTCCCCCAGGTGCAAGGACTCTAAATTTCTCAAACAGCTCAAAGAAGAGGGTAAATGTGAGAGAGCAGTGTATTCAGCACGTAATTCTCTTAGTTGCTCTAATTTTCCAATCTCATTTGGAAGCTCCTTGAGATTCTGGCAACCATATAAATCTAAGTACTCAAGTGATTTTAACTTACAAATGCTATTTGGAAGCACCTTGAGTTTTTCGCACAGAACGAAATTTAACTTAACAAGTCTCTCCAAACTTCCAATTGATGGGTGCACCTTCGCCAAATTTGAACAATAGTTAAAGGATAATATCTCAATACTTGATAACCCAGTGAAGTCCGGCATTTTCTTAAGTTGTTTACAAAAATCGAGCTTTAAGATCCTCAAGCATACAAAATTCTGTTAAAATAAAATAGATAAGTTTTAATGCATATCTATTTTTCTAGTCAAATTAAAGTTCTAGGAAATATGTAATGTTAAACATACTAACCTGCATATTGGGTTGAAATTCTTCAATATTGCTACCTTCCAAGTCTAACTCAACAAGTTTCATCAATTGAAAATTCGATTGTATGTGGCTCAAATGGCAATTGCGCAACCTAAAAAGCCTAAGCTCATTGGACAAATATTTAAAAGATCCTTTAAGAAGCACACCATCTAATATGAGTATTCGCAAATTTACCATCCTTGTGAATACTTCCGTACTCAAAGACACATTCTCTAACATGTTAGAATTTACAATCATTCCTTCAATAGCTTCAGTGCCCTAAAAACAAAAATTTTATATAGCAATATTTTAGATACTATAAAATCTTTCATATTTTAATAAAACAAAGTATTGCAAACAAATGAATTAACTACATTAATAACTCAAGTACAAAAGAAACATTTACCTTGTTGCCTTGAAGAACATCAAACACAGCCTTTGGGTCTATCAATCTACTTCGTTTGCTAGGATCTCTAGGGGCTTCCATTCGAACAATTTCTCTTCCCATATCTTGTACCAAATTATGCATCTCAAACCTTAAACCACTACTTGTCATTAACAAGCATCTTTCTATCAAACATCTAATTCCACTTTTAGCATGAAATCCACAAGCTTCCAATATCATAGTAGTGTCCTTTTTGCCATTCCCAACAAAAAAACAAGCAATATCAAGAAAGATGTTCTTTGTATCATCATCAAGTGCATCATAACTTATTTTAAGAATCTTTTGAATATCGTCATGAGGAATGCTTTCTAATTTCTCAACATCTTCAATCCATTCTTGCACGGATTTTCCACGCAAATGAGAACCTATAACTGTAATTGCTAATGGAAGTCCGCCAACATAACTTGCTATCCTTTTGGATAGTTCATTATACTCCTCTAATGGTATAGAAACACCAAAAGCATGCCAACTTAAGAGTTGCAAAGAATCATCATCGCTTAACGTTTCAACCATGTACTTCTCCTGTGTTCCAAGGTCACTCAACAAGTGAATATCTCTAGTTGTTATTATAATTGTACTACCGCAACCAAACCAATTCCGTTGTCCTACTAATGAATCTAGTTGGCCTATGTGATCTATGTCATCAAGAACAATAAGAACCTTTTTTGACTGCAGCCTTGTTTTGATCAAACTTATTCCTTCCGCCGCATTATTTATTTCAAAATTCTTTCTCTTGAGTGTACTATGAAGAAGCTTCTCTTGTAAAGCAACTATACCATCGTGTCCCTTATTTGAAACTTCTTGCCTAATATTTGCAAGAAAACAACTACCTTCAAACCCTTGAAAACTCATGATCAAGTGATTGTATATGGCTTTAGCAAGAGTTGATTTTCCCACACCACCCATACCAAAAATTCCAATCATTCGAACGTCATTATTTGTTTGAATTTGTAATAAATCAAGTACATCTCGAACATAAACGTCAATTCCAACAGGATACTTTGCAACATTCATGGGCATAAAATTCAACACCCCTAACACATCTTTAGTAATGGCCTCAATGAACTTTGACTCGTACCTGATGAAGTTTAAAATATTTTTGCATAAAATAATCTGTCTATATTGATTTAAAAAAACAAAGGAAGGAAAAGAAAAAAAAATAAAAAATTAAGAATTCAAATTGAAAACACGACAACAGACATCGAAACACTATTCTGGGTGTATAATTTGTCAGTAACTATAATTTTTTTTAAATAATATTTACGAAATAATCAGTAAAAAAAAATTAATACTGCGTATAAACATAATTAAAAGCACAATTAGAAGATTACCATAATATTTAATTGACTATATTATTAGTAAGTGTGCCAAATTGTGATAGATATATAAAATTAAAAAGAAATAACAGTTACTTAGAATTACCCATTTGTCACGGTTTGCAAATCCCATCCGGACACATTAGCAGCTGCAGTGAGTGCATCTTTCCATTGATTAACTTTTTGGTCTCCAAATCGTTGTTTGTGTAGGGTCAATGCTTCACCAAACGTGCTTGTATGTTTACGAACCTCTGAAGGATCAACATGGTAAAATATGGGATAAACAATTTGATTCAACTTTTGTTTACACTCCATGATCTTCACGAGCTCATCAAGACACCATCTGGATCTGGCATAGTCTTTGGAGAATATGATGATGGATATCCTCGACTCCTCTATGGCCCTAGATAGCTCAACAGAAATATCCTCCCCTCTCCGGATCGATTCATCATCCCGAAAGGTGTTAACCCCAGCTCGCCTCAAATCTGCATAGAGATGATCAGAAAAGGATTCCCGCGTCTCTCCTCTAAAACTCAGGAAAACATCATACGTCATGCGAGCATATGATGATGAAGAATAAGATGATGATGACGCCATACTTGAAATCTGAGTATACTATCTGTCTGGATTTTCTAGCAGCTTGCCTGTGGAGCTATGAACTAAAGATTTATGTTAAAGAGCTTTTAAAACGCGTGTAGCAGATAAGCAGCGATGACTTGGACATTTCAAAGTCACGATACGAAAATGCCTCGCAATGACTGTTAAACCCAAAGGAAATTTCGTACTTTATATTACAGGCTTTAGATTTAATGAGAGTTAATTCCATTTTTGGTCCTAGATTTATAGGTGGCATTTCACTTTTAGTCATTTTTTTTTCAAAACATCCACTTTTGATCCTAGTATTATTGTGGCATGATCATTTTTGGTCCTCCATCTACAAAACAGTTTAAATTTCACCAAATACAAGAGCATTTCAGTCTTCAATTTTGATTTTTTTTTCAAAAAATAAACATAAAAAATATAGCATGTCAACCTACTTTGTATAAAAAAGATCAAAATGTCATTGTATTTAACGACATTTCAATGGTTTTCTTGACGGAGGACAAAAAATGGTCATGCCACAATAATACTAGGACCAAAAGTGGATGTTTTGGAAAAAAATGACTAAAAGTGGAATGCCACCTATAAATCTAGGACGAAAAATGGAATTAACTCATTTAATGATTATCAAATTCAAAATATTTCATATGGCAAATAAGTTTATAATTTAATCAGAAATTGTTCCCAATTCAAGCGTTATCTTATGAATTATGATACAAGTTCTCAAATTTAATGTAACTATGTAAGTATAATTTTTTTTGGTGGTATAACATAAATTATCATTATTAGTACTAAAACTAAATTATTTGCAAAAAAATCATTATAATAAACAATATAATTGTCAATGTGACACTATCATCACCTTCCAGTATAATTTGATCAACCACAAAATTATTAATCAAATTAAATAATGTTATGATAGAGAAGGTGACTCGATGTTTTAGCATAAAAATTGACAACCAACACCCAATTAGTAGTTGGTTGATTCTTTAATATAATTTTTTAAAAATAATTTTAAACTTAATATCAAAATATTATTAAACAAATAATACTTTGAATTTTTGAATAAAAATGAATATTAAATGACTTAAATTTAGATTTGATCTTATTTCATTGAGTTAATTCCATTTTTGGTACTAGATTTATAGGTGGCATTCCACTTTTAGTCCTTTTTTTAAAAAACATTCACTTTTGGTCCTAGTATTATTGTGGCATGACCATTTTTGGTCCTCTATCAACAAAACAGTTTAAATTTCGTCTAAAACAAGAGCATTTCAGTCTTCAATTTTGATTTTGTTTCAAAAAAATAAACATAAAAAATATAGCGGGTCAACATACTTTGTATAAAAATGATCAAAATGTCATTGTATTTAACGGCATTTCAATGATTTTTTTGACAAAAAAATATTGGAAATATTAGGACTTATTGTTTTTATTGTTCATTTTATTCGGCAAATCTGGTCCAAAAGATCCTTAGTTTAGAATATCATTGTGCTGTATAACCTAGCTACCATTGACAAATGTTATCCTGCATATCACATCGAGAGTGATTCCAGCAAATCTCGCTCATTCGTTTAACATATCTTATCAGTTTACATAATCATCAAATCCTAGCCTTGTCACAGTGTAACAGACCCGAACTCTACTCGGATCTTGTTCACGTAAAAACTGTAGATTGATCTCAATGGTGGTAAAGTGTACTGATCAATACTACAAAGTGCAATGATCAATAAACAAAGTGTATCCAGTAATATGTGAAGTGCATTAAAATCATTGTTGAGACCTTAAAATACACTCAACTTCCCGCGGGCTTTACAATCCAAGCGCACCATCCATTTATTTCTATTCTTTAAGGAAAATAAAAATCCCAATTTGTTTTTATCTGCAGACTCTCTGGAATAATGCTCCTCCTGTTCCAACCATAATTCTGCTCTTCTTCTTCTACACCACTTGTTGAAGAATCACTTTCTTGTATTTGATCAATTTGTAGGAAGCCTCTTGTGGAGGGAAAGAAACGTACTTCTCCATCTTCGTTTCTATGTATATCAAATAAACAAAGCACCTTGTGCTCAATTGGCATATAGTGGCCATCCTCAGATAGGAGGTCATGAGTTCGAGTTTCAGTGGAGGAGATCTCGAAATTGACTCTTCGTGCTTCGTTGAGAAAAAGTATAAATGAATAGATACTACAATGTAATAGGGTCAGTTCTTTTCAAAAAAAAAAAAAAAAGCTGCATCTTCTCCATCTCTAGAAGATGGAAATGAGCATAAACCTCCAATACTTCTCCAATCCCCCTAATTGTTCCCACCTCAAATTCAATTTCCTCATACAATTTAAACTTAACATATTTCAGAGGTTCCTTTACGATCCAAGCACTAGTGGTTTTGCTTCTCACACTAACACCAACTCCATCAAACTCCTCATTACCATCAAAACCACCACTATTAATGATCTTAATAGGTTTATGCCCCAAAAGTCTTGGAACATAGCAATATACTTCATTTCCAAAAACTTCAAGCCGAATCTGGACAGTATTACCTTCAGAACGTGCCTGCATTATTATTATTATTGTTATTATTACTATTATATAACCAAATTAGACAAAGATGAGGAAGGGGAACATAACTTAACTAACCTGGAACCAATTTTCAACCGAAGGAATCCTCAAACCGCTGCAATTTGTTATATCAACAGATTCAAGACTCTCCCATCTTGGAAGCTCAACCAAACTTTTGCAATTGGGAATACGCAACCCTTTCAGTCTTTTCAAGTTTTTTATTTTTTTCCAATGACACACAATTTTCTGCAAAGAGATGCTCCAAACTAAGAGGAAGCTGTAGCAATGCTCTTAGATTTTGCCAATCATTCAATACGAGACATTTCAAATTAGAAAGATGAGAGAGGGTGAAGGGTAGGCTCTGAAGATGATAGCCACACAGCGATAAATCTAAATATTCCAATGAGGTCAAACTTCCAAGAGCCATTTGTAGGCATTCTTGCAAATAGTTATTAGGGATACTCAGAGCTTTGTGTTGTAGAATCACAAGCTTTAGTAAGGATTCAACACTCTCTAAGCCTGAAAGCTTAATCATACTTTTGCAGCCCACAATGTACAAAGATTTAAGTCCTCTTAAGTTGGATATATCTGCTATTTCTTCTAATGACTCACAATCATATGCTCTAAGATACGCCAAATTAGATGGAAGTTTTAAAAGTGCTCTAAGATTTCGCAAATTCTGGAGGAATAGGCTTCTCAAATTGGGGAGATGACAAAGGTCCAACGATAGGCTTTCAAGATAACAAATTCCTGATAATTGTAAACAAGTCAATGAGGTCAAACTCCCAAGAGCAACGGGAAGATTTATTTGCTGCTGCGAATTGTTGAATCTCGCAGTCAGAGTTTCCAATGAGCATAAATTCACAGCTGAAGATGGAAAAAAATCAACAGATATTGAACCCACGGGATCTCCCACTTTCAAGTCCTTTAGATTTCTCAAACGTCCCAAAGAAATGGGTAAACGTGAGATACGAGTTCTACTAGCATTTAAACTTCTTAGTTGCTCTAATTTTCCAATGTCAATTGGAAGCTCCATCAGATTCTTGCAACCATCTAATATTAAATACTCAAGTGATTTTAACTTGCAAATGCTACCTGGAAGCATGTTTAATTTCTTGCATTCCCACAAATTTAACCGAACAAGCCTCTCCAAACTTCCAATTGATGGGTGCACATTCGCCAAATTTGAACAAGCTCCCAAGGATATTTCTACAAGACTTTGTGCCCCAGTAAAGTCTGGTGTACTCTTAAGTTTTTTACAATAATCGAGATTTAATGTCCTCAAGCTTTCAAAATGCTGTTAAAATAAAATAGAGAGGTTTTAATGTATTTCTATTTTTGAGTCAAAGTTCTTAGCAAATATGAAATGTTAAAATAATTTAGTATTAGACATACTAACCTTCATATTGGGTTGAAATTCTTTGATATTGCTATGCCTCAAGTCTAACTCAACAAGTTTCGCACAATGAAAATCTGATTGTATGTGACTCAAAGAGCAATTACACAACCTTAAAAGCCTAAGCTCATTGGATAAATATTTAAAAGATCCTCTAAGAAGCACACCATCTAATATGAGTATTCGCAAATTTACCATCCTTGTGAATACTTCCGTACTCAAAGGCACATTCTTAAACATGTTAGAGTTTACGATCATCCCTTCAATTGCTTCTGTGCCCTAAAAAAGTGTTTGATGTAGCAATATGTTAGATATTGTAAAATCTTTCATATTTTTAATAAAACTAAGTATTACAAGCAAATGAACTAGATTAATAACTCAAGTACAATGGGAATGTTTTACCTTATTGCCTTGTAGAACATCAAAAACAACATTTGGGTCCATCAATCTACTTCGTTTGCCAGGATTTCTTGGAGATTCCTTTCGAACAATTTCTCTTCCCATATCTTGTACTAAACCATGCATCTCAAGCTTTTGAAATACATCTATTGTTAACAAACATCTTTCTGTCAAACTTCTTATTCCACTTTCAGCATGAAACTTACAAGCTTCCAATATCATAGCAGTGTTTTTTTTGTCATGCCCAACAAAAAAACAAGCAATATCAAGAAAGATGTTTTTAGTATCATCATCAAGGGCATCATAGCTTATTTCAAGAATTGTTTGAATATCTTTATGAGGATTCCTTTTTAATTTCTCAGTATCTTCAATCCATTCTTGCACTGATGATCTTCCACGCAGATGAGAGCCTATAACGGTAAGCGCTAATGGAAGTCCCCCAATATAACTTGCTATCGTTTTGGATACTTCAGTATACTCCTCTGATGCTATAGGAACACCAAAAGCATGCCAACTTAAGAGTCGCAAAGAATCATCATTGCTTAATGTTTTAACTTTGTACTTCTCTTGTGTTCCAAGCTCATTCAACAATTGAAAATCTCTAGTTGTTATTATAATTGTACTACCTGAACCAAACCAATTTCGTTGGCCTGCTAATGAGTCTAATTGACTTGAGTGGTCTATGTCATCAAGAACAGTAAGAACCCTTTTGGATTGCAGCCTTGCTTTGATCAAACTTATTCCTTCGTCAACATTATCAATTTCAAAGTTCTTTCGCTTGAGTATTTTGTGAAGAAGTTTCTCTTGTAAACCAACTAATCCATTGTGTCCCTTATTATAAACTTCTTGTCTAATATTTGCAACAAAGCAACTACCTTCAAACCCTTGAAAGCTCATGATCAAGTGATTGTATATGGCTTTAGCAAGGGTGGATTTCTCGACACCACCCATGCCAACAATTCCCATCATCCGAACACCGTCGTCATTTGTTTGGATTTGTAATAAATGAAGTACATCTTCAACAAGAGAATCAATTCCGACGGGATGCTTTGCGACATTCATGGGCATAAAATTCAACAACCGTAGCACTTCTTCAGTAATTACCTCAATGAACTTTGACTCATAACTAATCAGATTTAAATTTATTGCATTAATCTGTCTAAATATTGATTTTAAAAACAAAAACAAAAAAAGAGAAGGCAAAAAACGCAATTAAGAAACCAAATTGAAAACACGAGAGTAGACATTAACTAAAACACTATTCTACCAATTAATAATCCATCGCAATAATAATTTAAAAATATGATCTTTCTTGACTAAAAGGTTAAGCCCATAGTTGAATTCACAACAAGTAGACCATCATTTATTTTTATTGCTGGATAATATGATGATTTCTTTCTCTGTTGGCTAGAAATCATTATAGAACCTTTTAAGAAATCCTTTATATTTAGTTCGCATGAGAATGTGATTTCCTATCTTGACTTAAATTTGTATTCTCCCTTTATCTTGGTTTTTGGTTTTTTTATTCTTTAAGTTTGACCGGGATTGAAATTTATATTTTTATTTGTCAATAATTTAAGACAACAAAATGTGTCAACAATTACTACTTTTAAAAATTAATTAAAAAGCACAATTAGAAGATGCAGATCGATTTTCTCTTTCAATTATTTTACAAAATTTCTTTAAAAAAATTACCATAAATATGAATTTACTATATGAGTAATTGTGTCAAGCAAATACCAACAAATAAAAGGAAATCAAAAGAGTTAGGATTACCCATTTGACATGGTTTGCAAATTCCATCCTGACAAGTTAGCAGCTGCAGTGAGTGCATCTTTCCACCCATTAACTTTTTGATCTCCAAATCGTTGTCTATGTAGAGTCAATGCATCACCATAAATGCATGTTTGTTTGCGAACCTCTGAAGGATCAACGTGGTAAAATATGGGATAAACAATCTGATTCAACTTTTGTTTACATTCCATGATCTTCACAAGCTCATCTAGACACCATCGGGATCTAGCATAGTCTTTGGAGAATACGATGATGGATATTCTAGACTCCTCTATGGCCCTAGACAGCTCAACAGAAATATCCTCGCCTCTCCGGATCGATTCATCATCCCGAAAAGTGTTAACTCCAGCCCGCTTCAAATCTGCATAGAGATGATCAGAGAATGATTCTCGTGTTTCACCCCTAAAACTTAAGAAAACATCATACGTCATGCGAGCATACGGTGAAGATGATGATGATGATGCCATACTCGACCGAAATCTGAGTATACTATCTTTCTGGATTTTCTAGCAGCTTGCCTTTGGAGCTATGAACTAAAGATTTATGTTAAAGAGCTTTGAAAACGCGTGTAGCATATCAGCAGCGATGACTTAGACATTTCGAAGTCAGGATAGGAAAATACCATATTCCCACGCGTTATCTTAGGATACAAGTTCTCAATTTGAATATGTCTCTATAATAAATTAAATTAATTTCCTTTTTTGTGATATAACATAACGTATGTTATTACAACATACTGGTAAAACAAGTCAAAAACTTATGTGAGACCGTCTCACCAATTATCGGGTCGGGCTGGATCTAGTCAATATTTATACACACAAATGTCATACTTGTATGTTCAAATGTGATACTAATCAAGAATATAAATTTTTATTATTTATAAAAGTAAATGTAATACTTTTAAGGGAAAAGTATAATACTAATAGTGAATTGATTATATGAGAGAAAATGCAATACTTATGTTAGAAAACATAATAGTATTTAGAAATAAATTATTTGTTATTTATAAGAGAAAGTGTAATGTTTTTGAAGAATAATGTAACATTTTAAATCTAAATGTAATATTTATGGGTGGAATAGTTACTTATTAGAAAAAGTGTAATATTAATCATGAATTGATTATATGAGAGAAAATGCAGTACTTATGTTAGAAAACATAATAGTATTTAGAAATAAATTATTTGTTATTTATAAGAGAAAGTGTAATGTTTTTGAATAATAATGTAACATTTTAGATCTAAATGTAATATTTATGAGTATTAGAAAAAGTGTAATACTAATCATGAATTGATTATATGAGAGAAAATGTAATACTTATGATAAAAAAAATGTGATACTTTGGATTAAAATATAATACTTTTAAATCAAAATTAAATATTACGGATTGAAGAATTAGTTGTTAAAAAAATGAGTATACTATCTGTATGGATTTTCTAGCAGCTTGGCTTACGAGTTATTAACTAAAGATTTAGATTAAGAGGTTTGAAAATTGAAATGCATGCGTGTATCAGATATGCAGTGAAGCCCGTGATGACTTAGACTATTCAAAGTCTCAAGATAGGAAAATCAATTAATCAAATGCAATGACAAAGAAGATGCATGGTAAGACTTTTTAACACAAGAATTCATAACCAACACTCAATTAATAATATTATTAAAAAAAAACACTCAATTAATAATTATTTATTAATCCTTGTTTACCCTTTTTGTTTCCATCCTCCATCCAAACGGTGTAAATTAAAAGCTATTTTGAACATGATTACTACATTAATTTTAAGCATATATAATGTTAGTTTTTAATCATTTAATAACGTAACACTTGTAATTTATGGGCTGGGGTTCATGAAAATGGAGGAATCCATTCCCTTACAATCATTTAAACTTAATATATTTCTGATGTTCCTTTACAATCCAAGCACCAGTGGTTTTGCTTCTCACACTAACACCAATTGCATCAAACTCCTCATTCCCATTAAAACCACCGTTAATGATTTCAAAGTCTGCATGCCTCAAAAGTTTTGGGATATACCAATGTACAGAATCTTCCCGGACTCGAAGCGAAATCGGGACAGTATTACCTTCAGAACGTGCCTACATCATTATCATCATCATTATTATTATTATTATACAATCAAATATCAAAACCATTACCATCGAATCAGACAAAGATGAGGGAGGGGAACATAACTTAACTAACCTGGAACCAATTTTCAACTGAAGGAATCCTCAAACCACTGCAATTTGTTATCTCAGCAGATTCAAGACTCTCCCATCTTGGAAGCTCAACCAAACTTTTGCAATTGGGAATATACAACCGACTCAATCTTTTCAAGTTCTCTATTCTTTTCAATGACACACAATTTTTTGCATAGAGATACTCCAAACTAAGAGGAAGTTGTACGTAGCAATGCTCTTAGATTTTGCCAATCATTCAGTATGAGACGCTTCAAATTAGAAAGATGAGAAAGGCTGAAGGGTAGGGTTTGAAGATGATAGCCACACCCCGATAATTCCAATGAGGTCAAACTTTCAAGACTTTGCAAGCCTGAAAGCTCAACCAAACTTTGACAGTTCCTAATAATCAACATTTCAAGTACTCTCAGGTTTGATATATCTGCTATTTTTTCTAATGACTCACAATCGTATGCAGTGAGAACCACCAAACTAGGTGGAAGTTTTAAAAGTGCTCTAAGATTTTTCAAATCCTGGAGGAAGAGGCCTCTCAAATTGGAGAGATGACAAAGGTCCAACGATAGGCTTTCAAGATACCAAATTTCTGATAACTCTAAATATGTCAATGAGGTCAAACTCCCAAGAGCAATTGGAAGATTTACTTGCTGCTGCGATTTGTTGAAGCTCAAAGTCAGAGATTTCAATGAGCATAAATTCACAGCTGAAGATGGAAAAAAATCAACAGCTACTGAACCCACAGGCTCTCTCAGGTCTAGGTACTTCAGATTTTTCAAACTTCCCAAAGAAATGGGTAAATGTGAGATACCAGTTTTTACAGCATATAATCTTCTTAGTTGCTCTAATTTTCCAATGTCACTTGGAAGCTCCCTCAGATTCTTGCAACCAGATAACTGTAACTTCTCAAGTGATTTTAACTTGCAAATGCTACCTGGAAGCACCTTCAATTTCTTGCATTTCCACAAATTTAACTCAGAAAGCCTCTCCAAACTTCCAATTGATGGGTGCACATTTACCAAATTTGAACAACGTTCGAAGGATATTTCCTGAAGACTTTGTGCCCCAGTAAAGTCTGGTGTACTCTTAAGTTTTTCACAATAATTGAGCTTTAACATCTTCAAGCATACAAAATGCTGTTAAAATAAAATAGAGAGGTTTTAATGCATTCCTATTTTATATAGTCAAAGTTCTTAGCAAATATGTAATGTTAAAATAATTAAGTATTAGACATACTAACCTGCATATTGGGTTGAAATTCTTCGATATTGCTTTTGCTCAAGTCTAACTCAACAAGTTTCGCACAATGAAAATCCAATTGTATATGACTCAAGCGGTAATTATGCAACCTTAAAAGCCTAAGCTCATTGGACAAATATTTAAAAGATCCTCTAAGAAGCACACCATCTAATATGAGTATTCGCAAATTTACCATCCTTGTAAATACTTCCGTACTCAAAGACACATTCTTAAACACGTTAGAGTTTATGATGATCCCATCAATTGCTTTTGTACCCTAAAAAAAGTGTTTGATGTAGCAATATGTTAGATACTCTAAAATCTTTCATATTTTTAATAAAACTAAGTATTACAAGAAAATGAACTATATTAATAACTCAAGTACAAAGGAAATGTTTTACCTTGTTGCCTTGTAGAACATCAAAAACAACATTTGGGTCCACCAATCTACTTCGTTTGCCAGGATTTCTTGGAGATTCCTTTCGAACAATTTCTCTTCCCATATCCCGTACTAAATCATGCATCTCAAGGATTTTAAATTCTCTCTCTTCATCTATTGTTAACAAGCATCTTTCTATCAGACTTCTTATTCCACTTTCAGCATGAAAATCACAAGCTTCCAATATCATAGCAGTGTCTTTTTTCTCATGCCCAACAAAAAAACAAGCAATATCAAGAAAGATGTTTTTAGTATCACCATCAAGTGCATCATAGCTTATTTCAAGAATTTTTTGAATATCGTCATGAGGATTCCTTCTTAATTTCTCAATATCTTCAATCCACTCTTGCATCGATCTTCCACGCAAATGAGAGCCTATAATGGTAAGTGCTAATGGAAGTCCCCCAGTATACCTTGCTATCGTTTTGGATAGTTTAGTATACTCCTGTAATGTTATAGGAACACCAAAAGCATGCCAACTTAAGAGCTGCAAAGAATCATCAATGCTTAATGTTTTAAGCTTGTACTTCTCTTGTGCTCCAAGCTCACTCAACAAGTGAACATCTCTAGTTGTTATTATAATTGTACTACCTGAACCAAACCAATTTCGTTGACCTGCTAACGATTCTAATTGGCTTATGTGGTCTATGTCATCAAGAACAATAAGAACCCTTTTGGATTGCAGCCTTGCTTTGATCAGACTTATTCCTTCATCAACATTATCGATTTCAAAATTCTTTCCCTTGAGTGTTTTGTAAAGAAGTTTCTCTTGTAAACCAACTAGACCATTGTGTCGTCCCTTATTAGAAACTTCTTCTTTAATATTTGCAACAAAGCAACTACCTTCAAATCCTTGAAAACTCATTATTAAGTGATTGTATATAGCTTTAGCAAGGGTTGATTTCCCCACACCACCCATGCCAAAAATTCCAATCATCCGAACACCACCATTTGTTTGATTTTGTAATAAATTAAGTACTTTTCTAACATGAGAATTAACTCCAACCGGATGCTTTGCAACATTCATAGGCATAAAATTCAGCACCCGTAGCACTTCTTTAGTAATCAACTCAATGAACTTTGACTCATACCTGATCAGATTTTAAATTTATTGCATAAAATAATATTTGTCTGGTTATTGATTTTTTATTTTAAAAAAGAAGCTAGGCAGAAAACCAAAATTAAGAAACGAAATCGAAAACACGACAGGAGACATTAAAACATTATTCTACCAATTAAATAGTAGGCTACGACCAGTTACTAATCCATAGCAATAATAATTGAAGGATGTATTTCGTTTCAACTAAGAGTTACATTTACAGATCTTGATCAATGATACAGGTAAGATAATTGCTTGTTATTTATGATAGAATATAATATTTATTATATAAAATTTAATACCAATTTGAAATAAATAAACTACTCTGTATTACTTATAATAGATATTGTAATATTTATATGTGAAATTGTTATACAATATATTTAGAGTAAAATGATTGTTACTAATGATAAATATTGTAATACTTAAAAATAAAATTGTGATACATACCAAGTTTAATTCTAATGTAAATATTGTAATACTTACCTATATATGAAATGCTTCTTATGAAGGAAATTGTAATATTTATTGTAGAAATTCAATATCAATTTGAATTAAAAATAATTGGTTACTTATGATAGATACTGTAATATTTATATATGAAATTGTGATACTATTTAGGGTAAAATTGATTGTTACTAATGATAAATATTATAATATTTATAACTGAAATTGTGATTCTTACACATCCAATTATCTATAACTTGATTTGTCTCACGAGTCACGGGCACGGATCCGTGAGACAGTCTCATACAAATTTTTGCCCTCAACTAAAAACTAAGTTGATAGTTGAACTAGCAACATGTGGACCATAATTGTGTGAGACCCTCTCAGAATCCTTACATGTGAGACAGGTCATGTCAGGTCAATATGAAAATATAATATTTATACTAAAAAATGTAATTTTAATAATGAATAAAGTATTTGTTACTTATAAGAGAAAACATTATAATTTTGAGGAAAATGTAATACTATTATATTTCGATGTAAAAGTATTATTTTTTTCATCAAAAGTATTATATTTTTCATTATAAGCAATGTTTGCAAAGGTTTGTTACTTATAAAGGAAAATGTAATACTTTTACACATATAAGTAATAAACATTTTATTTCTGATTTAGTATTATATTTGCTAATTTAAGTATTATATTTCATCTTAACCCGATCCATCTCTGGGATCTTCATAAGTTTTTTGTCTAATCTGTTTTATTGGTTAATGTGAAAATTTGAACCATGAACTTTTACATGGGATTAATTTTAATACCAAATTGATGTTTTCAATTTCAACTTTCAACTAAAGGCTGGATTAATGATTAGACTACACGCTTATGCTTGTATGTTATATGTGATTCAAGATGTGAGTATGATGCATGCATACATGTAGGCTAAAAGTGTGAAAGAAATTTCCAATCTTTAAAATATTGAACTGTCAATACAGATTAGCTAGATCCATGAGTACAAAACAAAATTCAACATAAAATTCGATTTTTAAATACATATCTATGTTAAGAACCTAGTAAATTATATTTTGCTAACAAAATTTACTAAGAGATTTTTTAAATATTTTCTATTAATGAAATGTCCTTACCAACAAATATAATTCGTCAATAACTATAAGTTCAGGGCCGGTCCTGACCATGGCAACCGCATAGGGCAACCAATTTTTGGGGACTCAATTTTTTTTTTTAGAAAAATTATTTTAGATATAATCTATTTTTTATACTTGATAATTATTTTTTAAAAATTCATAGATTGGTATTAATAGTAATTGAATTTTAGAAAGAATTGACATCGAAATTTTGTTGAATAATTTTACATTTAAATATGAAAGAAAAATGACACTTTTAAATTAACTTTTGAATTGTAATCTTTCGTTGTTAAATCTTTATGCATTATATTTGGACAAAAAAATTTAATTACATTTTTATTTTTGTCATAGAATACAATAACTTGGAAGTCCAAATAGATTTGAACTCAATTATTTCAGTTATATAGAGATATTCTAGATCTTCAAGACTTCTATCTTCATCTTTCAGATGTCTTTTGAGATAATGTTTCTTACCTTTATAAATAGAAATCTCTATCATTATAATAAAATTTAAATATTAAAAAATCTCTCTCCCTCCCTATGTTTTTGTCTCTCTATTATTGTTTTTGTCTTTGCAGTTTACTCTATTATATTTAGATTATTGCATCTCAAAACAAAAACAATGAAGGTCCAAATTAAACTATTAGGGTGTGTTTGGAAACCCGTTTCCGGGTTTCTAGTGTTTGGCAAGTGGAAGGAAAACACAGTCAAGGGAAATTAAGAAGATAGTCAACGGAAAAAGAGGGCTTTTTTTCGGAAAATGACTTCCGAATTTTTTTTCCTGAAGTCATTTTCCGGAGCCTTCATCTCTTGGGCTCTTCCACACAGCTTGCAGTCTAGCGGCGGAAAACAAGTCTTCCACACAACTTGCGGTTTCTGGTAGTCGGCAAAACCAGTCTGGACTGGTTTCTGGTTTCGCTGACCAGTCTGGAAACCAGTCGTGGACTGGTTTCTAGACTGGTCCGCGAAACCAGTCGGTAGACTCACCGACTGGTTTCGCACGACCGGTGGGTTGAATTTTTTTTTTTTGTTTTATTTATTTATTTTTTTTTAAGATTTTGTGTTTTCTATATCATTTTCCGGAAAAGTAACCAAACACACAAAGACAGTTTTTCTGCTGCACATCAAAACACAAGAATGGAAAATGTTTTCCGGAAAATGAGTCATTTTCCAGAAAACATTTTCTAGAAGTCATTTTCCTGCTTTCCAAACACACCCTTAGACATTTATTCCTATTTTTAATGAAACGGTCTAGTATAAGTTCAAAAAAATTGATATTTGTGTAAAATCAATCAAAAAATTTCTTTAAAAAATTCACATAAATATAAATTTACTATATGAGTAAATCTCTCTAGCTAATATTCAAAAATAAAAGGAAATCAAAAGAGTTAGGATTACCCATTTGATATGGTTTGCAAATTCCATCCGGACAAGTTAGCAGCTCCAGTCAGTGCATCTTTCCACTCATTAACTTTCTGATCCCCGAATCGTTGTTTGTGTAGAGTTAATGCATCACCAAACCTGCTTGTATGTTTACGAACCTCTAAAGGATCAACATGGTAAAATATGGGATAAACAATCTGATTCAACTTTTGTTTACACTCCATGATCTTCACAAGCTCATCCAGACACCATTTGGAACCGGCATAGTCTTTGGAGAATACTATGATAGATATCCTCGACTCCTCTATGGCCCTAGATAACTCAACAGAAATATCCTCGCCTCTCCGGATCGATTCATCATCCCGAAAGATGTTAACCCCAGCTCGCCTCAAATCTGCATAGAGATGATCAGAAAAAGACCCTCGTGTCTCACCCCTAAAACTCAAGAAAACATCATACGTAACACGAGCATATGATGATGAAGAAGATGATGATGCCATACTTGAAATTGAGTATACTATCTATATATCTGGATTTTCTAGCAGCTTGTCTTACGAGCTATTAACTAAAGATTTAGAGAGACAAGCTAAGCAGACAATGAAGAAGAAGGCAGATTAATTGCCTAGTATCTAAAGATTTAATTTATAGATCTTTAACAACGCGTGTAGCAGAAAAAAGATACGATATGAACTTCATAGGAATGTCTAATATAAACAAACTTTTAAAATTATAACTTTTCCTTTTTGAAAAAGGGCAAAAATTTGGATGAGACCGTCTCGCCGTGAGACATGTCGGGTCGAGTCGGGTCAAGATGCAAATGTAATACTTATATGCTCAAATGTAATACATATCATGAATAAAATTTTTGTTATTTAGAAGGGTAAATGTAATACTTTTAAGGGGAAATACAATACTTTTACATTTCGATTTAAAAGTATTACATTTTTGCTCAAAAGTATTATATTATCCCTTATTAGTAAGGGGCACTTGTCAACAATATTACTTATGAAAAATGTATTACTTTTTCTCTTGTAAGTAACAAAAATTGTATTCTAGATTAGTATTATATTTGAGCATATAAGTATGACTAATATTTTCTATGCGCGAATGCGCGATGCGCAAAAAATAGGTGCCAAATATTAGTACTTTATATTAAAATTTTAGATTTATTTAGATTTTAGATATTTAAATTATTATAAATAATAATGTAAAAACATTTTAATAAATTTGATAATTATATTTTAGAAAATAACTAACGTATAACTCTAATATATAATGTGTATAAATTATTATTATTATTACTGAAAAAGATAAGAAAATATATGGTGGGTGCATGTGCATGGTAACAATAGTGGAAAAGATAACGGAAGTTATAACGGTAGGGATATATTTGTCCAAAATATTGTATAGTACAACTTTTATAGCATAGTGTATAAACAAAATGTAACGGAAAAATGAGCATAAATGAAGGGTATAACCTTCATTCACACTTATTATATTTTATACTAGTTTTATACGCGCATTGCGCATATGGGTTAATGCCCAATGTTTATATTTAAATAAATATTGAAAGTATATCAATGCAAGATTATATAGGAGAAGTTTATACATGGGTAATTGAATGTCGAATTTTTTTATTTAAATATCTAACTCAAAGTATATGAATCCAAGATAATATAGAAAATTCATTATAATTATTATTAAAATAAATGTTTGCAACCTTGTAAAATCGATAGTCTAAATATTTGGTCTAAAAATGATAGTCTAAATAAATACTACTTTTCATTTGAATTTTTCTAAGTGTTCTTAATTCTCTTTTGAGTAACATTGTCATTGTCTTTATCTTTTACTATTTGTTATCTTCCTTTTTGCTGGTAGTGTGTTATTTGCAATTCGGTTATTGTTGGTAGCATAAATGACAACGTCATGCAATGAGATTATGATATAGGAGCTATGAACTTTCATTTAGGTGTTCTGCTTGGGGTTCATTTGGTTCAACCATTATTGTTGGATGAGTTATTGTGGATAAAGAAATCTCTAGTTTAAGAAAAAGGATTAAATAAATTAATAAAAATTTGAAAATTTAAAATATTATATATTACAAAGATATTAAAAGGTAGTTTCTTGCTTCAATTTGCTGGGTAATGAGTTATTTGAGTACTTTCATTTTCAACAAATCCCCCAAGTAGTTAATATGATTGGTTTCAAACTATTCTTTTTTATTTTTTCATGGTATTAAAGAAATACATATGTATAATTTTTTGGTGTAACTACTAATTTATTTAATTCAATAAGAGTAAAATAGTGTGATCCCACTTCAATTTGTTGGGTTATTTGAGTACTCTCTTTGTCCCCAAGTAGTTAATATAATTAGCTTCAAATTATTTTAATTTTTTTTCATAGTATTAATAAAATACTTGGTAAATAAATATATATCATTTTGTACTATAACTTTGATATTTTTTTTTTTGAAAACATAACTTTAATATTTAATTACAAGATATTGTAAAAATAAGATAATGGACAATGTAATGAATATCAATTGATAAATTTGAATGTAAAGAATCTTTGCATGAGAGGAAATAAAGACAATATAACTAATGAAATTATTTCTCTTATTTAATTTAATTTTTTGATAATGAATAATTTTTTCAAATAAAGGTATTGTAGACACATAATTCTAAATTAAAGAAATACATATGTATTATTTTTTGTTGTAGTTACTAATTTATTTAATTTAATAAGAGTAAATAGAGTGAGAAACTTAATTATGTCAAATTTGATTGAGAAGAGGTTCGAACCTAAGATCTTTCTTATAGAAATTAATGGGTAAGTTAAAAGTTAACGGAATATTAACAGAGAAAGAATATTTAACGGAAAACTTAACGGATAATCATAAAAGTAAGGTTAAATTAGGTAATCTCTATTAATAATATTAATCTGAATTATCTTAACCATCTATTTGATTAAATAATTAATCTGAACCATCCATTTGTTTAAATAATTTGACCGCCATTTTTTCTACCCATTTTAGGCTTAACTCTCTTTGGCTCTTATTAGTATAGTAGATATTAGATTAGATTAGACATTTGGACATATAAGTATGACATTTGCATATTACTTCGACCCAACCCGACTCATCTCACGAATAAGGATTCGTGAGACGGTCTCACGCCCTTTGAAAAAAAGTTAAAATGTATAAATATTATTTTTTGAACTTAGTTTCCCAGTAGGAGTACATAATTTAATTTTTATTTTCTGTTATTTTTAATATTTAAATTAATTTATATATTGATAGAAGAGAATAATTGTGATGGGAAGAATATGTTTTTATTGATGAAAGAAAATAATTATTTCAAATGATGTGAAAGCGAGACATTCAACAAAACATAGTGGGGACTGGGGAGTGGCCGAATGGGGCTAGATGCATGCATACTAAACAGTTTTCAACACGTACAAATTTGATTAATCAAAAGGAATGTGAAGAAGGGGGTAGTGCAGCATACTAAACAGTTTTCAACACTTTTATATATATATAATAGATTAATATACACAAGATGTTAGGTTGACTAGTTGGTATATGTATTCTTGTGTTAAGAAAGGTTATATATATATATATATATAATGAGATATGTAATTTATAATTTGTTTTCTATTTGAATTAATTTATCAAATTAATTATGTTTTCATATTTTGTTATAAATATTTTTTTTAAAGTTTTGATATGTTTTATTTATCGCCTATATCCAACAATATTTATGATTATATTTTTTATAAGTATTTTTTTTTTAATATTTCGCCCCCGCTGGAACAAATTCCTGGATACGTCCCTGGCCAGAATTAACGTAACTCATATTAATATGTAATTTACAAATATTTAGAAAATCAGTAGATGATGAGCTGTACATCCTGACCATTGAAAGAAACTGTTGTTTCATCAACTTCCAGATATCCCCTTGTGGATGGAAAGAAACGCACCTCCCCATCTCTGTCTCTATGCAACTCACATAAACAAAGAATTTGTGAAGGATCCAATTCTGCATACACCTCCAATTCCTCTCCCCCCATTATTGGGACCTCAAATCGAATTCCTTTACTCTCATCTTTCTCCAGTTCCCATTTTGGCCATCCACACTCAAGTCTAATCGTACCATCACAGTGTAAAAGCCGATACTCTAGAAAATTATGGTCTCTCAATGGAATCCAATGACCAGTGGTTTTGTTTCTCACAGTCACATGAAACCCATACAAATAATCATCATCAAAAGCCTTATGAATCATTCGAATGGGTTGTTTATACCTCAAAACTGTTGGAATGTAGCATTGTACAAAAGTTCCCAATACTTCAACACAAATCCGGACACTATCACCTTCACAATAATGTGCCTACATTATATATAGACAAAAAAAAATATTAATGTGTTGGTAATATAAATTAAATGCTTACGGATTATGAATTTTTCTGTTGGTAAATTTGATTACGAGATTACGAAAGGATAAGAAGAGTGAAAGATGAAGAGAATGTAACAAACCTGGAACCAGTTTCCAAACCGAGGAATAGTCAAAGCACTGCAATTTGTTATCTCGAGTCCTTCTAAGGATTCGAGACTCGCCAGGCCAGGGAGCTCAACCAAACTTGTGCAACCAGCAATGCACAATATTTCGAGTTTTTTTAAGGCTGATATATCTGCTATTTTTTCTAATGAGACACAATTTCTTGCATAGAGCTTCTTCAAACTAGGAGGAAGTTCTAGGATTGCTCTAATATTCCGCCAATCGTCCAAGTAGAGGTATTCCAAATTGGAAAGATCACAAAGGTTGAAGGATAAGTTTTGAAGAAAGTAACTTCCCTTTAAATCTAATCCTTCCAATGAGCCCAAACTAGCATTAGCAGGATCACAAGATGTTCTTAACCAGGAATGATGTGTTAAGGTTTTCACCCCCACCCCCACCCCACCCAGGGATAAGAGCTTTAGATGTTCTAAACATCCCAAAGAAAAGGGTAAATGTGAAATAGAACTACCATTAGCTCTAAATTCTCTTAGTGTCTGTAATTTTCCAAAGTCAATTGGAAGCACTTTGAGTGTGACACAATAACCTACATTCAAAACTTCTAGTAATTGTAACTTACAAACACTATTGGGCAGTTCCTTGAGTTTAATGCATCCCCAGAAATTCAACTCAACAAGACTCTCCAAATTCCCAATTGAAGGGTGCACCTTGGCCAAATCAAAACAATGTTTGAAGGATAATTTTTGAAGACTCTGTGCCCCAGTGAAGTCTGGTGTCTTCTTAAGGTGCTTACAACCGTTGAGGTATAAGATCCTCAGGCATTTAAGGTTCTGTTGAAAGAAATAAGTAGAGGATGTTTAGTACATTGTAATAGAGTCAGTACTCAAAAAAGTAAAGGATTTTTTATTATTAGTAAATATAAAAATTTCTAGTCCAATTTGTAATTAAGAAATATATATAAAGTTCATAGAAGCATTATATTATTGGACTACATACAAACCTGCATACTGGCTTTAAATTCTTCAATATGGCTATTGCTCATGTCCAACTTAATAAGTTTTTCAAAGCGGAAATTGGATGGTATGCATTTCAAATGACAATTACGCCACTTAAACCACCTAAGTTCGTTGGACAGATATGCAAAAGATCCTTTAAATTGCACATTATCCAATTTGAGTATTCGCAACTTTACCATCCTTTCAAATGCTTTGGTACTCAAAGACAGATTCTTTAACATAATCCCTTCGATTGATTCCGTACCCTAATTAAAAAAAATTTTTAAAAAAAAAACAAAGAAAAAACATTTTATAACAATATTCTAAACATTATAAAAAATTAGATTTTTATAAAACTTAGTAAAGAAAGGGAATGAATTAGCTCGAATAACTCATGTAGAAAGGAGTTGAAATGTTTTACCTTGTTGCTTTGAAGCACGTCAAAGACATCTTTTGGATCAATCAATCTAGTTCGTTGGCCAGGCTCTCGAGGAGATTCCTTTCGAATAATTTTTGTCCCCATATCACGAACTAAATCGTGCATATGGAGTCTTTCATTTTCTCCATATTCACTTATTATTGTTAGTAAGCATCTTTCTGTCAAAGTCCTAATTGCGGTTTCAGCATGAAATCTAGAAGCTTCCAATATCATAATACTTTCTTTTTTGTTCTGTCCGAGGAAGAAACTTGAAATATCGAGAAAGACATTCTGAGTATCATCATCAAGTGCATTGTAACTTATTTTAAGAATTTTTTGCACATCAGCATGTGGTATTCTTCTTAATTTCTCTACATTGATGCTCCATTCTTCCACAGATCTTCCACGCAAATAAGAACCTATAATTGTTAGGGCTAATGGAAGTCCTCCAGTATACCTTGCTACACTTTTGCATACCTCAACATAAGGATCTAATGGTTTAGGGACACCAAAAGAATGCCAACTCAAGAGTTCTAAAGATTGATCAAAGCTTAAAGTTTTGACCATGTACTTCTCATGTGCTCTAAGGTCACTCAACAAATGAATATCTCTAGTTGTTAATATAATTACACTCCCTGAACCAAACCAATCTTGTTGAGCTAATGATTCTAATTGACTAATATGGTCTAGGCCATCAAGAACAATAAGAACCCTTTTTGATCGCAACCTTTCTTTGATCAAACTTATTCCTTTGTCAACATTGGCTATTTCAAATTTTCTTCTCTTGAGTGTTTCACAAAGAAGTTTCTCTTGTAATTTGACGATACCATTCAGTTGTCCCTCTAAAACGATGTTTTCAATAAAGCTACTACCTTCAAACTTTTGAAAGATCAAGTTGTATATAGCCTTTGCGAGGGTAGATTTACCTATGCCTCCCATGCCATAAAGTCCAATCATCCCAACATTATCTTTCGTTTTTTGACTATGCAATAAACGAATTATTTCTCTAGCACGAGAATGAATTCCAATGGGGTACTTTGCCACATTCATGCAGGTGTGGTTTAATTCCTTTAGTATCTCTTCAGTGACTTCTTCGATAAATTTTGACTCACACCTGGTCAAGATTTATATTTTATTGAATTAAACATTTATTTGGTTATATCAATTAAAAACAAAAACAAAAAAAAAAAACAAAAAAACAAAACAAAAAACAAAAAACAAAAAGCAAAACTAAGAGATCAAATTGAACATTTACTGATTTGACGGGCTACAATCCAACTAATTAAGTTAGTCTATGGTTAACTTCGTAATCACAAAGTTACAAGTTTGGTCCTAGTCGGGGAGAGCCCCATTGCATGTATTTAATACATGATAAATGTATTTGAAGTTAAAAGGTTTGCATGATGCATCAATGAGTGCAATTGCATGTGTTTTATCCATTTTTATCCATAAGTGTTGCAAATTAAATTAGGACATGCGGCAAATATATTATATCACACTATTAATCCAGAAATTAAATGAAATTGAAAATAGGAGTACCTGTTTGTCATGGTTTGGAAGTCCCATCCAGACAAATTAGCAGCCTTAGTGAGTGCAACTGATACGGCAGCTGACAAAGGTGACAACAAAAGTGGCTATGAGAATAAGGAAGAAATGGTCATGCAAGATGTTAAATCTCGCAAGTCAAAACGCATGAAAAAGCCACCAGCGCGATTTGAGGATTATGTGATGCATTGAATTGTTATTTCCATTATTATCGCTTTTAACTTTCATTTACGTGCATTCCTAGAAATTAGCATCTTCATTACCAAACTCTAGTATTTATATCTGTATGAGATATGATCTCAGGGCAATGAACAATATATTTCTCTCCAGTCTATTCTTTCTTACTCTCTGCTATCTTATTAATTCTTGGAGTTTACCCTTGCTCGAAAAGGGCCTCTTGATTCAACTTTCGGGTTGTATCACTGGTGCTTTCATTGAGAGACACCCCTTACCTGCAAAATCGCCCAAAAAACCAACAACTCCCTAATTCACACACCTCATCTTCAACATGTCAGACAAAGCAGACACCCATTCAGATTTCCAAACTCTACAAAAAATGCTTGAAAGTCTCCAAACCCAGCTTACGGAGCAGATGGCTACACAGGAAGCCAGGCTACAGGGACAAATAGGTGAGCAAATTAATTCCTTGGCTGCCACCATGGAGGCACGATTGCAAGTGGTAGCTGGAGCTGGCTCCCACCCGGCCCAGTCAGCCATGAATCATGGACGACCTCCCGACGAAGCTAACCAATCAACACGGGTGGTAAGGACTGAGCTCGCTGCAACCGGACCTTCAACTCCCCGTCTACATACTATGAAGTTGGATGTTCCCAAGTTCAGCGGAGAAGACCCGCACCAATGGATATTCAACATCCAAGAGTATTTTGACTTTCACAAAGTTCCAGAGGACCAACGCCTGCAAATAGCTGGGTTCAGTCTAGAACGAGAAGCATCCGAGTGGTATCGTTGGACACGAAGGAACAACTTAATATATGGTTGGCATGACTTCTTGGAAAAAATACAGCACCGATTCGGAACACATCATTTTGAAGATTACCAAGCTAACTTGGCCAAGTTGACGCAAAAAGGGTCGGTAGCAGACTTCCAAACTGAGTTTGAAAAACTCATGAACAAGGTGACTGGAATCCAAGAACCTTTATTAATTTCTTTTTTCGTTGGTGGGTTGAAACCGAACTTGAGGCGAGAGATGTTAATTGCTAAACCCCAATCTCTCTTGGAAGCCTTCAAGTTAGCCAAAGCATTTGAAGTGAGGCATGAGGAGATCGTACGTGATAGCCGCGCGACTAACAGAGGTTGGAGTTACAAAACCACCTTCCCTGTACGTGATAGTCGGGCGGGTAACGATGGCCACACGTTACCGCATGAGGCGCCTGTAACTCAATTCCCTACATCTAAAGGGCTTCTACCAACTCCTCCTCCATCTAGTAAAGGTGTTGCAACCTCTACTGTTCCGATACGCCGAATGAGTGCAGCCGAGGTCCAGGCTCGGAGAGAAAAGGGCCTTTGCTTTTACTGCGATCAAAAATATTCTCCAGGCCATCGGTGTAGGAGAAGCTTGCATTTACTGATTGCGGCAGATGACATCGGTGAGGATGGAAATGGTCTCGGGGAGCCTGACACCGCTCTTGAGGAATCGCATGCAGATGAGGAAATTACAGGTGATATCTCGGCATTGAACACATTGGCTGGCCAAGGTAACCCACGCTCCTTGCGACTATGGGGAGATATCAGCAGACAAAAATGCTTGGTGTTGATTGATAGTGGAAGCACCCATAACTTCATTAAACCATCCGCCGTTGAAATGCTTCAACAACCCATTCAACCTATTAAGCCATTTCAGGTTTATATTGGCAGTGGTGATACCCTTCTGTGTAGCCATTATTGCCCAAATGTTACAGTTGTTTTGCAGGGAACTACATTTCAGATTGATCTGCATGTTCTCCCTATTGCTGGTCCTGACGTGGTTTTGGGAATAATCTGGCTACAGAGTCTAGGAACAGTGGCACATGACTATGCAAAGTTGATCATGAAGTTCAAATACAATAACAACATGGTCACATTAAAAGGCGAGACGTCATTTGAACCCCAACCAATTTCATTTTCCCGGTTAGAAGCCTTGGTTGATTCAAAAAAAGTGGATTGTGTATTTGCTCTCTACCAGCTTACCCCCGAAAATAATACCCTTCCCACAATTCCAGAAAATCCACCCACTTTAACCATACCCACTAACCTTCCTGATCCTTTTCAAACTCTCCTACAAGAATTCTCCATTTTGTTTGTTCCGCCCACAACCTTACCTCCTAAGCGCCAATTTGACCATCAAATCCACCTCTTACCCGGAACTAACCCCGTCAATGTTCGCCCTTACCGATACCCACATTGTCAAAAGAATGAAATGGAGAAGTTAGTCCAAGAAATGTTGGACCAAGGTATTATTCGCCCAAGTCGGAGTCCATTTTCCTCGCCTGTTTTGTTAGTTAGGAAGAAAGATGGCACGTATAGATTCTGTGTTGACTACCGAGCATTGAATGCCGTGACTGTTCGGGACAATTTCCCCATTCCTACGGCTGACGAACTATTTGATGAGTTGGGTAGCGCTACGGTTTTCAGCAAATTGGATTTACGTGCAGGATATCACCAAATCCGGGTCCAAGCGCGTGATATTTACAAGACGGCTTTTAGAACTCACGAGGGACACTACGAGTTCTTAGTCATGCCTTTTGGTTTGACTAACGCACCGTCCACTTTTCAGGCGGCTATGAACACTATCCTAGCACCATTCTTGCGTAGGTTCGTTACCGTAATTTTTGACGACATCTTGATCTACAGCAAGACGCTCGGCGAACACCTTGGACACCTACGACAGGTTTTATCCAGCTTACTCCACCATGAATTTTATTTGAAATTAACAAAATGTAGTTTTTGCCAACACTCAGTCGAATATCTTGGGCATATTATCACTGAAGGAGGAGTCCAAGTCGATCCCAACAAAATTGCTGCCATCACTTCATGGCCGACCCCAAAGACTTTGCGTCAACTACGGGGGTTCTTGGGGTTAGCAGGATATTATCGGCGATTTATCAAGGGGTATGCTACTGTTGCGGCGGCTCTTACTGATTTATTACGCAAGGATAATTTTTCCTGGTCCAATGAGGCTGAACTAGCTTTCTGTAATCTCAAAGGTGTATTGTCTCAGGCCCCGGTTTTGAGTTTACCAGATTTTGACCAGCCATTTGTGCTTGAAACTGACGCTTCGGATGTTGGTATCGGGGCGGTCCTCATGCAGCATGGTCACCCCCTTGCCTATTTCAGCAAAAAGATTGGCCCTCGGATGCAAACCTCTTCTGCTTATATTCGGGAACTTCATGCGATTACAGAAGCCGTGCTCAAATGGCGTCAATATCTTTTGGGTACTTCTTTCATCATCCGAACAGATCACAAAAGCCTAAAGGACTTGTTTCATCAAACACTCTTAACCCCAGAGCAACATAAATATATCCACAAGTTATTGGGTTTTAATTTTCAAATTGAGTACAAACCGGGCAAGGATAATTCTGCTGCAGACGCCTTGTCTAGAGTTTCTGAGACGCCGGTAATCCTGATGCTGGCTAGTATTCCCATTCCAGATTTTATGGCCATACTACACCAAGAAAATAATAGTTTGGACGATCTCCGTGCTTTGCACGATAAGTTTGATTCCGGATGCCTTTCTGCTGATTATGAACGGAAAAACGGAGTTTTATTTTATAAGCATCGTTATTATCTTAGTCCGAAATCATCTTTAATTTCTGACTTGCTCCATGAGTTTCATTGCTCAAGAATGGCAGGACATGCGGGTATCAAGCGCACACTAGTGAAATTGGCTGCTAATTTTTATTGGCCAAACATGCGCAAGACCGTGGATGAATATGTTTCCTCTTGCCTTATTTGCCAGCAAACAAAATATCTCACCAAGGCACCTGCAGGGCTCCTCCAACCTCTGCCAATTCCAGAACAGGTATGGAATGAACTTACCATGGACTTTATAGTGGGCTTACCAACATCTCGAGGATTTTCTACTATCATGGTGGTGGTAGATAGGCTCACCAAATTTGCTCACTTTGGTGCTCTTCCTGCTCACTTCAATGCAATTCGAGTCGCCCATTTATTTGTTGATGTTGTTGTCAAATTACATGGTTTTCCCAGCGTTATTATTTCAGATAGGGATCCTTTGTTTATGAGCAAATTCTGGGGAAAACTCTTTGAACTTAGCGGATCAAAATTAAAGCACAGCACAGCTCACCACCCCCAGACTGATGGGCAATCGGAAGTGGTCAATAGAGGGCTAGAACAATATCTGCGTGTTTTTGCCATAGACAAACCTACCTCTTGGTTTGATTTTTTGAGTTGGGCAGAATTTTGCTACAACACCAGCTTTAATGAAAGCATTGGGATGACTCCGTTTCAAGCTCTTTATGGATGTCTTCCTCCAGTGATTCCTCGTTATGCACCTAACTCAACAGATATTCAAGCTCTGGATTCTCTTCTCACCGAACGAGACTCCATCCTCCGTTTGTTGAAGGAATCTTTACGTAATGCTCAAAACCGCATGGCTCAGAAGGCAAATAAACATCGTCGTGAGGTTGTGTTTAATGTTAATGATTTGGTCCTCTTAAAATTGCAGCCATATCGCCAAAATTCTGTTGCTAAACGCCTTTCTCACAAATTGTCCAAGCGATATTTCGGGCCTTTCAAAGTGTTGGAGCGAATCGGACCGGTTGCTTATCGTTTGGAGCTACCAACCGGGTCTCGTATTCATCCTGTCTTCCATGTCTCCTTGTTGCGGTCGTATAAAGGGCCTGATGTGACATCTTCTTCCACCTTGCCAATTGAATTTCCGGTTGATTCCTCTACTTCTCCATTTACAATATGTGGGAAGCGTCAAGTTCTCCGGAATGGCCAATTGGAAACTCAGGCTTTGGTTCATTGGTTGGGTAGCTCGCAAGATGATGTTGCTTGGATTGCTGTTAGCAAGCTGACTGAGATGTTCCCAAATTACCACCTTGAGGACAAGGTGTTTTCCGAGGCAGGGGAAGTGATACGGCAGCTGACAAAGGTGACAACAAAGGTGGCTATGAGAATAAGGAAGAAATGGTCATGCAAGATGTTAAATCTCGCAAGTCAAAACGCATGAAAAAGCCACCAGCGCGATTTGAGGATTATGTGATGCATTGAATTGTTATTTCCATTATTATCGCTTTTAACTTTCATTTACGTGCATTCCTAGAAATTAGCATCTTCATTACCAAACTCTAGTATTTATATCTGTATGAGATATGATCTCAGGGCAATGAACAATATATTTCTCTCCAGTCTATTCTTTCTTACTCTCTGCTATCTTATTAATTCTTGGAGTTTACCCTTGCTCGAAAAGGGCCTCTTGATTCAACTTTCCACTCATCAACTTTTTGATCTCCAAATCTTTCTCTGTGTTGTATCAATGAGTTACATAACTCACCTGTCTGATTTCGAACCTCCGAAGGATCAACATCATAGAATATAGGAAGAACTGTTTGTTGCATATTCTCTTTACATTCTAAGATTTTCACCAATTCGTCAAGACACCATTTTGACCGAGCATAAAATTTGGAAAATATGATGATAGATATTCTCGACCCTTCAATAGCCTTCAACAACTCTGTAGAAATGTTCTCACCTTTCTTGATCTCTTCATCGTCACGAAAAGTGTGAACTCCAACTTCGCACAAATTCGTGTAGAGATGATTAGTAAATGATCTTCGTGTCTCACCTTTGAAACTTAAGAAAACATCATATGTCCAACGAGGAGACGATGGAGATGATGAAGAAGATGCCATACTCTAGGTCGAGTACACTATCTTCTGCGTTGATTCGCTAGCAGCAAGACATTTATAGGGCTGAGGTAGAAGATTGCTAAACTCAAAGGAAATTTCTTACACATTCCAAGGTAAAGTTGGTAAGTATATATATATACACGTTATAAAGCATGCATGCAAGCACGCGACTCTGCTATATACATAAATTGCCGTTTTGTGTGCAATAGGAATGTTCATCCAAAAGATTACAACTGCCTAGAAAGAGATAGTCGAGTAGGTTGTGCATGATTCTCGTATTTAAAAGTTACTGAGATTAATTTTTGTTAATATTTTTTCGATTGAGCCTATTGCGCAGGTCTTTTATAGTGTGATTTATCTTTTTGTATAATTTTTAAATCAACTCGCAAACAGAATTTACCAACTGCATAAAGTGATGACGGAAGGTTTTCCTCGCCATCTAAAAAATTGCATGTCGACCTAATAAGGAGTTAGTCAATAATTATACCATGGACCCATCACAATTTACATATTGAATGTTCACAATTCAAATGGTTAACATTAAGTAGGTAAATTGTGAATATTTAATTGTGAATGTTCAGTATATAAATTGTATATTTTAGACTGGGTTTCACCTTGCACAGAATAGTTTGCCAGAGTTAGTTATATGTGGGTCAAGATTCTGTCTTATAAATTGATGACGAGTAGTTAGTTATATGTGGGTCAAGATTCTGTCTTATAAATTGATGACGAGTAGTATAAAATGAAGAGACAACAAAGTAACATAAAGATTATTTGACAAAAAGATAACGTATGGAGTAATATATAAGGAATGAATTAAATAAAGCAGGTCATGATTCTATTTGTTCAAATAGACAAGTAGTATAAAATGAAATAAAGGACAACAAAGTATGTACCATAAAGAAATGTTTACAGTACGTATTAAATAAAGCAGCTCAAATTTTGATGTCTAAATTGAAGGTGTTAAAATCAAGCATTTATCATTACTATACACTAAAAGTTATGCCTAGTAATAAATAAATAATTTTATTTTCTTATACTTACGTAGCAATTAGCGTCATGTCTTGCTTTAATATCAATTGTCATAACGAAGACGTAATTTTATTCTCTTATACTTACATAGCAATAAATGTCATATTTCGATGGTAGGACATTGGATTAGACGCTCTAAGCCTCTGCCCAACAGAATGTCAACAAAAAGGTTAAAATTAAAATTAGCAGTTTAAGTGAGTTAAAATTGCGTTCTCTTTAGAAAATAAAAGAAAAATAGAAAAATAAGTACAAATGATTGGTTGAGAAGAATAATTACAGCTCAAAAGATGATGACATGAACTGTTTATAGTCCTAAAGATCATTCTCCTGCACTTGCGCCTCAATTTCTTCTCTTTTAATTTAAAGCCTCAGCTCTCTTTCTTTGACTAACTGTCTTATTGTACTCTTCTTGATGAATATTATCACATCAATATTTGAAGTTTGAGGAGGCAAGGTGGATATGATAACAAGTAAAATCGTAAAACGTCCAAGGCTGTACGAACTATTTCACTATAATAAAAAATTAAAAATCAATAAAAACCACTAAAAAATCTGTACAACGGGTTCATTATATCTGAGAGGGTGTAGGTATATTATATATATATATATATATATACATATATATATGTATATATATATGGAATAGTTCATGTGCGAAAAGTCTCCAGATGAAAAATTGGGTGCAATTTGAACCGTTAAATGATATTAAGAGCATCCTTATCAATGGTTTTTTCATGGGATAATGTCAGAAATGGATTCATCTGCAAGCTTTGATTCATAGTACACTAACTTGCCTGATTACTTTTACATGGCTGTTGTGCGCGTTTTGCGCACAGCAGCCCATGCGGGCGCTATGTTTAATTATTATTTTTTTAACTTATATTTGATTTTTTTTCTTTCCGCCACATTTTTTTTTTCTAATCACACCTACAAAAACTCCTCAAATACGGCGAAATAACCCCATTGATATGGATGCTCTAAGTGTCTCGAACTGATGTACCTTAACCTCTGAACTTATGCACCTTAAGTCTCGAACTTATGCACCTTAAGTCTTCGAACTTATGCACCTTAAGTCTCGAAATTATGCACCTTAAGTTTCGAACTTATGCACCTTAAGTTTTGAACTTATGCACCTTAAGCTGGAAAATAATGCACTTTAAACTTTAAATTTATACACCTAGAGTATGAAAGTCGATATTCCTAATGAATCAAAGTTGTGCATCTTAAGAATTAAATTCATTCACCTTAAGTGGGAAACTGATGCACTTAAGTTGAAATTTATGAACCTAGAGTCTGTAAGTCGTGCATCTTAAGAGTTAAACTTATGCATATGCACCTTAAGCTATAAACTTATGCACCTTAAGCTATAAACTTATGCACCTTAAACTTTAAACTTAAACACCTAAAGCTATAAACTTACACACCTTAAGTTATAAATTTACATACCTTAAACTATAAACTTACGCACATTAAACTTTAAGTTTACACACCTTAAGTTTTGAACTTATGCAAAATTACCATAATGTCACCACATTTGTTTTAAAATTTTTCTTCATTTTGTGTTGTTGATTTTGGCTAGATCAATGGCTGAGATTTCACCCTATTTTTTACTTGAGAACTCATTCGCATTTTATCTCTACTTTTTTAAAATTAGGACTTAGGTTTTTTAATTAAAAATGCACTTATCTAATAGTTTGACAAGGAGTTGATCGGGAATGGAGATTTCCCGCTTAATTCCCCGATGGGATGGGAATGAGGAATATTTTCAATTTCCAATCAGAGACAAAGGTTGGGGTTGAGAGGATGAGGACACGAAGTATACTCTTCACTGTGCCCCGTTATCATCCATAAGAAAGTATCAGCAAAAATCAAACTCATCATAACTTTTTAGTACAAGAATTATATTCTACTCACTTGATTATTTAATTTTTTCCAGATAAATTTGATTTTTTTGTCTGTTAGTGTATTAAATGTTGTGCGTTTCATGTAATCTATAGAAGTGTTTTGTGATGGTCCAATAATGCTAGGTGTGGGACCATATTGGTGGGGATTAGTGTTTTGATGTCTGCTAGCTTATGCATTTGTGCATGGGACCATTGTTATGTTTTACTTGTTTTTTGTATTGATGTGAATTGTGATCCCTACTTTATCAAAGTAGCTTAGATACTATAATTTAGTTGTTCATTCCATATCCTTTATTAAAGTAGTTATTAGAATTGGAAATTTGGAATGTTCTTTCTCAATCATTTAATTCCGAAACTTTTACGTACTCTTAAATTAAGACATGGAGAAAGATACATCAAAGTCTGTCTCTTGAATATATTATTTAAAGGAATATTGATTGAATCATTTAACAAATAAGATAGAAGATGAGTGGGGGTTAATTTCTTTAAGGGAGAAGGTAGGGAAAATTGGATAAAAATTTTATGTACTCCATATATAGTAACCTAGAAGGTTTGCAAGAAGTGGTATTTGATTGGCCTAAGTTGTTATGGGTGAACCTCGCTTTGTTACGAAGTTTTTTTTTTTTGAACACTACTAACTCTATTACAATGCAATATCTGTTCATAACTACTTTCTCAACCAATTGAAGCACAAGAGTCAGCATTGTCTCCACTGAGGCTCGAACCCACCACCTCCCGTATAAAGGGAAGGCTTTGATGCCACTGGTACGAACTCTCACTTTAATTTGGAAAGGAAAACTTCAATTGCATAATTGCATTCACAATCGATAAAGTTATTTGCATTATTTCTCTAAGTTATACAAATTAAATACAAATCCCAACAATACTTATATCAGTTATATGATATATCGTGGACCGGACTACCAAAGTATATAATAATGCAAGGTCCACTATAAATATTATAAACTCTGGTTAGTAGACACGACCAATCTTCTACATCAACATGATTAGTAGACACAATCAATCTTCTGTTCACCCAAAAATTTCATAAAATATCATATTTTATTAATCCAAAAGAGTGTCATTTCATTACATTAGAGTTTATTTTTATTTTTATTTTTTATTTTAGGTTTTCGCTTCCGTTTTCTTTTGTTGTAAATTTACTTTTTTTTTGCACCAGTTCTTCCTCCTTGCGATTGGATTAAATGTTGCTATTTTGAACCAAGATTCATCTTGCAATATAGACATTAGTCCCCGATATAATCTGTTCAACTTATTATGCTTAGTTGCCGATACAAGATTAAATTGAGCAAAATTATATAGTACAAAACCTTACAAGTACTATGACTAAAAAAGCCTACAAATGATTGGATTAATGGCAGAATAAAGCCCAAAAGATGGGCTGAGCTGTTTTTATAAGTTCAAGCTGAATGAGCCCAATTAAAGGCTTTAATAATGTGTGGGTAAGAGAATAATGGCCCATTCAAGTCTCGAACCGGCAATTAATACTTAGCAGTTTCTTGACAAATTATTTTGTGAACTCGAGTCTACCTTGTCTGGATCTAAAATACACAATTTACATACTGAATGTTTATAACTAAATGTTCACAATTTACATACTGAATGTTCACAAGAATTATGAACATTTAGTATACAAATTGTGACGGATTCACCTTGCAAAGTGGATTCAGGTCCATGGTGTAACTATTGCGATTTCCTATTACTTTACGGAAGATAAACTTAGGAGGAGTTTGGTTCAAACATTAAAATTGGCGTTGTAATTGAAAGTAAATACTTATAATAAAAATGAGTTTAAGTAAAAGAAATATCTTTATTTGGTAGTAAATAGAAATTGGAATAAAATAAGTAAATAATTAATAAATAAAAATTAAAATAAATAAATATATGAAAATATATAATTGAGACGCATTGATGACGCGGAACATGCATGTTGGGTCAGGATACCCAAAGCTATCACACCTATTAAAATTATTTCCTCATGTTGGGCATGACCGGTAAATGGGCATGTCTAGTACCCAGTAGTTGGGGAATTGTTGGGCGAAGGCCGATAAAGTCTTTAAGGGGATCAAGTCCAACACTCAATTTATCTCGAACAATGTGAGGGTGCCTATATAAGTAAAGAAATAAATTGTCTTCCCTAGCTACTAGCTATAGCTTTTGACGTGATGAGAGGTTCGTTTGATCCTAACAAGTGGTAAGCTATAGCTTTTGACGTGAGTGATAAGCGCTTGATACTAACACCTCATATTCATTTGCTAATAACATTTTAATCATTGTATTATTGTTTTTTTTTTAAGGTAAACGTAGCTATTCCATTAATTCATAACATAAAACGTTTACATTAATGATCAATGAAATGGTAAACCATTCCTTACAGTCAGACATAGAAACAACTTTTCTAACTATGCTATAGAAAACTTGAATCGCAGACTGTTTCATAATTATGAAGCTATGTTCCTTCAGGGAGCTTAAAGCTTCATCAAAGATCTGGGTCTTCGTCATCATTCTTTTTTGCTCGCCCCGGATAAGATCAACACTTGTCGAAACCAAACTAAACGATTTATGCTAATGAAAATAAAAAGCTCGTGAAAGTAACGGGAGGAAAAATGCTCGTGAAACTAACGAGAGGAAAACACAATAATAGAGAAAATAAAAAGTGGGTAAAGTCAAAGTAGGGTTGAGAGTTCAAGACTACCAACACAAACCCCAATACCTACCTTATTATTTTATTCAAAGGGAGAGAAAACGGAAGAAGAAAATCTGTGGCGGTGGTCGGAGGCGGACGGAGTTGCGACGGTGGTCAGGGCGGAAGAAGAGCGAGAGCAAACATAAAATGTGACTAAAACCGCCGGCTCAAAGCTCCATTAGAGCTCCGGCCGGAGGCCGGCGGTGGAAGCCGAAGTTGAGCAGCAGAGAAAGGCTTTTGATTTTAGAGAGAAAAGGGAGGCAGCATTAGGGTCATTGTATTATTGTTTGATTACTGCATGAATTATTTATCTAACTCATAATAAGATTGCACCACTTTACTAGTAAAGTAGTAATCATGAAAAACAAGTAATTTTCTTTTGGAGTTAGGTTGTTCTAAAACTTCCTTTCAAAAAAAAAGGTTGTTCTAAAACTATTTTCACTAAATTAATGCTCATAGTCCTTTTCACTATACCATATCATTGCTTTTTATTTTCTCTTTTAAAGGATCAAACTCCATCCCTAATGAGTAATGACCTCTACCACTCTTACCTTGAAAACTTAGCGAACGAGATAAATCCATATCGCAAATAATGAATAATGCTTGGAGACTTCATGATAATCAATAACAAATGAACAATGATTTAAAACACCATCCCAGTCAAACAATTGACTTGATAATCACAGTATTCTTTATGAAAACTATGTATTAACTTTTTTGATTATTTGAACTAATCTTATTCATTTAAGCCTATAGCTATGAACAACTTAAAATAATGAGACGTGTTTCACCTAGAGCGCTAAGTAGTTTTTTAGGAACAGTCTGTTCACAACTCAAAACTGAGCTCAAAAACCAGTAACCACTGATGTCCAGCAGACACTAACGGAAGCACAGCATATAACCCAACCACCACTCGACAACACATCCTTAAAAACCACCCGGTTTCCCACTTTTCCCAAAACCACCATTATCTTTCAAGGAATCTCTGCGATGTCACATCGTTTACGTACCCTAGCTTGTCACCACCCACCCTAGCTATTCTTAGATCAGAAAGGGCAATTACAATAACAAAATGGGTGTTTCTGATTATTGTTATTATTCTAAATCGAGCTGAGGGTTTCAATTCTACTTTCTAGTTTTAGGTAATCTGATCTGATCTGGGCGGCCTAGCTAGGTTGTTGAGAGAAATTAAGATGGGGAGAGGGAAAGTGGAGCTGAAGAGGATAGAAAACAAGATAAACAGACAGGTTACATTCTCGAAGAGGAGAGCTGGTTTGGCCAAGAAAGCCCATGAAATCTCTGTTCTCTGTGATGCAGATGTTGCTTTGATTGTTTTTTCCCATAGGGGAAAGCTTTTTGATTACTCCACTGATTCCTGGTATGTCAAAGCTTCCATTTTCTCTTTTGTTCTTTCCATTTTTGTCATATGTTTTGCTTTTTTATTCACAATCTGTGAACTACTGGATCTAGGGTTCCGTTTTCTTGCAAGAATCTTTAAAAATGGAATAGGTTTTAATTCTTTTTTTTTTTTTTTTTGTAAACAAATCTAATCTCCTGAGAGTATTATTTTGTTTATAAATAATATGTGTTTTCCGTTTAATTCATTTCTTGAATTTAGTTTTATATTTTTTTTATATATAAGTTAGACTTAATTCATCTGCAATTCTGCATGCACTTTTAGGTTTTTCTATATGTGACTAATTAAGGTCAGAGGATCTGCATTTTCTATGTTTTTTCATAATATTCGGGAGACTAATCCACTAGTAAATGATTTAACTAGTGACGGGTAATAATGTTTACCCGATATATTCTATGTATTAGTCAACAGAAACAATTGTATTGAATAGGTTTGTGTACAATGAACAGAGCGTGTCACCCTCTTGTTACACGAGGTCAACCTTTATACTATAAGCCTGTAACGGTTGCAATAATGATAGAAACGGCCCCCTAATAAGTGACGCTATCATCCATAACTCCTATCTTTAATTTGATGAGGCGATGATCTTAATGCGTGTGCTCTTGTAACCGTTCTACTTGTTCTCTGCTCTGACTGTTATTTGACTGCTTTGTTGGGTTAGACGCACCGGGTTAGATTAAGTACCTTGTCCACTTATCCCCTCAACTAGTCTGTGTTTACCATAAGCTTTCTAGATCCACTAAACAGTTCTTTCATTCTGGCTCTAAGGTGTGCCTCATGTACATTTTCGCCCAATTTGAATAATGGTTTTCTTGTTTTTTAAACAAGGGAAAATATAAAATTTGAAAACAAAATTAAAAATCATGAGCTAGGTTCATAACAAGTAGAAAGCTGAAAATTCTAAAATAATGTTTTAAGAAAATATTAATTAAATTGACAACTTAGGGTCTGTGTATGTTGTTCTCTCTTCTTTTTTTTTCCTTCTTTTTTTTATTGGTTTTGCAGCATGTTCAGTGCTTTTTCAGATGAATAAGCATAGGGATAATAATTAACCTAGAAACTAGAAAGTGAAATGCTATATATGTGTAACAATGGTATGTACTTAAAAGTATATATTGAACACAGGTTAATGGGTTATTATTGTGAGTTATACCTAATGATATTTTCAAATTCTACTCTCTCACTTTTACTCATTTTGTCATGTGGGTCTCCAGACAATTATTCTTCGCACCAAGAATTTGAGAGTCAAAGTAAAATTTGGGAGTAGAAAATATGAATACTACATATAACATTTTCCTATTATTGTTGGATAGAGATTTAAAGGATTGAGTACAGTTTAGCATTATGTTATTGGCTGGAGGACTTATTATTGTTGGGTGGAGGCTTGGATGGTTGGGCCTAGTATCCTGCCATTGAAACATAGCACTGTCACGCAAGTATATGAAAATAAAATAGCATATTCACTACTAACTATAACTTTTGCATAGTACGTGTTAAATATTTGATCCTAATAATTGATAATGTGTAATTAAGCCTGGTAGTATAAGAAAATAAAATTGTGATATATCGATCAACAACAAAAATAGTTCAAAGATTAAAGCCATAGTAGCCCGCAAGAGCAGTTCCACTAGTCACAGGGGTAAAGTTTGGGAGCAAAGATTAAAGTCGTAGTACGGCTTTATTAACACATTTCATTGGTTTCACCTATGTATTTACACATTTATTTAGCACACATTACTTTGTTCACTTAGCTTAGGGAATTGCTTCAATTCCATGCTGAATCATAACAAATACTAAAAATAATGAGTGTTTTTTTTTAGGAAAAAAATAATGAGTGTTAAGTACATTTTATAAGTTATATATATAACATCTTTTATTATTTGTAGTATCATACATTGTAAAATTTTCCTATTACTAGAATATATCCATAATGAGGGTTTTTTGCAGTATGTTCAGTGCTTTTTCAGATCAATAAGCTTAGGGATAATAATTGCCCTAGAAAGTGAAATGTTATGTGTTACAATGGCATGTACTTAAAAAGATACTGGACAAAGTTTTAATAACGTACTAGCTCAGGGGTTATATTATTTTTGGGTAGAGATTTAGTATTCTATTATTAGAAGATTTATTATTATTGTTAGGCGGCGAAGGCTAGGAAGATTAAGTCTAAGTGTCTAACATCTTGATATCAAAATTTAGCACTAATTACTATACAAATATAATGAAATAAAATTACGCATTCGCTACTAGCTATAATTTTTTAAAATTGTGCTATACTGATCAACAACAAGAGCAAAAGAAGTTCAACGACTAACACCGTATGAGCTTTGTTAAACCCATGACCTTTGATTGTATATGGCATTTGTATTTTTGTTAAAGTATTTAAACATTTAGTTAGCACACATTTATTACTTAGCTTAGGGATTGAATTGCTTCGATATTGAATCGTAACAATGGCATATACTTACGGTATGTTTGGTTTGCACATAAGAATCAAATGCTTGGTAATTGTAATGAATTTTGGTGAAAGTATTCTATATGTTTGGTAGTATAGTCGAATTGAAATGATTATTAATATTGATGTTTAGTTACGTATAACTCTATAATAGGAATAAATGTTTTAAAAATAAAAAAAAATAAAAATCAAAGCAATTGACCATAATATAATGGCATCCAAAGCACCAATATGAACAAAAATCTAAGGTACGTAGTGAGGAAGTGACAGATCAGGAGGGATAAGATATAATGATACCCGTTTCTAATTAGGGAATAAGATTTTTAATTGAAGGGGTCACATAATTGTCTTTTAAAAAGTTGTCAACCAAACAATAATTATGTTTTTTATTCTCATTCGTGCAATGGTGTGTAAACCCATGAACCAAACACACCCTTAAAATAATAATTTGTATCACATCTCTTATTATTTTTAGTATCATACATTGTCAAATAACATTTTCCTATTACTTAAAATGTACCCGTAATAGTATTGATAAGTTGTATATTTGAACTGCAGCATGGAGATGATTATTGACCGATACGAACGATACTCATATGCTGAGAAACGCTTGCTTGCAGAAACTAATGACTCTGAATCATCAGTAAGTGTATAATATGTCAACTGTTACAAGCAGGCCACCAAATGAAACCGAGACGAAATATATCCTTCAATTTTGTTTGAACCTGGAATAGTTACGCTGTATGTGTCACTTTTGAAGGATAACTGGAGCTTGGAATATGCTAAGCTAAAAGGAAAGATTGATCTTCTGCAAAGGAATCACAAGTGAGAAATTCATATATACATTAATGACCTGGGAGACATAATATCTTGTTGATCATAAAAATGCATGCATGCAGGCACTATATGGGAGAAGATCTGGACTCCATGAGCCAGAAAGATCTCCAGAATTTGGAGCAACAGCTTGATTCTTCTCTCAGGCTGATTCGATCCAGAAGAGTATGTATGATAACTCGATCTAGAATATATATAATTCCTAAAGTCTATTCCTTCAGCAAACCAAACAATAGTATACAATTTATGTTCTATTTCATTCCCTATGGAACATCATTTCTATTCCCTCAAAATTCATTCCGGCCATGAACCAAACGTGCTGTTATTTTCCTTAGATCATCAGTTTCTAAGCGTTCACTAAAATGCATGACTTCCAAGCTAAGTGTCTCTGTCTTGCAGAACCAGCTTCTGTATGATTCACTTTCTGAGCTGCAAAAAACAGTAAGCAGATTGATTCTCTTCTGCCATGGCTTAAAATATCTTGAGAGATTGATTCTCTTCTGTTTGGTTGACTATATGCTCTTCAAACATTTTGGTTTTTTATGTTCTTTGACAGGAGAAGGCAATTCTGCAGGAGAATAATATGCTGGCAAAGAAGGTGAGGTTGATTCTCTTCGGTTTGGTTAACTATGAGAACAAATATTTACAGTATAGTACCCAATATAACACAAGTAGCATACATAGTTGTACCTGATACACAAAGGCACCAATACCGCAGAAATTCCATATAATATATTTCTATGGGAAAGGATTGCATATGCAAGGGATACTGTAACTCTGTAAGATTAGTATTTATCCGCTATTTTTGAGTGTCAAATGATCAATTTGCTAAAACTCAACACGAGATGATTTGAAATTTAGTGCTTTTGTGACTTGATGGTTAGATCAAGGAGAAGGAGAAGATGGCAGCACAACAGGCACAATGGGAGCAAAATCAAGGCCCCAGCTCAACTTCATTCCTCTCACCACAACCACTTCCTTGCCTAAACATTGGGTAATGACTAAATGACTAATTTATTATCACCTATCATTTGGGCAAGGATGATATATAGCTTGTTGATATTTTACTAATCCATGCTTATGATGCTTGCATATATATATGTATAATGATTTCACATAAGCAGTTACCAAGGAGAAAGAGCAAATCAAACAGGGAGAAATGACCTGGACCTAAACCTTGACTCACTCTACCCTCCATGCCATCTTGGCTGCTTTGCTCCATGTGCCAATCAATAAGCAATCAATGCTGCTGGCCTGGCTTCATCCCCATATTTTCATTTCCTATGCGAGTATAGATGAGAGAAATAATATTGACACTGATTCCTAATTGTATGTTCATGATCTTTGAGTCCTATGTATCTCATGCCCTCAGTATACTACTTTATCAAGAACAATTTGCACCATTTGTCATGAATCTTTGTGTCAGGATTCTTTAATATCTACATGTATTATGTTGGATATGATGTAAATTGACTGATGAAAGATGATGAATGTCTAACAATATAACATCAAAAAGGGAAAGCCATAGATTGTTTCAATGATCATGTCAAATAAGTTATCAGAGAACAATACAAATTTCAAGGAATCCAAGAATAAGTCATTAAAATACCTCATCCAAAAGTAGATAAGACAAATAAGCAGAACATCATGTGGTTTGCTTCAGCGGCCTGTGAGGCTTGGGGGCGTTTGGATTTCCTTGATCATAGAAGCTACGCAGAAGAGCAACTGCCTCAGATGCCATGATTCCTCCAACACATTTGAAGCTCTTCTTCTGCGCCACTCCTGCACAAGTATGCAATGACAATATCGATCCACAGCCGCCAAATTTGTCATTTCCACATCCATAATACGCTTCTTTGATGCCTAGAAAAGACAGGGCGGCTGCACACATTATGCAGGGCTCGCAAGTCACATAAAGGACGCATTTTGAGAATCTTTCCGAGACTTCACTGGGTGAAAGCCCACTCTTCTTCCACTGCTCAAGTAAAATGTCAATGGCTTCCATCTCAGCATGCCTTGTAGCATTCCTGGTCTCTGTGGTTCGATTCCTCCCCGAAGCAATCACCTCCCCATCCTCTACCATAACACAACCGACCGGAACTTCAAGACTGTCCAACGCAAGCTTTGCCTGTTCCAGAGCAAGTTTCATAAAAGAAAAGACCTCTTCACCATAAGATGCCATCCGATTGAAATCGTGCTCTCTTCCCCTGGTTAGTCTCCCTGGATTTCCAGAATGCTGCGCTTCTCAGCTCACCGTCCTAAAGTGTTACCTTTGCAAGATCACGAGCAAATACAGCAATAAAGTAAATGACTGGATTGAAGAAAAATGATAAAGACATGAAGGATACTGGTTTAAACATTTTATCAAACAGGTGGCGTTCATACCGCCGACGAAAATACAGTAGCAATAATAACAATAAGAAGAATAATTAACGATAACAAGATAGGAAGAAGAGAATTAACGTACCTGCCCACATGAAATTCAACTACGGATTTGTTGCTGCAGTCTGCAGTGGAGGTTTTTGCAGAACAGTTGGCTTCGCAATTGGGGTTTGAGCTCTTTTTTTTTTTTTCTTGAATTTTCCCCCCTTCATGGGCCGTTTGGTTTGCTTTGAAATAAATTCCACATAATTAGAATTACTAAAATTTAATAGAAAGAACATTTTATACTTTGTTCCGTTCATAAGAAATCATTTTAAAGGTAATTTTTATCTAATTATAGGCCATACTTTACGGATACAAATAGTGTACATTGAATACAAAATATATTTATTATTTATGATCCATTGATCCACATAAATTTATAGACCATGGTTCATGGAATAATGATTGTATCAGATTATCCTAATTAAAAACCTCTCATAAAAATGAGAATGCAAGACACCTACTAACCAAATTTCAGCAGTATTTAGGAACAAATGTTCAACCCATTCAATCAAAAAAATGTTGACATATCTTCGTTAATGTCACATGCTGATAAAGATTAAACCCTCCATGCATCTCAGTATACAACAGAATATGTAAAGTATAAAATATAGATAGAGAAATTTAAGCCAAACCCTCTCTTTTATTCCTTGTTCTTCAAACTAGTAGAGAGAATATAGAGGATAGCTTCTTGTGTTTGTTTAGAGAGAGACTCAAGAGAGGCCAAAAGTCCCCCAACTTGAAGGGCTAAGGCCTTTTTATAGGCACATACCCCGTACACTACACCGAACATACGTATAGAGTACTAAGGGCCGTATACCCGGGGTATATTCCCTATCAAGTAGCCCCCCAGTCCGTGCCCTGACGTCGAGTCAACAAGGAAGGGGTCGGGCTGGAAGACTAGCCTTACGGTCCGCGACTCACGCTAGTTGCCTCGTTAAAAACCTTGGGCTAAGAAAAAACCCAGTGGGAAAAAATCCTAGCCAAGGAAAAAAGAGCACAACTTTGAGCGCCAACGAGGAAGAGTTCGGGCTGAAAGCTGACCATATAGTCTGTGACTTATGCCGGTTGCCTCGCTAAAAAACCTTGGACTAAGAAAAAACCCAATGGGAAAAAATCCTAGCCAAGGAAAAAGAGTACAACCTTAAGCACAGTCTTTTGGACTACAGGGGTCGTCCGAACTCTACCGATCGAGGTCGGTAGGTCGGCATTACCACCACCGGCGCTTTAAGCCCGATTAGATCGGTATCACCATCACCGACGCAGTTAGCTCGGGACTAGTTCCCGACCTTAAGCCCTACGAGTTAGGCAATTCAGCCCGCCAGGTCGGCATCTCGCCTCAAAGAAATCCAATCCCTTGATTGGTAAAACCTGATCCCTAGATCGGTAAAATTCGACCTATTGATCGTATCGCGAACCCGATCCCTTGATCAGTAGAGTTCGGACGACCCTTATAGTCCAAAAGGCTGCCTGAAGGTTGTGCTCTTTTTTCCTTAGCCAATTTTTTCCCACTGGGTTTTTTCTTGGCCTAAGGTTTTTAACGAGGCAACCGGCGCAGGTCGCATACTATACGGTCAGTTTCCCTAGCTCGAATTCTTCCTCGTCGGCGCTTGAAGTTGTGCTCTTTTTTCCTTGGCTATGATTTTTTTCCCATTGGGTTTTTTCTTAGCCTAAGGTTTTTAACGAGGCAACTAGCGTAGGTCACGGACCTTAGGGCCAGTGTTCCAGCCCGAACCCTTCCTCATTGACACAGCGTCAGGGCACGGACTGATGGGGCTACTTGATAGGGAATATTTCCCGGGTTTGACCTCCCTTTACGGTCTTGCCCTCGCTTTGTAGTCGAGTCGGGGTCAAACGTTCGGGTCAAAAGTCTTATAGTCAAAGCTGATTTTCTAGGCCTATAAAAAGGCCATTAGACCCAAGTAAAAGGGGGTCTGCACTCTCCCTCTCTCTAAATTCTCTAAGGAATTAATTACGAAGCATAAAGGCTCTCAAGCCAATTTGCTGCTATCTTCTCTCTTTATTTTCTATATGCAATTTCATACAATTTTGCTACGTGTTCTATACATACCGAAGAGATGAAGGAATTAATCCATATCACATGCATAAGTTACATTTTTCCAAAAGATTGAATCTCCAACCCCAATTATCCTCACATTAGTCCGATAGAACATCTAAAAAGATGTAAATTATGATTATTCAAATGTACACAGGCCCTAGACTTTGACTTATTATGCACAATGAACCCTTCACTTTATTCCTTATTTTTATTTCTAAACTTAATCACGGTAACCAACCAAGCTGCATACACAGACTTGTATAAATTACTTTAACCCTACAACTTCCTTCTCAAAACAGAGAGAACTCTTCTTCAACTTCAAATGTGGTCTACACGAAGATTTTAAATAATTTATAAATTTTAGTATTGATAGTTTGACATTTTGTAAACTTCAAATCAACTATATTTTAATAGTTTTTGTAATACATGAATTAAATATTTAAATATATTCTTCTCAAAAAGTTGAATCTTCAACTCCAATGACAAATATTTGATTATATATTCATTTTAAGTAACATATTTTTCTATTAAATAATTATATTTTAATATTATGTAATAATATTCATCTCACATATCACATGAGTCGCATACTAATTCTAAGATATATATTTAAAAAAAAAAAAAAAAAAAACAGTCTTCGCCATTGAAAGAAAAGTCTTGATAACAATACCAAACATCATCGATCATCATCATGTTGTAGTGTTGTACTATGACATCAAATTAGAATATCAAAAAGAAAAAAAAAAAAAAAACATGATTACTTATTGTAGAATTCAGAAAGTCATTTAATTTAATACACTATTTATTAGACAAACCCATCCAATGCCCTCGACCTGCCAATTCGTGCTGATTTCCAACCAAAATTGATGATATCAATAAATTATGTTGAACTGACTAGATGATGTCAACCGGCCAAAAACTATAGAAAAGCAAGTACACTAATTAATAGCACAATGGCCTTCTTTAGTAAAATAATTAGTCTATCAGTCAATTTTAATTTATTTGATCACTATTAGCTGTTTGACATGGTTAAACAAAATATCAATATGAGTGTTTGATTAATTAGCTTTTTGTAACAACTTATTGTTTCAAAATATTAAAATTCAAAAAGCTGGTAAAAGTAGCTTTTCAATAAGCTTTTTGAAATAAAATAAAAATAATTTTGTATGTAATCAGCTATCACCTAATTTACCAAACACTTTTCTACAATCAACTAATGTCATCAACTAATCGAATTCACTAACTCAATAAACTAACAACCAATAGCTATCATCTAAGAGCCATTTACCAAGTCCATCTCTAACAAAACTTCAACTAGAGTGACGCCTTAGGTCCAAAAATAACAAAGGAGAATTAGTTAAGGGAGTAGTACCGGTCATTCTTACGGGGAAAGAGAGTTCATTTGACATTTACTTTCAAAAGTTTAAATGCTTATACAGTGTAGCAAAGTAATTAAAGACCAGACCTCATGGGAACAACAATATAACACAAATAGTTGTGTTCAAAATAATTAAGATTAATTGAATAATTGTAATGGCATAATCTTACAACCTTAAAAGTACGATGATGGAATAGCTTCTGTTTATCATTATTGTTTGTTTTGGTAGGATTAAAAACGAGAGAGAATCATTAAGAAGACAAAACCAACTTCACCAAAATGATAGATCATACATGAGGATTACTTGAGGATGTGTAGTTGCCTACCTACTAACTAAATTCGGACAAAGGAACACAAAAGGTAAATCAATTTTATAGTTGATCGGCTCAAACAAAAAAATGTCAATAGTCCACTTTGATTGGAAGTCAAACGTGTAATAACTTTGTAGTTACTAAGTCACCATACTAAACAATCATTATATTATGAACCAAGATTCACCTTGTAAGATAGACCACGGATATTAAGTACATTTTTAATACATTAATTAAGGTATATTTTTAATACATTAAAGATTATTTTTTTAAGGTACATTATTTGAATTGATAGGGATTATTCACCGGTCAAATATCTTTGACTGGACTCCTTTGACCGGTCTATCCGACCCCTTTTATCGGTCTATATCCAATAAGGCACAAATTGGAGCAACAGTGAGCATATGATCGCCCCAGACAGTCGGCTCGAACATTGAGCCTTGGGCCCCGCCTAGTGGGCCCCAAGTTCTCTATTCCTCTCCACTTGGCCCGCATATAGAGGGCCAAGCCGTAGCCCGGTGCATGCCGCCGCATGCAGTAAGGCTGGTGCCTGTCCCCCTGACACCCTATATATACAACATTAGATGCTAGGGGAGGACTTTTGGTTGTTTGCACATAAATAGTCACTTTAGATCGCGAACCTCTAACCTACTGTTATGTTAACATGACTATTCTTTACTTGAATTAATAAAGTGTATTTGACAGTACTTTGACTACATACTTTATCATGAGTACAAAAGGTTTGTTATTTGGTATGATCCTTTAGTACACAAATAATGTCTTCAATATATTAAAAATGAACATTTATTCATGGTCCAAATATAATTTGCTTAGGCTGACTAACTTAGTTAGATTGTCCCCTCATTATACAATTTTATTGCTTACAAACTGCACCAGACGTGCTTACAAACTGCACCAGACATGCTTACAGAAAGGGCAAATTTTCTTGTCTCTAAGGCTCTACATTCCGCTCGCGAGAATAATAGAGGGATAAATCAAACTCAACATTATATTTCTAGGTGATAGGACTACTACCTAGTGCCCACAACCAGCGTGCCTAGTGCCTACAACGAACTTACCACTCACATTGTAGCTGTCAAATTTGATCATGTGTTCTTACCCATAATTTATTATCTAAAAATTAATTGAGCTACTCATCCCGCATGATTTCAGAACCGTTCTTCACGTAAACGTTACCAGCATTGACATCTCCGTGGAGGAATTGAAGTCATTAATTACATGCACTATCTATTAGGCAAACCCAATGTCCACTACCTACCAATTCGTGCTCATTTCCAATGATAATTGATGATATCAAGAAATAAAGTTGAACTGGCTAGAGGATATTAATTGCCAAAAGGCAAAAGCTATATAAAAGCAAGTGCATAGTTAATAGGACATTATCTACATAAAGATTATTTTTGGGTGCGGTGCAAAAGTTGGGGTTTTTTTTAGTACTATTATTGACTCAGTTACATTGTAGTATCTCTGTTCAAGCCAATATTGTCTATACTAAAGTACAAACCCACCCACTTTCACATGGGGTGCTACCAAACCACAAGACCTTTGGCATAATCATACTGGCTGTAATTGGTTACTCATGAACCAAGTAACCACCTGATTTACATTGTGGCATAATCAATTTTATTAGTCTTAAACTGTACAAATAGAGATAACTTCTATTAAATCTTCCATAGATAAAACGATATATATTTCAGACACACTTAAGAGTACGAATTGAAGAATCTTCCAACCTTAAAAGTACGACAATTATTGAATTACTTCTTTAATTTCTACCATTGTATATTTCGGTAATATTAAAAACAAAAGAGAATCATTATATTAAGAAAAAAACAACATCACAAAGTAAAAACGATTATTTATGATATGATAATAAAGCAAAGCGAAGCCCTTACATTTTGATTAAACAAAAACCATAAAAGTCCATACATGCATGCATGTGTTATTAAACAAAACAACAGAAACTAAAACAACATCCTTAAAACTACTACGCCACAATTAACACCAGAACAACCAAACATCTGCATGCACATCTGGAACAACCAAACATGATATGATTACTTTCCACGAAGATTACGGAAATAGGAACCCGGATCACGCTCAAAGTCATCCCTGAAGATCCGATAATCCCTCCCCGGAGCCTTCATCGTCCGGCGGTCGCTTTTCGAGCCTCCGAAAATCTCAACAGCCGCCCAGATGACTAAACCCACAACAGCCACAACTCCGCCGCCGATGGCCGCACCACCCACCTTCTCCGACGGTTGCTCAGGACTGTTGCTCTCTTCACGCGAACCCATTGCAGTGCCTGTCTACTTGCTCGTATGTACGCAGTGTTCTTCGATTTGAAGGTACGAGGGCATGTCAGCAACGTAGCATTGTATTTATAGCACAGACATGGAAAGATCAAAGGACGGACAGACAGTAAATTATTACACTTTACATTAATCGTGCATATTTCCAATGAAATTTGGGGATACCAAGAAGCTCTGGGTGGAGTGAAATGTACATGCTTGTATCTAGGTAATATCAACGCCCAAGAGTGAATTATACCAAGAAGCTTTGGGTAGCATAGCACTACTCGAGAATATGTAGTAGGTAAGGATCACAAAAAGTAAAGCCATTATAGTTGACCAATTAATGTTAATAGCATACTTTTTACTTTTTAGTATCATGGACTCTGTTAATATACAAGATAATATCTGTTCAGTATACTTTTTCTCTGTCTGTTGTAATTCAAGGAGTTAATACCTTATCACTGGGGTTACAAAGGTGTTAATTGAGCATAAAGTGTTTGGCAATAGCACACTCTTATTGTGAATCAAACTTGTAACTTTGTAGTTATTAAGTTAACAGTTGATCAATCATTATACTAATGACTCCTTTCAAAAAAAAATCATTATACTAATAACCATGGCTCACAATTGACATAAGGTACATTTTTAATACATATAATGTATATTATTTAAGTATTGAAAACTCATTATTCGGTAATCAGTGCACAATAATTGTATCTTCAATATATTAAAATTGAACATATATTCATTGTCCGAATATAATTTACCTAGTCTGACCAACTTGACTGAAACGTCCCCTCACATTATACAATTTTATTGCTTACAAACAACACTAGACATGATTACAAAATGCGAAATTTCCTCAATAAATTAAAGCCCCACATTCCAACCCGAAAAAGTAACAGAGGGATAGATCATACTCCATTTCTAGGTGGGAGGACACTGCCCCGGTACACAATGAGCCCGTCACCCACACTACGTTGTCAAGTTTAATTACGTGTCCTTACCCATAATCTATTATCAAGAAACCAACTATTGGTGCGAGCCATCCAATAGATTTTATTATCAAATCCTATGGAGGATGACTTGAACTCCATGTTTTGGTTTCACCATGAAAAGCTGAGCTGGGGAGTGAACATAAGATGAAGACAGCGCAAGCGAGTAGCGTTGCAGGATCATAGAGAGAACAACCTTAGCCTCAGCCATGGCAAAGTTTAAGCCCAGACAAGTACGAGGTCCATATCCGAATGGCAAGAAGGCAATTGGATGGTTGTTTGTGGCTTTCACCACTCCTTCTGCAAATCTTTCTGGCTTAAACTTATGAACATCTTTACCCCATATCTCAGGATCGTGTTGAAGTGCCAAAGGTGAAATGTAGAGATGAATATTAGGCGGTAGGGTTATGTTCCCTAGAACAACATTCTTCTCAACCTTCCTCTTTATGTAAGGCACCGGAGGATATAATCTTAAGGTTTCTTCAAGAATCATGTTCATCTGCAACAACAAAACAAGACTAGTGTTTTTTAGACCAACAATTTTCACAAATACATTAATAAAAGGATCAAAAGTACATGTCATTGACAACTCAAGAAATAGAATTGTTAGGGCGGAAATTTTCTCCAGTATTGTGGAACTTTGGAAAATTGGAGAACAGAAAATTAAACATGTTTACTAACACAATTTTAGAAAAAAATAAGTGTTAGTAAACAAGTTTTCTAAACAGAAAATAGAGAATGGAAAACAGATAATGAAAACTGAAAAATTAAAAAATTGAAAAAGTTTTCCGTTAGTAAACAGACCATTAATGTTCGTCATATAGAAACTGAATCGATTATTCCTCGACCTAGAGGTGTTAAACATACTGGTTAGCTCAAAGTCATTAACATTTTATTTTGGTGCAATGAAACCCAAAAACATATTAGTAACCTATGATAGCATGTCACTAGGGTTCAGACATTATTTCTAATAAAAAATCGACCGTCGGAGAACGGCGTCAGTCCCCTTTAATCAAATAACCGACGTTAATTAAAAGTGTTTTTTGGAGTAGTATTTCCTATTTTTTATGTTATAAAATGGAATTTTAATTTAGTACTCACAATTTTCAATCTTGCAATGCCATAAGGGGTGGGATTCTCTTGCCCAAACACCTCCATGACCTCTTTCCTTGCTCTCCCTTGCCACTCCTCATGTGTAGCTAGAAGGAGAGTTGCCCATCCAAGCAAAGACGTCGTCGTTTCGTGCCCCGCCAAATAGAATGTTTTGCATTCATCAACCATGTCTTGTATGCAAATTTGGTTATTGTCATCACCATTTTCTTGATGATTAGCCTCCAAGAGTTTCTCAAGAAAATCACTTCTTCTTGTAGAGCTTTTTATTGGTTCCCCAGTTTTTGTTTGCTCTCTCTTCTTTATAATCTGAATTATTCCATTTCTGATACCTTCTTCAAGTTTCTCAGATTCCAGTTCATCACTGTTCTTCAGAATTCTATTGATCCCTGGAAACCTAACATTCAGAGCATTCTTGGAGACTAAGGTTGTTAGCTTTATCAGCATCTCAAATATGTTTTTCCCTTCCAAGTAATTGCTTCCAAAAGCTGTCCTGGAAATCACTTCTGATGTTAACAGCCTGAACTCTTCAAAAGCTTCAATCTCTTTCCCTTCGTGTTCCCTCCATGCCTCCACCATTGTTTCTGCACTTTCGATCATGGCTGGAAACATACCCTGCAGTAAGACACTTCAGTGCAGTTCATCTAATAGCCAATAAGAATATATTGCTTCTATGAAACTTGAAATTCTTGTTCATAAAAGACAAAATTTTCCAACCCGCTCCAAGATAATAGAGATATAAATTATAATAACCCAACTACCTATTAGGTAGGAGAACCAATATTTAGTGCTCACAAGGAGTCCATTACATTAGGTGTAACACCAGTGTAACACCAACGCTGCGGTTGCCATGTTTGGTCATGTGCTTTTACCCATAATTTATTACCTAAGAATTGAGTTGTTCATGCGAGTAAGAAATTAAACCTGAAAATTTTGTCAGTAAAATTCCCTTGCCCCCGGCCCCAACACCCCGGCTTAACAGGATAGTAGAGAGATAAATCACGGATACTCAGCAACCCATTGGATGAGAGAACCAGTGCATAATGCCCACAACGAGCCGGGCTCACTACATTAGGTGTATCCCTCACACTTTAATTGTCCGTCTGAATTATTTGTTTTTGCCTATAATCTATCACCCAGGAATTGAGTGCTCGTGTGGGCAAGAAACTTAAAATTTTTGTCCACCAAAAACGAAATTCCGTTGTCTCAAGGCCCGAACACCCCAACTCAACAAGATACAAATAAATGACGGTGACTCAACGGCCCATTAAGTGGGAGAACCAGATGCCTACAACAAACTCACCGACCACCACATTGAAATATTGAATGTAACTTCCAGGCCACATTGCAAATATCAGAGTTGGGTCATGTGTCATTGTCCACGACCTACCCTCAAAAATCCTAAAATTCTTGAAATGATAGGTAATATATTGATCTTACTCTGAGGCTTTCTCCATGGAAGACATTATTGGCTAGTTTTCGCATTCTTGCCCACTTTTCCCCTTTTGATGATGAAACACCATCTCCTAGCAGCTTCTTGCTGAAGCCTTGAAGCTCTATTTTTGGGTAATTCCCCTTTCTGTCACTCAGTATCTCCTTCACAAGTTCTGGTTCAGTTACTACCAACTCCGGTTGTGGCCCTAACCAGTAAAGAAAATTCGCCCCTACAATTCAAAAACACACAAACATTGAATCAACAAAACAAAACAACATTTTTAAGTTTACTAGGAAGTTAAACCCAACAAGTTTAATCTGATGAATAAACAAGCAACTAACCATATAGCCTTTTCCAGGAATAAATGTGTGGTAATATTCTTGGAAATATGTGATGAGACAAGTCTTCCATGGGCTTGCTGGTGATTCCTCTTCTGGCTTCTGAGATTTCTTTGGTGTTTCCATGGAGGAATCTGTAAGAAGGCCCTTTGATCCCCTGGGAACTCATCACCTTCTGTATATGAACAGGAGCCCACCATAGCTTTTCACACAACCATGCAGCTAACACCAGCAAAGAAGAAATGAAAATTATGATGATTATCATGTTAATTAACCTGCAATATTAATTCCCAAATGCATTATCTGCTGAACTTTAAAAAAAAAACAAGTGCCTGAATTGGGAATTTTGTGTTGCAGCTACAAGACAATTATATCTAAGATGCCATTCTTGACTTCATCTAAAACTAAGTAGAATTCTTGAATTATATATCAGTCAAATATTTATTAAATTGCAATAATTGTACTAACATCTCTTTTAATTTAATACTATATACTCTTTAAACAATTAAACATGAGCTGTTCATTGAATTGATAGTGGTCCAAACATGCATGAAAAGCATCTATGTATGACTATTATAATATTAGGCACTATTGTAATTTTAATTTTAATGAACATTTAACGTAACCTAAGAGATTTCTGGTACACCCAGGAAAGTCCTTAACTGTTCTGAGCTAAACCTATTTTGTGACCGTCCCAAGCAAAAAAGCTAGCTAGGCCAAATCCCCTTAACACAAGTCGGGACTTCTCATAAAGGGTCTTACACTTATGTTATTAGACAACCGGGTTCTTGGCATATCACGTCATTATTGACACGTACTCGTGGCTACCTAGAAAGTTTGAAGTATTTCTGCATTATTTATATCCATTGGCCATTATAAGAACATTATTTAAAGTTTAAAGTGTTCCATGGGCTTGCTTGGGATTTCTCTGATCTGTTGGTGTTTCAATTCCATGGAGGAATTTGTAAGAAGGGCCTTTGATCCCTTGGGACCTCATCAGCTTTTGTATGTGAAGTGGAATCCACTATAGCTTTTCACACAGCCAAGCAATTACCAGCAGAAAAGAAATGAAAACTATGGTTGCTATTGTGATCACCATTTTGTAATTTTGCTAATATTTCACATAAAGCTCTGACTGACAGGAAGAGATTGAGAATTTTATACCCCAACTATAAGACAATTGTAGCAAAGATAACAGCTTTGGCTTCTGGTGGATTGAGGAAGCTACAACCTCGGATGATTATCCCACTAAAACTAAATAATTGTACTTGGTAGTACGAATACCAAAAAAAAACAAAAAAAAAAAAAACAAAAAATACATAATGTATTTTGGTATCAATTCCTGGAATAGTGGATAGCTATGCTACAGGAAAAAATTGAGGAATCAGCCCAAAAAAACAAACAAATTACACTTTTTACTATATAACAAGTATCCACCCGGGTTCGGGGTTCTAAGAAGGCTAATAACAAGGCCGATGGTCAAATTTTTGCTACTTTTAAACCATTGCTAAGTGTCATAAGGTTGGGAAAAATTTCTCCTTCATTCGAGATATGAGCTTAAATTTTTCCTCAGCTTCAACCTGTTGGCGAATATCATCTCTTGAAGCTCGATCTGGGTGGAAGGTCAGTAAGGCCTTTTTGTAAGCTGCTCGTACCTGAAATTGCAAGGTGTTCTCAGTGAAATTATCTTCCATGTCAGATTAGAAATGAGGAACAAATTAAGCAGGAAGTCGGAGAACGCACTGAGTGAACTTAAAACAAAGAGCAATCGTACCTCACTTGATTGTGGAAAAGGGCTGCTACCAACAAAAATTCCCAAACCTCGCAGCACAGAAGCCATATCTCTGCATGTTGTTTCTAGTTTACTCAGTTCACTTCTAACTTGATTGCGAATCACCTCCTTCATGTTCATATTTTCTTCATCCTGAGATATAACATAAAAGGAAAATGATTGTGTTGAGAAAAATATATGGATCAGCATAATCCTCTTTTGTTGCCTAGTTTCAAAATTGGCACTTGTCAAAGAGATTAAAAAGTATATATGGATCAGCATAAGAAGATATCCACAGGTAGAATGACAAATAATGTGCATCCTCTAGGGATGGCAATTCACATCCGCCTTGTGACTACCCACGGGATCTGTAGTGGGTCAAGTGATAGATACAAGGATCCCTGATCCAAATCCATCCGCCCCATTGCCATATCTAAGCCCCACTAAAGCATAGGCTTTTGCCTTTTAGTTATGATGGAACTAATTGTTTATGTATTGGATAGTCCAGACTCTTTATGTACTCTTGTAGTCAATCAATCAATTACCATTCTGCATCTGTTATTCTTCTCTTTTATGCTTGATACAGTTCACGGTTCGACATTACCCAAGGGTGGTGGCTATTTACTACCAAGTACCAACCAGACTTATCCACCCCACTATTTCTAACAGATTGCATTACTACCAAAGTTCTAACAATCAACTCTAATCAAACAAAAGAAAAACACCATATATGATGAAGTATTAAGCCAGAGTAGTATGGATAGAAAGAAAACAAAATAGAAATTAAATAATTTTAAAAAAGGCGCAGAATGTGCTATTAGATAATAAATTTATGAACTACATACCTTCTTCTGTGTCTCTCTCATTTCATCCACACGCTGTTTTTGTCTTCTCTCCATGTCTAATAAACGCATTTTTTCAGCTTTCTTTCTCTTCAATAACCTCCGCAAATTTTGTGCTTCTTCAGCCTACAAATAGAAACTCAAATTATATGACAAATGCATAACAAAAAGACTGGCAAGTAAATAAGGCTAAAATATCAGGACCCCCCAGAAGTCCAGAACTTAAAGGATATTTAATCAAAAACCCTGATACTTTAGATATGTAATTCAGGATCCCTGAACTCAAAATCTCTTATACGAAAAGAGACACGAGGCACTATTCATTCAGATGTATTGTGTTCAAGGATTCTGAATTACATTTTTAAAGGTTGAGGGTTTATCATGCATGAGAAATATAAAAGAAAGAAGGCACTGGCCACATTTCCAAAGACAACCATAAAGCAGTATAGATGACACACCTGAATCTGTAATGCTCTTTGCCTAGAAGCTAGTTCTTCCTCTAGCGCCTTCTTGTATTCATCAGTTTCTTTAAGTCTTTCTCTTTCAGTAATGATAGTACTATCATTGTTCTGTCCATCCTCATAGCCATGAGAATGCAATAGGTATTCTGATTTTTCCTCCTGCTGACTCTTAGATGGAGAACTAACAATCTCTTCCTCTGCCCCAAGATGTTTACAGGACTTAGATGGGTTCTCAAGTGAAGCTTCACCATTGTCCTGATAATGACATTTTCCAGTGCCAATTCCTACCCCAGGTGAGAAATTTCTACCAGATGAAGTTTGACCTGGACAAGGGCTAAATTTGTCCATAGAATGCAAGTGACCTGGATAAGGGCTCCCATATTCAGTGAAAATACATTGGTCATCACTGTCTTGAGCTCCAGAGGAACATGGATCTTCACGTAAGCAATCCCCTTTTCCTAATGAACTATCTTTTGTGTAATAGAAGTTTTTGACACCACGTTGTGACACAGGTCTTGTTACACACGGGTCGGAAGACTGGTTTTTCCCCTTATCCTGAAAATCCATTTCCAAATCATCAGCAAAGTTTTCATAAAAAGATGAAAAATCTTTAGGGTTTCGTCCATCTTCATTTCTTAAACTCGAAGAACTGGAGCTTTCATCTCCTTTTGCAAAGGGGGACATATCTTCTTTCTCATTACTGGCTTTACCCAGACTAGAAGAAGCAGGATGTTCTTCAGTTTGGCCACGCTCAGCTTGTAAATCAGCCATTGATGTACTGTCAAATCTGTTGACACCAGATTGAGTATTATGACCCTCATATTTCCTCCTTGAGGAAGCTTTCTCCCATTCTTCTTGAAGCTTTCCAACAGAATCTACCATCAACTCAGAATCAGAATCAGATGAACTGCTCTCTGAATCAGAAGTCAAACCATACCGATTCCGGGAGGACGCTCTGCCAGAGTAAGTTCTTTTGCATTTTGATAGCTTTACTGGAGCTTTATTTTCTCGCACAAATTGACAATCATCACCATTGTCATCTGGAGACTTTCTTGCATCCTTAAACGGTGGGAAAGGTCTCTGGCTAGATGATGGACGATTTAAAAAGTCACTTTCTCGGCCACTAGTGGACTGGTTGTTTTCATTGTTTTCAAAGTTTTCGTCATCATCTAAGAAAATTACTGTCTTCTGTGGGCATCTATTCGCAAGATTCTGCATGCTTGTATGTTGAACATTTTTGTGCAAATACTCAGGAGAATCAATAACAATAACATCATCATCTATCAGAATAACATTATCAGCTTGCGTGTTATTGCTACATCTCCTCAGCATATTTTCCCCATTAAAAGGTCGTGATCGAGTGTATCCCATTGATACCCCACTCATTTGCCAATGCTGAAAAGAAAGAAGCTAGATCTTATTTTGTAAGTAAACACATGGATACTCTATGCACTATCACTGCACAAAGTAAATTTTTACACCTATTTGCTCATAAATTACCACACACCACATTATCAGAGTTCTCGAAAACAAAATTAAGCAAATAACACGTTCAGTGAAACGCGGAAGGGCGTCACTTCCCCAACGGTTTTGCACAAGTAATATCTGCATGCAAAAGTGCATAACTTAGAAACAAGCTCTCGCAATAAGCTGCAGCCAAACAAAACCCAATTTAAACTTAGCTTTAAGCTAAATCCAAATTTAACCCAATTTCTCCCACCACCCTATCGACTACTACCAGCAGATGAAAAATAAACTTGAAAAAACACAAAAATTGCATAAATCACACGCGGCTCAGTGAAATCTTCAGAATGAAGTGCAAGTAAACAGAATTTTACAGGAAAACAAGATAAAGTCAAAGAAGCCCTAATCGTGAAATTAGGCGTAAACAAGAAACAATTACCTCGAACTAAACACCGGAGCAATGAAGAAGACGTCTCATACAAACACTTCACAGGGAATCGCCGGCGACGAAAGACGAGAAGAACCCTAACATCGCGCGAGAGAGAGAGAAATAGAAGAAAAGGGGAGACCGGGAGGCAATTTTTTAGGTGACAAATGTTCAAAAAAATAGGTAAGTAATGACGTAATAAATAATAACGGCAAGTGTGCAAAGCACGCCACAATCTAAAAATTGTCAAAGGTTGACCAACGTCTGTAATTCTAAATACTACTCTAAAATAATACTCCGTATCTTTTTATTTAAATTAGAGCAAATTTTTTTCGTTTAGTCAATACCTGTCTTTAATTGTATTTATAGCGAAAATTTATTAGAATGGTATAATTATATATTTTAATTATTTTATTTAGAACATTAAAATATTTATAATATTATTAAAAAGAATATTATAAACAAAATTAAAAAAAATACATACACCACTCTCTGACTTCTATCGGCGGAAACTAGAGGGTGGTGCATTGCTCTGGTTTTTGTCTGTGAAAACCCGAGCATATAGAGATTGAAAACAGATCTGTTCTGGTTTCCTGCTGGAGTTGGTGTTCTAGTTGTTGGTCATTTTCCTTAGCGAAAAATAATTTCTGAATTTTTTGAGCATAAATCATTTTTTGTCAAATTGAGGTGATTTTTTCTAGTCAACGAAAATCATAAATCCAAAAACAGATTTCTGAAAATCATTTAGCACACCCTAAATGTAAACAAAGTAACAAAAGTCAATAAAAACATATTACTAAATACTAATGAAATTACAGTTATTTAAATCATTTTAATACATAGTTTGATTACAAAACAAAATACACAGCACCACGCTAATTACCATCACTCATATAACATTTGTACATTTTTACAACAAAAAAATATCAGAGTGATCCTGATAATCTAAAGATTGCCTCATAGGCCAAGCCCAAATAAGAAAAAATTAGCCCAATACAAAAAGAAATTCAATTTAGCCCTACACTTTCTCAATTCTCGAATCTAACTTCTTCAATCGTCTTTTCGGCCCATATATTTGGGCATAAGTACCGTTTCCGCTAAACATCCAGTTCAGCTATGGCGACTCACGGCGGAAGCGGCAGCTCGAACGTCCGGCAAGAGAAGGTTGACAAGGAGTGCGAGCTCAGAATCGAAGTCAGCCCCGACACGCCTCTCCGGCTTCGGGTCCTAAACGGCACCGCGGAAATCTTCGGCACCGAACTCCCTCCTCAAATTTGGCTCACCTTCCCCCCTCGCCTCAAATTCGCCGTATGTATTCTTTTCTTCATACTTTAATCTTAAAGTTTTATTCTTTTCTTGATTGGTATGTTTTGTCATTGAACTTAGCTCCGGTTTGCGAACTTAAATCCTGCAAATTAAAGTTAGTAAACTCTTTTTTTTTTGTTAGTTCTTTGGTGGCTTGGTTGCTTTAGTCAATGGACTTAATTAGGTTTATTAGATTGGCTATTAATTGGAATTTGTGAGGTGATTTGAAAATTTCTGTTCTTGAAATACAAGTGGCATTGCATATATACTTGCCCACAATCAACCACACAAGAACCAATTGATGTGCGGGCTCATTGCATATAGTAAATGCTCATGAATTAATGGATGGGTAGGATTGCAAATGTGGTTGTGGGTATGTAGCATAGGGCAAGTTGAGACTTTGTTATGATATGAAACTATGCTTGTGGCTGTTATAGTTGAGGCTTCGGGGTGATTATTTCATTTGTGGGTTAATGCAAAGACTGATTTTTTTAGTTCCCTGTAAAAGAATATGTAATACTTTGATGGATCCATAAAGCTGTGAGCTTTTGCTTGGCAGAAGTCTCATCATTGTCAAGCCTGGGTCCTGGGAAGCCAGTCATGGCTAACTTCTACTAAAAATGCCATGGGGTACATGTAAAGGAAATCTGACGGTTTAGTATGCAAAATGCACTCTATTGTATTGAACGGCTGCATTGTAAATATACGTATTTTATTTTTAACACATCAAAATTTTAAAGCAGGTCTTTACTTGGTATGGGGCCACAATTGAGATGGATGGTCCAACTGAAACCGAGTATACGGCTGATGAGGTATCATTTCTCTCATCCCCTGCATATTCATTTTGTCTATGTGTCTTGACATTTTAAGATAATCAACTTTGCTTCAACTAAATTTTGCAAATGAAATGATACACTGTTTTTTGTTTCAATGGTTTTAGACACCCATGATCAGTTATGTAAATGTGCACGCTGTACTTGATGCTCGACGGCATCGTGCCAAAGCTTCAGCAAGTGATTCTGATACTTACCAGGTAATGTATGAACTTCTATCTAGTATAGGGAAAGAAGCATTTGTGTGTCTGTGTCTGTGGTTTCAAATTTAGTTCTTTTTACCTTCGACTTGTCAATTGTGTTAGATCTCCAATTTTTGGATTTTTTTTTCATGTCATGCATTTTTGAGTCTTTCTCTTTAAATGCATGCATCAACTCAAACATTAGAAAAATGACAAAATAAGCTTTAGAGATTTTTCAAAAACAAAAAAACAAAAAAACAAAAAAACAAAAAAAACAAAAAAAAAAAAAAAAACAAAACAAAAAAAAACAAAAAAAAAAAAACAAAAAAAACAAAAGAGAAAGAAAAACGCCTGCACTTTTGAGGTTTGAAATTGATGTCCATTGAAGAAAAAACAAAGGATAGTGAACCAAATCAAAGATTTGTATATTATTACCTTTACAAATAATCCAGCTTGCTGATTTTATGATTTATTAATCCAATCGTCAGCCAGGTTGTTGGAACTGAAAACACATTTGAATTGGAGGGAATTAGTATAAAGTTTATGGTATAGGCATTTATCGAAATGAACTTCCAATAGTGTTTATATTGTTTTGTTTCCTAATCTTTATTGTTCAAGCGGAAACTGTTGTTAATTATGGTATTTGAATGTGCATAAATTATGTGATAACTCTTCAATGCTAATTGGTTCAGGGTCCCAGGGTTATTGTTGTGGGACCTACGGATTCTGGAAAGAGTACCTTATCAAGGATGCTTCTTAGTTGGGCCGCTAAACTAGGGTGGAAACCAACGTTTGTGGATTTGGATATAGGCCAAGGTTCTATAACCGTACCTGGTTGTATTGCTGCCACTCCTATTGAATTGCCCATTGATCCGGTAGAAGGAATTCCTCTTGAAATGCCACTAGTCTACTTTTTCGGCCATGTTACTCCTAGGTATAAATCTTTTGCTCTTATTGAGTTCTTTTAACCTTCTTACTGAATTGAACGAGATTGATTTGAATGTTAGCAAATTTTTACTGTGAGTCTGTTTTAAAAGACGGAGATAAAGATTATGTTTTCAACTTGGTGATTTGCAGTGCAAATGTTGATCTTTACAAGGTACTTGTAAAGGAACTTGCCCAGACTTTAGAAAAACAATTTTCTGGAAACGCTGAATCTCGAGCTGCGGGGATGGTTATCAACACCATGGGATGGATAGAAGGTGTTGGTTATGAGGTATTTAACTTCTATTCTAGCTAAGAAACCCGTAGTCTTTAAGCTGTGCAGTGCGTATCTCTGATTATTTAATCTTTTGTTTCAGTTGCTACTTCATGCAATTGATACATTCAACGCCACTGTTGTTCTGGTCTTGGGTCAGGTATGTACTTTAAGGCCAATGGAAATTTATCTTTGTTGTCTCTTCGGTGTAACTTCCACGGGAAAATTCCTTTGAGAAATTTCCACACATTATTATGTTTAAGGAAAGCGTGAGAGTAATATATTAATGGATATTCGATATGCAGGAGAAACTTTGGAGCATGCTCAATTATGCATTGAAAAGTAAGCCTAATGTGGATGTGGTGAAACTTCAAAAATCTGGCGGTGTTGTGTCCAGGAATGCCAAAGTACGGCAGAAGTCGAGGGGCTACAGAATACGGGTAAATGACTTTTCCATGATGTTAGAGCAAATGATAATTTCTTTTCATCCCTGCTGTTTGTTCGTGCTGGCTTATCAATGCAACTAAACAAAACCATGTTTTTTTTTTCTTATACCAGGAATATTTTTACGGTCCATCAAATGATCTTTCCCCCCACTCCAACATAGCAAATTTCAGCGATCTGTCAATTTTCCGTATTGGTGGTGGGCCACAGGCTCCACGCTCAGCACTACCAATCGGTGCAGAGCCAGCTGCAGATCCAGCAAGATTAGTCCCCGTTAATATCAACAGAGACTTGCTACATTTAGTTCTTGCCGTGTCTTATGCCAAGGAGCCAGATCAGATCATTTCTAGGTAAAGTAGCTATTTGATAAACCAAAAGGAAAACAAAACATCTAGTCACACGACTTTTCTTGAAAGAACATGGATAAACAATTAAGCATACGAAGCTATGAACAGACTATTCTGACCCGTTTCTTTTACCATGCCAGTAATGTTGCTGGGTTCATCTATATCACCGACATCGACATACAAAGGTTTGACGCTTTCACCCTTCTTCTGAAAGAATCCTGCTGTATTTTAAGCTATATGGCCCTTAGAGTTGATGACGATCGTTCTTTCAGGAAGAAAATAACGTATCTTGCACCGTGCGCTGGGGAACTTCCGAGCAAGAATCTTATCGTGGGAACCTTGGCGTGGATCGAGAACTGAAGTGCTGCACGACCTCGAGGAATCATGAGCTAGGCTTTGTTTATTTTTTTTTTTAAAGAGAACCCCCTTCTGAGCTCTTTGCTGTATCATTGTAAACTAGAATGTTGTTGAAATGATAGGGAATTTGGTTGCAAGAAATGTATAGTGCTGAGTATTGTGGATAATTTCTCATCATTTTTACTTAATAGTTCATACTAATCATGTTTCTGAACAACCACAATCGCCTTATCGAGTACAATGCTGAGTATTGTGGAGTTTGGACTATATCGTTCTTTTTCTAACTTAGAACTGAGAGAATTGAAAATCGAACATTTTAACATTTTACCTAAAGTTAGAGATTGGTGCAACTTGACCTTATTAAGTTAATCTTGGTAGCTAATATTACATAGGAAAAGCAAAGTTGCAAACTACAATCTCTCACTTTCAGCCAAACTTCTAACACCCCAGAAGAAGCAACAATAATGTAATCCTGAAAGCTACACCAACCATTCAATACAAGTAGGAGTCACAAAGTTTCATCAATTTGGCCCAAATCCCTATCACCTCTATAATGACAAAACTAACTAATCAATTGAGCATTCAAGAAACTAGCAACTCTTAAATGAAAGGACAAAACTTATATATATGAGTATGCTCAACCGAGAATTGGCGCCTCGGAGAAAGCAGAAGTTGTGCACTCTAAAGAAAGGAAAAAACATTGTAACAATTTGATACTATACAACACTACCAAGTCCATTTTATAAGTTTGAATCCCAAATTTAAGGCTCTCTCGTTCTCTTGCCTCAGAGATCATCAACAAGTACAACCGTCTTAAGTGCAGTTTACATATCATCGAATGCACTTGTAGTTTTGTCGAAATATACTTTTAGAGTTGTAAATCTGGAGTGTACTTTTACATGTCAATATACTTGACAGTATTGCAAAGTGCACACGCTTGAATACTGGTTTCTACTCGACCCGTGTCATATATAAAAGCCAGCATCATGCTGAGGTGGCAGGACCAAGTGGCAACACCCCACATCACAACCTAGCTAAGCTAGTTTCTGAGCACAAAACATGGTATAATGATAGCTTCAATCATGCTAGGGTTGAACTATGAAGGCTGGGTTTTCCTTTCCACACCAACAAAATTATAATACCATTTTTTTAAAAGAAAAGAAATGATATTTGCAGTGATGGGATGGATAGCCATTGAGAGATGATGAGAGCTCTCCTTTTCTGATTCCACATATCTATCTGTTACTGGTTGTGTTACATTGGGTATTCAAATTTAGCACCATTATCTTCCCCCCTTTTGGATGTTGTGGTCAAAAGAAAATTTGATGAGGTGATAGAGATAGGGACAGGGGCACAGGGATAGTCTGCTTGGTAGCCTTTTCCTTTTGTGTGGTGTTTTTAGAGTTGGACCATTTGGATTGGCCATGGTGGTGTACTGCAATTTGGAAACAAGGGGAAGGGAAAAGTGGTATGGATATTAATAAGAAATGGCATCAAGAAATGTGCCCTCATTGTCTCATTCTCCTTTCTTAAACCCCATCTCGAGAATTCCACTTGATTTTGTTTCAAAATCAATTTATCATCGAACAGTAAATTTGTATCATCGAACTATATTCTGAACGTTATGAACCTGTTCTAGATCCATAAGGAGGTAAATCGAGTCTATCTAGCTTCAAACTCACACCAAACTTTATCCATTGTTTCTATATTACTGCTGTTTTGTGTTTTTGGAAAATTTGGGCAGCTTTTTGTAGGAAAAATAAAAGATAGGATTTTTAATTCAGTTATTTTCTTTTTTATTTGGACATTCTATAAAGGAAAAAAACTGTCATCAACTATTCAAAAAAGAAATGAAATGAAATGAAATGCACATCTCAACCTGTACATTTCAGTGTATTCATATAATTGCAGTCATCTTTTAATTCAAACAAGAAAAAGGTTTTCAGAAGATTCAGAAGAACACATTATACTATGAGAATCAAAGGTTGCACTCCCTCTGTCATAATCTCACAGTGAAGCAAATGTATATTGCAAGGTATAAGTCTTGTCTTGATAATCTTTTCACAATCATTATATCTGACCAACCATGGTACTCTAAGATGGATGCCTCTTCCTTAGGGAAAAACACAGTAGCATGCCCCAGGCCCCCAAGGCAAGGATAAGTTGTACATCTGTCGGAGTTCGAACCCCACCACAAATAATTTGGAGATAAACTCTACTAATTAGGTCGGGACTTGGTGTGTGCAACAGGGTGAGAATTTGAACATCGCCACAAACAATTTGGAGATAGATGCTTCTTCCCATAGAGAAAAACGAAGTAGCGAGCCCCAGAGCAATGGTCTAGTAGATGAACTGTTGCATGAATGAGAGTTCGAACTGGTCTAGTAGATGAATTGCTGCATTTGAAACTCTTTAAACTCTTTTCCGATGGTCGAGTGGGAGTTCGAACTCCACCACAGACAATCTGGAGATACTGGTCTAGTAGATGAATTGCTGCATTTGAAATTATTTAAACTCTTTTTCGAGTGGGAGTTCAAACTCCACCACAGACAATCTGGAGATGAGTTCCACCAATTTGGTCTAGGGGTAGGATTGGGAGGCTCCTACGCACAATTGGAAACAAACAATCTGGAGATAAGCTCCACCAATTTGATCTAGGATTGCGCTCCTTGTAAACAGAAAAGTACAATTTTGTATTAGGGTCGAAGTTAGGTAAATTTAATTTACCTCAAGGGTTTGAGAGGTGGGTGCATGGATAGCTTCTTCTCCACCCACTCACCCAAACTCTTATTCCTGCAGAACAGGGAAAACTAGTTTGGAAAGTGACACTTCAAAGACTCTTCACCACAGCCTTCATTCTTCAGAACAGTGGAAAACATAGAAGAATCAAGTCAAACATAGTGTTCCAAGTCCTACTCAATAATCAAGAATAGCAAGGGCAACAAACAAACCAGCCCATTGATTGCAAAAACCAAGGAAAGTTAAGCAGCAGTAATAGTTGACCAAATAGTTAGAAAAAAGTCATTAAATCATAAGCTGGGAAATATAAATCTGTACACACCACTGCTTCTGTGACAGTTTCTAGGCAATAAATCACTACACTGTATTGATGAATGCAGCTTTGGATCAACATGGTGTTGGTCCATTCCAGTTGAAATTAAAAAAAAAAAAAAAAAAAAAAAAAAAAAAAAAAAAAAAAAAAAAAAAAAAAAGCAAGAAAGAAACCACATTTACATTCACTAGCTATGATGTCCTTGTAGACCTGAAGAAAAGGAAGAAACTTTCTTGTGACTTTGAGTAAAAGAGAGCCTAAAAGAAGGGGGCTAGAATATACAAAGAGAAGAGGACTGTGACTGTGACTGTGACTGTGACTGTGAATTGCCCTTTCAAGAATCTAGAGAAGAGAACTATGGCTGTGAATTGCCCTTTTCCCTTTTCAGGAATAGGATCTAACCAAACCGAAATTGCAAAAGGATCTCGACTTGAAGAGACCGCCAAAGAGGAACCGGGTTGGGGATTCCTGAGGAGGAGCTGGATTTAGCGCTTCAGAGCTGCCTTTCACCCGGAGAATTGTCAGCCCAATTGTTTGCCGAACAGACTCCACAATCTTGGCATCAACAGGGTACCCCGAGGCATCACGAACATAGAACGTGTTCACTGCTTTGCCACCTCTCGTTGTGACTTCGGCTCTGGTCACCGTGAGACTATTCTCACGAAAGATTCGAGTGACATCAGACAGTAGCCCAGTTCTATCAGTAGTACATAGTTCTAGCTTCAATCCCTGCTAGATTGAAGGATAAAAATCATCAGCCAAAAACACCTATAAAGCCTCCTTTTGTGTAACAAAATAATCATGTAAAAACCGCAAGTCCATCAAAATGACCATACAAGTGTATAATAATTCAATAGTCTCACAACAACTAAGATTAGACAAACTGTACTATAGCAAACGAACCTCGGATACCCTTCTTAGTATTGCAGCCTCAAGACATTGAATTACTCTTTGTCTTTCTGCATCAGATTTAACCGGGGATCCATCAATATGCCGAATGCAGTACTCCTTCAAATCAAAGCAAGGAATTTCATTTTAGTCCATGTTCTAAGAAAGAATCGTAGTTTATTTCACCAAAAAATATTAACAATAACTACAGCAATAATATAATAGTAACAATAAACATTTAAAATTAAGGTACCTGGTAAGCGTCTGGTCCCACAGTATCTACATTGCCATGGAAAACCACATATTGCATGTCTGTCAAAGTGCAGATTATATCAAAGAGAAGCTTTGGTCTATCCTTGCACTGGACCGAGACAACGGAGTAGTCCTTGTCTTGCCAATTAAAAACTTTCACATTAGGCCTTTCTTGATTATTTAAAGCTTCCCCGCTTGTATGTTCATAATCTCGGTCAGCAAACATCAACTGGTGAAGCCTTCTCTCGGTATGAGTGACCCCGAGAGAGACCTGTGTCTTTGCGTCTCTGGATCTGTTGCTTCCCTTGAGTACGTTGCACAAGAGTTTCTTAATCATTGCCAGCCTCTCGGGGTCAGTAATTGGACCGCCCGTATCCTCATCCGTTACTTGCATTATAGCTGCAGCTCGGGTGTTGTGTGTCCAAACCTCCGCGTTCACCACGTTGCATTTTAAATTGGTGAGCACAGCGCTCACCTCGGACAGCAAACCCGGTCTATCGCTTCCTATTAGCTCAATCGATGTGTGGTCCATTTCTGAAGTCACGCCAACCGATCTTCTCATCGAGGATGCAAAACAAGAATCCGGGCCAAGAGACTAAAAATGAAACCAAAACAATAAGTAGAGTTCAAGAAAAATGCAGAGGGCAAATCTCCACTTTCACACAAAACAGCTCACCTTCCTAATATAATCCAAGATTGCTTCATCTGTTATCTTGTTTCCCTCTTGATCTGTGACATTGAAGACTACCAAAAAGACATGGAAAGAGGAACATCTCAAAATTTAACCCGAGAACGTGTCAACTCCTTTTTTTCAACAATGAAAGAAACATCCCAACAAGAAATCGGAAGAAAAACAAAATGTCCTTACCATCCATGAACCATCCTCCATCAGAGCAAATATAAGCCTTGGTAACAATAAGGTTAAGATCAGTGAGGATTTGCACCACCTCCAAAAGTATACCATGTTTGTTAGCACTATCCACCTACAAAAACAAAACAAAAAACACCCTTAGAATCATTTTTTTTTCTATAAATCCCACAAATATAACTAATCAGACTAAACCAGCAAAAGAACCTAGAGAAAGACAGACTACCTGAATCACAGTGGCATTTTTGCAGGCTTCATTATCAATTACAACTCTGACAAAAAACACACAACAATGGAGTAAATCTCATGTGGAACAAAAACAATCCTAAATCTGCTGAGGAATAAACAACAGTTACCTTGGTGGATTCATTCTTCTTATGAGTTTCTCATACTCATCATCCATGTTTTGTGAGTAGCTAACTGTAGCCTCTGAAACATAAAAAAAGAATTCCCTTTATAGAAAAGATCAGAGATAATCAAGGGCAAAAGAAACATAGGAATCATGAGTACCAATCACAGCAAAGATACTGGAACCAAGAGTGTGAAGAAAGCAATTAAGAAGAGAATAAATTAAGTCTGCCAATCATGAAAATTCAAGAAGCAGAATAACACATATAGCAAACAAAGGTCAATCAAGGAAGCCCTATGGCATCCCCACAAAAAGGTGGAAGTGCCTCTGTTTCTGTGGGGTGCTATGGTGGGGCTCTCTGCCTGTGTGTCGGAACCATTAGCCCATCAAGCCATAGAAACACATGAAAATAAAAAAACATCACAAAATACATAGATTGAGAACTCTTTCCCTTTTTTTGTGTGGAAAACAAGCAAAACACCATCACAACAACTCAGTGGTTACACATAAACACCATTCAATAATAATTACATAACAACCAACAAAACCCACCAAATCCCAGGACTAAAAACCAAACATAGCTAAGCATTTCACCACCAAAACCTCAACAAAAACCAAACAATCACCTGTATTCATCAGAATTTTACAATTAAAACACAAACCATCTCAAATGAAATGAAACCTTAACCCTCCCCCCAGCTTGATGAGAATCAAACCCCGCAGCCACGAATTCAAGAACAGGGGAAAGAGAAACAAAGAGCAGAAAATGGGACGTACCCATGGAGATTCTTGAGGGATTATGATACGGGTCACAAAGATTTTCTCTTGATTCTCTCGGCCAAACACAAAAGGAGACGACTTGTGATTTATCAGAGGGTGTGGCAGAACTACTATATGCAAAGACAGCAAATCTTGACCAACCCCTCTTCTCCCTACACCCTATAACATATATATATACACATATAAATATAAATATAGAATTCAGATTATTCTATTGCCTTATTTGCAGCAGGCAACAAATAACCTTACACTCAAAACCTGCAACTTTATAAAGTACTGCCCATATAAAAATTATACACTCAGATAGACCTTTCCCCTCTCTCTCTCTCTCTCTCAATAGATGCACACAGTCTAATCTGTATGTATATGCGCGTGTGGTAACTCTTGCGCTTTCTAATTTCAGTTTTATCCTTTTCAGGCCTCCGCGCTTGTAATAGAGAAGAAGGATTTCTCGGCGTATTTTAGCGCTCAGCCAGCCAAGTTAGGTGGGTCAGAGCCCATTGGGGACTTGGGGTAGGGTAAAATGAGCTGGCAGTAATTTTATTTTTTTATTTTTTATGTTTTTTTAACCTTTGGTAACTTTTTTACCCACGTGTTGGCACAGAGATATACCGTACAACCATAGTAAAAACTCCTCCCAGATTTGAGGAAAAAATTGGGCATTAATTTTGGTGACTCTTAACGGTTCTCACCATTAATTCTCTTTTCAAGTGTTACAAAATTGTTTATTTATTGGTTAATCTTAGATGACGAGTGAAACCTGTAACTATTATTAGAGTGTGTATTGAGTAAACTCTACTTCTGTATATATAATACTTCATAAATTATACATAAAAGTTAAATTGCTTTAAAAATACTCCATGTAAGACGCTCGACTAAGAGACTAGAGAGTTTAATTGCATTAGGAAAGCTACATGCGACAGACTTGACCAAGATGGTGTTGGCGATGAAGGGTATATAAGCTTAATTATATTATAGGTATCAATATCATTATCAATTTTTTAAAAGAAAAAAAAAATTATGATGAAGAACAATTTTTAAAAATCAAATAAAATATAGACTAAATCAACTTATCATTTGAAAGAAGATCGAGTTAATATTTGAATTATTGTTAGCATCTCAAAATAAATAAAATTTTATAATATTTATAAAAATGACTCCACTCATTTTAAAAAGGGAAAATGGTCAAATAAGTCCCTAAACAATAACTAAAAAGTTAATTAGGCCCCTAAACATTTATAAAAAGTTAATTAGGCCCCTAAACATTTAAATAACCTAATTGCACTTTTTAAATGTTTAGGGATCTAATTGACGTTTTAGGTATTGTTTAAGGACTTATTTTTCCCTTTTAAAAAATTTGTAATATTTATGAAAATGATCCCGCTTATTTTTTACTTGATTTTTCATCCATCAAATATTGCAAATCAATGATTTAAATAGAGAGTGATTCACACATGATTATAATTCTATATATACAAATAGAGTACAACACAATTAAATACAAAGAATTAATTAGTTTTCCTAAAGTGAAAAATGTGCATCCAGAAACTCAATGATCCATTAAGGGACACAACTAAGATCCCATTGGCAGATGCCAGGTTGTTTTACAGCAAATTTTTTACCTTTTTGAGAGACCAATCATCTTCCTCCTCACTAATAATTGAGTCTCAAGTCAAAGTTTTTTTTATATAAATCCACAAGGTGTTTCGGGTCTTTCTTTGTCTGATCTCACAAAAAGAGCTCACTTACCACTTGAGCTACCTCATTGAGTTATAAAGCCTTATATACACACGAAACCATTACTTATTCTTGAACTTTAATATACATAAATTACCATAATCAATTTTAAATATGAATGAATATTACGTGTATCCGTTTCAATTATTTGACTCGTTATTTTCCATATTTGTGGACAATTCAGAGACAAAGTTAATTTTTTTTAAAACAATTATAATTAAGAAATTAAAAGTGTCATTCTTAATAATTTATTTGTATCCATTTTCTAAAGTAAATATTGTCATTTAAAGGAAAAAAAAAAAAGTAATTTATGTATTTGGGGTAGTTATGGCGGAGAGGGTGGCCGGCAAGCTTGGGTGCACCGTACCATACCGGACATGCACTGGGACAGTCACATGCATGTTTTACGGTGATGCTGCTTCCGCACATGACTTCTACCTCTACCACGTGCTTCCCTGCGTAACTCAACCTCTTATTCTTCCACCTTTCATCTATCTACTCATCTCTATTGTCCACTTTTTTTCTTTTTTGTTCTTAATTACTTTCTTACCAAATTTTATAATGTCGACAATATTATGTAAAATTTTATCTCGTATTAGTAACATTATATTGTGTACTTTGTTAGTTGTACATAAGAGAAAGTATAACTCTCTGTAATGTTAAGTTTGTATAGTATTTGACAAACGATCTACGAATATAGCTGTCCATCTACTTGAATTGCTATAGAAGCTGTTTTTATTGTTGACCGTAAAGAATGGAGGATGTCTCCACCATCCTTTATTGTTGATGTTTTGTATTCTGATTTGAATGAATGAATTTCAATTGTTTGTTCCAAGAGAGAGAGAAAGTACAACTCGCAAAGCACAAAGTACATCTTTGTAAAGTATATGATACTATAAGTTTTTACAATATGTTAAATTGTATAATGTACTTTGTAAAGTTGTATCTATATTTTGTCAGTTGTACATAAGAGAAAGTATAACTTTCAAAGCACAAGGTACATCTTTGTAAAATATATGATACTGTAAAATTTTACAATGTCGTGAACAATATCGTGTAAAATTGTATCTTGTGCTTTGTAAAGTTATATCTTATGTTTTGTTAGTTGTATATAAGAGAGTGTACAACTTACATAACACAAGGTACATCTTTATAAAGTATATGACAGTAAAATTTACAAAATTATGGTTACAATATTGTGTAAAACTATATTTTGTATTTTATTATATTATCAGATCAACATAAATTACCAATGTTAGTGGCACAATCCAACCCCCCAACTTACACAAAATACACTTTTATTTTGTGTAGATGAATAGATTCAATTGTCGAATGTTTCATGACAAGACATGGACAAAATGGTGGAGAGACATTATCATTCATGCCCACCTACTTATATGCCAACCAAAAAACATTTAAAGATAAAAAAAAATGAGTAGAAATGAACATTTTTTGAACAAAGTTATGATGATATTAAAAAGATATACTAAACTTTTTTTTTAAAAAAAAAATCAGTTTTCCACCCCGATTTTCCACATATGGTTATGCTATCCACCCAACTAGATATGAAATGTCCATATATATAATTTTTTTTTTTCAAAAAAATCACATACAATCATCTCATCTATATATACAAAAGAATCAAGTTATTTTCATATAATACATATTTGATCATGCACTTTAAAGTAAATTTAGCTAAAAGTACGAAACCAGTTTCACTATATACATAAGATACATAACTTTTTTCTACTCATTAACTTTGCCTGCAATAGTCAATAAGTAAATTTGTTAAACTATCTAAGGACTCAATCTAAATCAATGATTTTTATCATTAACATCTTATTAGAGCTATTGAGGAGATGTTAACACACCACCTAAATAATGAAATATTCAATTAGACATATTCATATAGAAAAACTAATACATATACAGAATGGGTGACTTCACATAGCGATGACCAATTATAATTTGATCTTTCGTCCCACATCGATCTATGAAACATCCCTAACCTGAGATGCATCACAAAGTTGATTTTACCGATATAGTTAGTTTTGTTAGTCCTAAATTTCCTTAATTTGTTCTGTTTAATTTTTTATTTTCAGGGCAATATTAGTGTGGTGTGGGTGCTAAGTCTACAAGATTGTCACTTGGGTGCAGAGAGAGTAGTAATGGTCATGGAACACAGTTGCTAAATTTCTGGAATTTGTCTGAGATGGCATCACTGATTCCAGTGATATCCTAATCATCACCTTTTGGCCGTGTTTGGTAACATAATTAATTTATCAGTCAATTTTAACTTATTTGACCACTATTAGATGTTTGACTTGGTTAAACAACCAATATAAATATTTGATTAATTAGCTTTTTGTAACAGCTTGTTCCAAAACGCTAAAATTCAAAAAGTTGCTCAAAGTAGCTTTTTTCGATCAGCTTTTAATTTTGAGAAAGTCATTTTGCATGTAATCAACTATCAACTAAGAGTTAATTTACTAAGCATCTTTCTACAATCAGCTAACGCTAATAACTAGTCAAATCTACTAACCTAATCATCTACGGAGTAACAGTTATTTACCAAACACTTCCTTTGTCTTCTAGGGTTGAACGACATGCATAATACCTTTTGCCAACAAATGACAATATACGATAGCTGATATGTGTTTGTGTTTTCTATATGGAATATATAGGGTTATCTATACCCCTCATATGCAAATTTATGGTTGGAAAACAAGCTTCATAATCAATTTGGTCATGGATTAATTCACATGTAATAGGCCATAAGAATCAACTGAGGGTTTGCCTTGGCCTAGCTTCGAGAACCCATCTATGGAATGCCATTTTACAACAATCTCAAGAAACATATTTTATTGATGATCATAGTCAAAAATCTAATAAGATCATCAATAATCCAATCATCAAAAGACAAGTTACAAGTAAATCATCATCAACATTAGAAGAAAGAGATTTTCAACCTTACCATTACTATAACAAAATTTCTTCATAACAATTAAATTGTTTTTTTTTTTCCATTATTTTCATACGAGTTAATCTTTTATTATCAATTAAGTTAACAGTCTCAACTCTCAATGCAAAACACAAAGGATCATTTAGCTATTCAGAATGTAGTATAGTTTAAACTTTTATCTTAAAATTTTGAATTTTTATTTTGTAGAATTATTGAAATTATAAGTGGTTCAAGCATAAGTCTTGCATAAAATTATCATACTTAAAATATATAATACTTTTCTATTAAAAATATTACACATTTTACGTGAGATGATGGTTCAGATATTACATTTTTACAAATGTACAATGTAATGGCAAAATGTTTTGACCAAGAAAATATCTTCCACTGTTTTCGAAAAAAAGAAAAGAAAATATCTTCCACTCAATGAAAGTTGCAATATAAAAGCAATGCAGTGGCGCCAAACACAATGCGTAACTGCAAGTACCTCTGCAACTTTTGTTATTGTAAACGAGATTACTAGATTAGCATGAAGACTTGCACCTACTATAGGTCAAACCCTAGACTGCCTATAATGTTTTGTTTTTCAAACACTACAATCATATATCACTGGCTACTTGTACTTTTACACTGCCTAGATGTGATCTTTCGTACGTTAATGCTAGCTTTTGCAACTTCCATGGAATAATTTTTAAGAATGAAATATGATATATATACTCGAAGAGTAAAACTTTCAATACATGTCTTAATTTTATTGGAGTAAGATAAAAAGAAAGTAATAAAAATTTCGCTCCACATTTTTTGAGCAATCAAAAAGTGACATGTAAATAGAGAGTATAAAATAGAGTAAAATGTGAGAGTACGTGTAATATTACTCGTTTAGGAAATTATACATGTACTCTAGCAAAGTATAACTTTTTGTTAGGTGTATAGATTTTTAGGTTAAGAAAGGTAACTGATTCACTTTATTTTATTTAGATTAATCATAGCATAACATCTTAGCATGGAGTAAAATATATATATAGTAGCATGCAGTACTTATACCATTGGTCTAATTTTTTTTTATTTAAAATATATAGTGTCCTACTTTGTCTTGGCTTGTCTGCGTTCTCAAAATATTTTTTAACTTATAAAAGCATACTCTTTGTACTAGTTTATTTATAATTTAACTTTATTTTTCTTTACATCTAAATAATTCAAACTCATTTTATAAATATAAATATAATAATAATAATAATTAACAACAAGACTAACACAAATTTCCTCATGACCATGCTTAATCAATTATTATCAAATATTAACCGCTTAAGAAGTTTTATGAAGTCAAATTTCTAAATAAACTTTGACAAACGCAAATCTGAATTAGTGTTTTAAATCCAAAATAAACTGAACCTAACTTAATTTGTATTTACCATCAATAAGGAATACTATTATTAAAATAATTAACAACGTAACTTGAAATGGGTAGAGTACGATTTTTGTACATGAATATTACACATTTAATTTTATTCTTGTCTACACCTTTTTTTAGTCAATGAACATCATCAAATAGTAACTGCAAGCAAAGTTTCCCTCATGACCAATAAATTTTTTTTTAGAATATTAAATAAAGTGAAAAAAAAGAGTAAAAATGTGTATCAACATTCAACATTCAACATTAAACATACACTAATTAAGATTTTAAAAACTCGTGATAATATATTGATAATTTACATAACTGAATAAATTAGGTATTAGGTATATTTTAACCAGCCGCCATTATAATTATTCTTTATATCAATAAAAATATTATTTTTTAAATTTACGAAAAAATCTGTAATTAATTGATTATTTTAACTAAAAAGGACAATAATTTTATATGAATGAAAATACGAAGTACAGATCTAATAAACATAAAACATATGGATTAAGAGTATTTTTATATGTACTCTCATTCTCTACTTTTGATGACGTAATATGATTTGATTGCTTAATATAATAGAGGGTAATGATTTTTATCCATTCTATTTTTTGCATTCAATAAAATTTAAACACTTAGTACAATAAAAATCTATTCAAAACACTTTATATATAAGTTGTAGCACAAAGAGTCAAAGAATAAATATCCCATCATCAAAATTTGATTATGACTTTTTTTTAAGAGCACAGAAATGTCAATTGAACACAAGATGCTTGGCTATTTTTGATCCATTAATAATTCTAATAAAAATGAGTACACAATATACGTACAATGAATAACTGTCAATGTAAAGATTACAACCGACATAAGACATGATAATATGATTATTATTGTTATTATTATTACTAGTATTTTCACCCGTGCGATGCACGGAATGAATTTGTTGTAATATATTAAGAATATTTGGATCGATATATAATTATATAAATTATAACATCAAATATTATATAGTGCAATTGAAGATATGTTTTGAATCGATTATATTTTCTGATGTTGTCCTTGTTTGAATTTCAGCAAGTAATTGCTTAATTAATAGCTAATGTGTAGATGTACGCATGCGGTGCTGGAACTTTAGAGATTTTATATATCATTGTTTATGATTTTTATAAATTGGGCAAATATGCTCGTTCTTTAGTAACTCAGTTATAGGAATCAATTGCTATTCTAACTCATATGTATGGAAGATATATTTTTGTGTAGATATATAACAATTTTTTCATCTTGGAAAAACGGTAATATCACCGGTTGTATTTACACATTATTGAAAACCTATTTGTCTCTTTGTAGACAACATTGGTAGTATCAACACAATCTTGTCCATCCTCGTCTAGAACTAATTAATACTTTCAGGCTATCAGGATGGGTGACTCGGGAGAAAGCCATGTACAATTGACCGTGATTAAAACTGGTTTTTTCAGCAATAACCTAACGTGGGTAAGTGTTCGGCCCTGGCTTTTGTTAATAGTCATGACATATGCAAGCATCAATGGGAATCATTTATGCTGGAACTTGAAGGACAATCTCGTATCAGAAAGAGTGAGAGACATTCGAGGGATAAGAAGTTTGGTTTCTTCATGTGTGCCATTAACTATTCTTGCTTCAACAATGTGATCTGCCAATCTTGTGATGATGAGTCGCGTACCGTTATAAAGACCAAGAGAATGGTCTATCTTCCGCAATAACATAACAGGTGCACCGACCTTTAATTAATGTCAATGAATGATTAAAAAAATCATATAATCTCAAACTATTTAAGAATTTAGGAGTATGTACTTCTAATATATTTTCATTATCTGGTTCTGCCTTACACAAAGAGTTACAACTTAAATATGTTCGTCCTTTTGCAATATTCATGTCGCATATGTACTGATTAATTTGATCAACGACATTTAAAGTCGGCGAGCGAATCACTGACCTTCAAGCTGCGACTCATCAAGCGTGCTATATCTTGAGCTTGAAATTTTAAAAAATCACTTTTAATGTAATAAAAGCATTGAGTCATAACAATATTGACACTGAAATTTTAATTTTATAATCTACATGTATATATTATGTGATTTTTTAGTTTTGATAGTCAAACTGTAAAACATATTGATTTTACCAATCACTAAATTTCAAAATGTTACAGATTCCCAGGTATATATAAGTAAAACTCACATCTAAAGCCTAATTTTTTTTTTATCAATATTTCATACATATAAATCAAGTCTCTGACTATTGTGAAAAGTTAGTAACCTTGAGTCTAACATACAACATAAAGCATTGTGTGATAGTGGGTAGTAACTTTGAGGTAATACCATTCAAGCATATAAACATGTTTTGAGTTTGTTTCTATGCTCTCAAAATTCAAATCACCATACTGGCATCAGACAATAAACAAAAATATATCAGAATCTATGAATCATATATCTAAACTGTTAAAATATTACGCAAATCTTAACAGTATAGGAGTGTTTGGGCCGGAAGGTAAAGTTGAGAATATTGTTTTTATTAATAATATAGATAGCATTGCAAGGAAATATATGGATTGTATTATTACGATTAGTAATTTTAATCTACAATTCTATTACGAATAGGAATGTAGGGAAAAATATATTTTATTAGGAATTGTATTACCATATTTTAATGTACAATTGTATTATGAATAGAAATTGTATTACCATATTTTAAAATATTACGCAAACCTTAATAATATAGGAGTGTTTTCGGCAGAAAGTTAAAGTTGAGGATATTGTTTTTATTAATAGTATGGATTGCATTGCATGGAAATATATGTACTGTATTATTACGATTAGTAATTTTAATCAAGAATTGTATTACGAATAGGAACGTAGAGATGAATATATATTTTATTAGGAATTGTATTACCATATTTTAATGTACAATTGTATTACGAATAGGAATTGTATTACAATATTTTAAAATATTACGCGAACCTTAATAGTATAGGAGTGTTTTGGGTGGGAAGCTAAAGTTGAGGATATTGTTTTTATTAATAGTATAGATTTTACAATATTACGCAAACCATAATATTATAGGTCTGTCTTGGGCGGGAAGTTAAAACTAAGGATATTGTTTTTATTAATAGTATAGATTGCATTGCAGAGAAATATATATACTGAATTATTACCATTAGTAATTATATTCTAGAATTGTATTACGAATAGGTACGTAGGTAAGAATATATTTTATTAGAAATTCTATTTTAATTTACAATTGTATTAGGGATAGGAATTGTGTTACCATATTTTACAATATTACGCAAACCATAATATTATAGGTCTGTTTTGGGCGGGAAGTTAAAACTGAGGATATTGTTTTTATTAATAGTATAGATAGATTGTATTGCAGAGAAATATATATATATATACTGAATTATTACCATTAGTAATTCTAGTCTAGAATTGTATTACAAATAGGAACGTAGGAAAAAATATATATTTTATTAGGAATTCTATTTGAATTTACAATTGTATTAGTGATAGGAATTGTATTACCATATTTTACAATATTACGCACACCAAAATATTATAGGTCTGTTTTGGGCGGGAAGTTAAAACTGAGGATATTGTTTTTATTAATAGTATAGATTGCATTGCAGAGAAATATATATATACTGAATTATTACCATTAGTAATTCTAGTCTAGAATTGTATTACAAATAGGAACGTAGGAAAGAATATATTTTATTACGAATTCTATTAGAATTTACAATTGTATTAGGGATAGGAATCGTATTACCATATTTTACAATATTACGCAGACCAAAATATTATAGGTCTGTTTTGGGCGAGAAGTTAAAACTGAGGATATTGTTTTTATTAATAGTATAGATTGCATTGCAGAGAAATATATATACTGAATTATTACCATTGGAAATTCTAGTCTAGAATTGTATTACGAATAGGAACGTAGGAAAGAATATATTTTATTACGAATTCTATTTGAATTTACAATTGTATTAGGGATAGGAATTGTATTACCATATTTTACAATATTACGCAGACCAAAATATTATAGGTCTGTTTTGGGCGGGAAGTTAAAACTGAGGATATTGTTTTTATTAATAGTATAGATTTTTATCAGTTGTTGCTGATACAATAAAGTTATTTTTAATGCAAAGTATTATAAAGCAAAATAATAATATAGTTTTAAAAATAATAAAAGCTGATTTGGGGGAAAATATAATGCCACCGACACACGTGACAAGAGGCAGTCGGCTTGTGACTTGGTTTTGTATTTTTCACGTTAGTTATGGACCAAGCATGGGGCTAGACACGTGTAACCATCATCACCTTTCCTCTTTTTTTTTTTTTTCTTTTTTTTTTTCCTACTGTATTTTTATTTTCAATGCCTGTTCGGAGTTGTCAAGAGCCATACTGTCGTACAACGCCAGCTCATCGTCCACGTCAGAAAAGCCACAAAGACGATCTCAGACAACGATCTTTCTGACATCATTATTCGTATTTTTACGGCCAGTATTACAATTTTTATTATTTCTTCAAGGAGTTTTTTTTTTTTTTTTTTAAAGAAAATAAAGTTTTCAAATAATCGCATTAAATTATACGTAAAAAAAAATTAGGTCCCTAAATTATAAAAAATTTAATAAGACACACAATATAATTCTTTAATTTGATTTAATTTAACTGATAACTTGTATGAAATTAGACTAATTGGCCAGTAAACTCAATGTGATGAGATGTAAAATTAGGTCCTAAATTAATTTATATATTGATAAAAATATTAATTGGAGAAAAATATTTGTTTATTGATCAAAGAAAATAATTTTTATAATGTGATGTAAGTGAGACCGTGTTTAAAGTGAAAAGGAAATTGCATGGATGAAGAGTAAATAGTGATTAATTGTAAATTTAATGATATGATAGTTTGAAAGTGAGAGATGATTTTATGGGTGCAGATACCCTTAAAACAACATTTTTTTAGTTAATAGGATACAAATTATTGTTTTAGAGGTCGAAATGCAGCAATGCCAAGAAAGTTATGAAACCAAATGTAGTTAAATTAAAAGTAAAAATTGCCAACGACCTTGTAGTCCAGTGGTATACGGAAAGTGGTGGGTTCAAGCCTCAGTGGAGGCAATACTAGCTTTCTTGTGCTTCAAATACCATAACAAAACTCAATATTACATCTCAATTATAACCATTTTATAGCATATACGTGTATAAATACATTAGCTAATTTGTAGTATAGATATAAAATAGCTCAATATAATTAAGTTTAAAAGCTGCTCAAACATAGAATTAAGACTTAGATTTGACTAGATTTATTAATTGAACTAATCGAATTCAAATTAAGCACCACAATATAATAAATTTGAATTCAAAAAATATTGAATCAAAAGTGAATAACACAAAAATAATTTGAATCATTTGGCCTTAATAGGTCAGCATCATAATTATTTATAATTTGTAAGCCACATGCACTTAGATGAGAAATCAAAATTTGGGGAAAGTGGTGTAAAATTTTCTGGCTTTTACTTAGCCGCAGTTGCCTGCACGTCTCTAGCCATTTATGGGGCATGGCATGAAAAGTGCTTTCATAGTGTGAAGAAACGTGACCAAAATTATCGCAAACTATACTCTTCTCTTCCAATCAATCATCATTATATTCACCAGCTGAGCAAATATTATATTTTTTCATAAAGGTTGAATCCTCAGTTCCAAGGGTCCCACTCCTCGACCAGACAGAACATAATGTAAATCATGGTAACTCAGCAAAACACAGGGGCTAGACTTTTGCATACTACGCATAAGGAGCTTCCCTCACTGATTCTTCCCAAACTTCACCCGAGCAGCTGGACAAATATAATTATCAAGCCTTTTGGAGTTATTTCTTTACACTATGCACGATGTGATTTCTTGAGTGGATGAAGCATGATACTTGTATAAAAAATGTTTATGAATTTGATTTTTGCCAACACCTTCTTGTTTGGATCCGTCGTATAGAGAACTTCTTGGTGTGGTTTATCTCTCTTATGTGATTTGCATACTATTACACATGAGTCGCACATAATCTTTCTAGTGCGATTTACCTCTAATGTGTGGTGATTTGCAGGCTATCGCACGTAAATTACACATGATCTTCATAATGTGATTTACTTGTTTTATGTGATGATTTGTGAGCTATTATATAAAAGTAAGGGTAGGATTATCATTTATGCGCTCAACGTTTTTCAACATTCACAACATTTCTAGTGGATCATAGAAGGTCGTGCAATACAATAATTTATAAATTGATAATTAGGCTACAAATTGTCAATCATTCCCTCATTACTATGACCTATAGTCAAGATTTGATTCCAAAATTTTGTATTCTATTATTATGTAGTCTAGCAAGCTAGTTCATTCCAAAGTGAATTCTAGAAGTAGCTATGTGAACATTTCTTGAATGCCATACTACTACTAATGTGGCAGTAGCGAGGACAACTTTAAAGAATACAAATATGTGATGGCACATAAATGCTCACATTCCTTCCCCTTAGCTAATAACTTTTCACCTAGCTTTCTTTCTTCTCCATCGTGCAATGGAGTATTGTGTTTTTGGTGACATTCATCTGCATCTAAAATACATTTATAATATTCTAATCAACAATAATAAAATTCGTGCCGTGATAATATATGAATCACTTCCTTATTAGAAAAGAGTATTTCATACTACTAGTGCATGCATGAAATTAAAGTACATTTATCTTCAAGGTTTACATACATTACAATTAACAACAATAAAAGTTATATCGTGATAATATTCATGCACGCACCAAATTCAAACGAGTTACCGGTGTAGCTGAGTATGAAAATAAAGTTAACCCCAAAATTGATTTATATCGTTGTCTTTATATTCATTACCTGAATTAGAGACTAATACTCACATCAGTTTATAATAGTTTAGGGAAGGATGATAAATTAAAGATGATATAATAATAATTTTTTTTTGGTTATATTACGAACATTTCAATGGCCTCTATATATAATCACTTCCATAATATAATAGCCAATAACAAGAGGGAATTGAACATGTCACATATGACCATTTTCTTTGAATTTCCCAACAATACACCCTCTCAAACCAGTGCAGATAGTCTTTATATTAGGGTTTACTTATCCATTTACTAGTTTTTACACTAACGCATAATTTATTCTGTGTATATCATCAAATAGCAAGCGCTAGTTTTTGTTGTCATTCAAAATGCATTATATAACGTTATGAAATATACAAAGTTTTTGTGGAAGTTTATAAAAATATACAAAAATACATATTACACGCAGAATATATACGGAGTAGTACAAAGTTTTTGTGAAAGTTTATAAGAATATAGATAACAAGCCAAATCTGAGGGGACAATGCAGAAAGTCAGATCAAAACCTCGTGAGCGACAACTCTAAAAACAGGCAAAGCCTGAATCATGTGGTCCCCACGTACTGTATAGTATTCTCTTCCTCCTATACGTACATATACGGATGGGGGTACGTCGTAGTACATATACTTTCCGTAAACCACAAAAGAAAAAAAGAAAATAATGACTGACAGGTGAGGAGTTCGACGGTGGTGGGGGCGGCGGAAGGTGGTGGTTCGCCAGCCTGGCGTTGCCCCAAGAGAACACTGCACTGCACACCCTTCTCCCCCACTCCAAGTTTTTTTGTTTTAAGAACAAATACATTAATCGTAGTTAGGATCATTTACAACAAAGTTCAATGGAATATAACGATAACTCATTCCTTAGAGTCTGACACAGAAACAATATCCCTAGCTAAGTTACTGAAAACTTGATTAGCATATTATTTTACAAATTGGAAGCAGGAATTCTTAAAGGAATTTAAAGCTTATTTCAAATCTTTGATGATATAACCAAACGGAGACAAGACTATCTCTGATTGAAAAGTCTTGCACACCACTTTGAGACTTCATCTCTATTCTTCTGTTTCATGATGGAATAAAAGGGAAAAAGGTTATGGCATTTTTGGTAATTTCAATGATATGCTAGTGCATTTAGAATTTTAGATATGCTTAGATTGGTACTGCATTTAAATATATATGCTTGGTGATACTTTGAGTTCAATGCACCATCAAGTATTCTTGTGTGCCACCATAGACCACCATTTGGTGGTGCACAACAGATCAACCTGTAGACTGTAGTGCATACAAACCGGCCATCACTTAATACATCTTGCAAAAAATTATTAAAATATATTTTTTTTTCATTTTTATTGATTTTTCACCGTTAATATAAGCTCAACCAGTTCAATGGTCTCAATATGCATGCATGGGATGAGGTTGTCGCACCTAACTAGTTAAAATATAATAAAAAAGAAATGAAAACCTTAGAATTGGAATCAAATTGCCTAACATGACACAACAAATGGTAGAGGTAGCACCACCGAGGAGCATTAAAACAACGACTATGCTGTCCTTGAAATACCATGAAAAGGAATCGACAAGTATGCATTTCAATTCCGAGGTCTAAAACAATGAAATAATGTGGCAATGTCCCCAAATAGTAATCGAACGTGTGAAATATGACTCTCATATTTAAAACTCATGAATTAAATTCTTACTAACATTCTCTCGATTGAGCCAGTTACGTTGTACATGTCTTCCTAGTGTAATTTATATCTCCTATATAATTTGTAAACTATTGCACAAGTGTCAGAGTTTATCCACTGCACACTCTCATATAGTGGTTTGGTTTCTTCGTAATCTAAAAATAAAAAATAAATAAAAAATAATGCGACAACTGCCATGAATGACAAATTTGCAAGTAGTTAACGATGATGACATCTCGATCATTAAATGAATGGAAGGACAAATGGTGGAGTTGCATCACCTAGATCTGAGATCTAAAATCTTTGGTTCATGAAAAGGAATTGACATTGGAAGATTATTAAAGTCATAATCCCAACTACATTTAAAGATAATTGACAATAAAATTCCGACAACATCTTAACTTTAATTTTCGAAAAATCTTAACTACTACTTGAAGTTACACTTTAGATAAAGTCTGTCTTGAACATATAGTTTATCGGCTCAAACTAAGAAAGTTAATAGATAAATTTTTTTTTAAAAATCAAACTTTAAAATTGTAATTATTGGATTAATTACTCAATTAACTCGATTAGGATTTCTCTGATCTTAACTTATCCAACTGTAGAATATTATGGGTGTGCAAGAAATTGTGGAATATTAGAATGAAAAATGGATGCTATATGGTCCATAGTGCGTGCCGAAATCTAGGTGGAATGGACCACAAGTAGTATGACATACAGCGATGTTTAGTGCAAGTGGGTTTATGGCATTAATGCTAATATAAATTGGAGAAATATGTCAAACACCCTATACTCAATTGATACCTCTATGATTTTTTAAGAAAGTCACATGATTGAATTTCGGTGGTGGTACGGTCTATTTACATATAGAACAGATACTATATTTTCCCAAATAAGAATGCATGGTTGGTTGGTTATTGGTTATTGGGAGAAGAAAGAGAACGTCATTACTTGTTGGTCATACACCTTTCATAGAGATTTTGCAACAGATCGAGAGAAATTTTGCTCATTTATGTTTTCTTTTCAAATAACTTTTATAATACTAATTAAAAAACACGTTTAGTATTGCTATAATTTTTTTTTTTTTTTTCATAATGTCTCTTCATATGAATTTTCTTGATTCTCTTGGCACTGAAATTGTCCTCTTAATTGCCTCTTCTAACCTCATATGGTGGCCATTTATCTCTTTCCAAATAGCATTCCCTTGGAGTACAAGATAGGCTAAAAGGTCCACTGCAACATTCTGTTCCATATCTCTATGGTTATATCCAACACAACAAATTACAAGCAACTTTCAACAGACACAACCAAAATAATCCTACAAAGAGAGATATCTATATTCATAATATTCAATAGATTCAAAATCATGACTTCAAATCCAACGAACAAATTATAGTGTTAGGAAAAACATTTGATGCACCACTGATGTATATATAGATGCTATACACAGACCAGGTGAATGATGAGGAGATGTCACTTCATTAAAGAAAAAATGTTAACATTCACTAGGTCCTTTTTTATTTTTGTAAAATATTTATTACTTTTTAAATTATAATTTTTTATTAGGAAACTCTTTAATTTTTTTATTAACAAAATCTATCTAATTTCTTAAACCTATAGAAAAAAATATTTAACTACTTTATATCTATTTTATTAGCAGTTCTTTTTAGTTCTCTTCTTATCTTCCCTACGTTCTTTAATATATCTATTTTTACAATTATGTAGGGAAGATTGGAAGAGTACTAAAAAGAACGGATAATAAAATAGATATAAAGTAGTCAAATATTTTTCTTTATTATATATATTTTTTTTTGGGAAAAGGATCAAATTAGCCCCTGAACAATAGCTGAAAAGTCAATTAGGCCCCCGAACATTTAAAAAGTGCAATTAGACCCTTTAACATGTAAAATTTGGGCAAAAAACCCCAAAAACCGGTAAATGACCGGTAATTGCAGGTCATTTAGGGTTCAGGACAAAATCCGGCGACCGGCGACGGCGCCGGTCGCCGGACTCCGGCGGAAGGCAACCAAAAGGTTGCCTTCCGCCGTGGAAGGGTCGCCTTCCATGGCGGAAGGCAACCTTTTGGTTGCCTTCCGCCGGAGTTCGGCGACCGGCGCCGTCGCCGGTCGCCGGATTTTGTCCTGAACCCTAAATGACCTGCAATTGCAGGTCATTTACCGGTTTTTGGGGTTTTTTGCCCAAATTTTACATGTTAAAGGGTCTAATTGCACTTTTTAAATGTTCGGGGGCCTAATTGACTTTTCAGCTATTGTTCAGGGGCTAATTTGACCCTTTTCCCTTTTTTTTTTTGGAGTTCTACTGACTCTATTGCATTATAGTATCGGCTCATCCATACTTTTTCAACTTATTGTAACACAAAAAGTAAAAATGCCTCTACTGAGGCTCGATCTCATGACATTCCATATAGTTAAAAAAACAAGTTTAGGAAACCAGATAAATTTTGTTAATAAAAAAATAAAGAGTTTTCTAATACAAAATATAATAATTTAGAAAGTAATGAATATTTTTTTTAAAAAAAATCTATTTAATGTTGACCTTTAAAAAAAATGAAGTGACATTTTCTCATTCACGCCGATGTATAACATATATACATCAGCGGTGTAAAAAATATCTTCTCCAATTTATAATGCAATAATGCCACTGAATTTAAGGGAAAAAAAGTTTACTACTCCAACTTAAAAAGTGTAGTTCAGATATGAGATTTCATAATAAAGTCAAATGTAATACATAAAAGCTTACCTAACAAAGTACATACATGAGATGTAGCTTTGATTTATCATTATTGAAATTTATTTGGGTATCCTCCTAGGAAACCTTTGAGAAACAAGGAAAGACGTATGTATTATTCAATGGAACGGAGTTAAGGTTTTTTCACATACTCAAAAGATGAGATTTTCGACCTGATTCTAGATTTTTCCTACCGCATAATACCATTACATAATTTTATTTGATCTAAAAAACAAAAACAAAAAAAAAAAAAGTACCGACAATTGGATTTCTGGAGCATCTTGAATTCTTGATCTAAAAGTGAACGATCCAAACCTCATTCAACAGTAATGATTATAGGCCAGAATTTGAATACAACATTAATATGTGAAAACTACTCTTGCAACTCAAAACTCAGTCAAATGGCATGTGCATAATTAATGCTTAGGGGTCAAATAGGTTTAGCGATCATAACATTTAAATGAGGTTATTCATTTCATATTCATTAGTTATTCATAAATTAACTAAACCTACTACAAGTACAAATAAATTAGGGATGATTGAGTATCATTTTCTTATATGTTACATATGTATCACCTAAGAAGGGTAACATGCATATATAGGATGAGATGTCCATTTGGAAAGAGTGAGATTGAGATATATATAGTACTTGTTGAGTTGTTTCCAGTTAATAAGTGTGGCTCCTAGTACTTTGTACAGCAGTGATTTGATATGGTGAAAAGAGATTGTTGGTGAACTTTTAATCATGAGGAGATATGTCAAAAGAAGCGACTGAATAGGTGGAACATAATTTTCGACTGTGACATATTTTTTTTAGTGTGATTTACCTTTTTATGTGATTTGCAAACTATTGCACATACGTAAATAAAATTTACCTGTTACACGTTTTTTAATAATGATTGAGGGTTTTTCTTGTCGCTCTGATGATGGGACACATACAAGGTACAACGCATGAAAAGAGAGGACAACATGGGTACAACCTTAGAAAGCTAAGGTGGTCGCAATTAAGTTGGCAACAACCACACCACATACACCACACCTATCCAATCTAAAAGTTATTCCATTTCATTGGCACCACATCATATCAGATCATTTAACTAACCTGTTACCTACCTTATTATGTTGATGAAAAATAATTATTACACACACATGCACGCACTTCACTTCTCTAGATAAAAAGGTGTGTAATTATAATGTTCCTTCCCCAATTTGCTTGCTACATAAGCATAACATAATGTGCGTGGACTTAATGTTACATTTGGTGGGCATTTTATTTCCATTATTAAAAATGTGTAATGACTTTCTATTATCATATTAAATATCTCTAAAAATGCTAATGCACAATACATTTAGAGTTTTTTTTGTTGTACACTTTTATATTTCTTAGCTTGAAGTTCAGTTTTTAGTTTTTGAATTACACTTTTATATATCATAGGATGCACTTTGTAATTTTGCATGGTACACTACTTCTAGCTAGAGTTCTCGCATTGTCATTTGAGCATGCATTCTCATATGATTTGTCCCTTATATGTTGTGTGTGTGTGTGTGTATATATATATATATATATATATATATATATATATATATATATATATATATATATATATATATATATATATATATATATATATATATATATATATATATGCCATCAAATTGCTTGGCAACACTATATCATAGAAGTTCCCTTTCTTATAATAATTTGGTGTTGGTTACAATATAACTTTGCTAGCTGTTGCTAGGCTCCACAAATCTAAGGATAGATACATACATTTTTGTTTTTTTTTTTAAATAAATAAATAAATACATTTTTGTTGAGAAATCAATGGTCATTGCATCTTACTAGCTAGAATATGTTGGTATGGGTAGCTCATTCAAGTAGGTCGGGTAACTGACTTGGTAATCACAAGGTTCTAAGTTCGACTGTACGGAAACATAGCCTAGTTTACTTCCTTATGGTTTGAGTCACAAGGTAGGTTTCACTCAGAGCACACTTTCGGATAGCAGCTGTGAATTTTCCAAAAATATGTCGGCATGCATAAGTTTCATGCATTATATTATTATGCACAACTTTTGGGGATGTATCTCATTTAAAATTTAAATTTTAGGTACATTTTAACAAACCAAAGATTTATCTGAAACCTTTTAAATTATAAATCCTAAAATCTTTTACATTCAAATTTCAACCTCCATTTACCTGTGGAATCTGAGGATTTTAGGACCATCATATCGCTGGATGATTTTAACTGGAATGATGGACCACTGTAATAAAAAGGTTATGGACAATAAATATATACGCCGATTTTCCCAATCGTAGGAAGATATACTGCAATCTACTGTCACTTTCACTCACAACATTCTTGAAATCAATACATTCAACTTCCTCATACTTACTACTGTATGTATATCATTTTGTAATCTTATCCAGAAATATAAACTTCCTAAAATCAATAGTACTCAAAAAAGAAAAAATAATAATAATAAAATACTAATTCTCACAAATTTTCTTATTTATTAAAACCAATGTTGCAGAATACACTAGGCGCTCGGTGGGAGCCTAGCGCCTAGAGCGTCTAGGCAGCATAGTAATATGAGTATATCATCTCCACTTTTTCACTCAGGACTAAGAATTGTTAGACTGTTATAATCTCCCAAACTAGTCAACTATATATGTTAGATGATCAGTTAAGTACATGATTGGAGAAATATAAAAGAAGAGTAACCAAGTAGACAAAAAAAATCACTCGGTCGAATTGAGCGCCAACTCGACCGAGTTAGACACCGACTCGATCGAATTAAGTACCCGACTCAACAGGGTTAGGTGCTAAACTTGGCCAAGTCGGCGCATAGGGTGCCTAGTCAGTCGATTAGCTAACTAAAAGCCCCCTAGGGTTAAAATTGCCTCGACCTAGGGACGCGCTAGGCCAATTTTTACAACTTCGATCAAAACATAACACAATAAATTATAAGTTTCAAATAATCAAGTCAAAGGTTAGTAGATATGGGTCGAGTCAAGATTCATCAAAAACAAAGTGGATAGTAATGGCGGGCAAAAGATGGGATTCCATATTTCCATTCAAGAAAAGTCTTCAGCTCTACAGTTTGAGGCACCTTCTACTGGGACTGATGCACATAAAGTCATAAACAAGTTGTATCTGCAATTTCAGATCTTGAATCTATAGCAGATGTTGTCGGTCAACAGGTTGGGCTACTTTCCAGTTCACATGTCATCAGTTGAAGATTACAGCACATTATCAAAAACATGAGATGAGAGAAAAAAAGATGGAATGAGAAAAGGGCGAGTTTTCCCAGGACGCAGAGGTTGCTTCATCAGTCGATGTCAGAGATGCCCAGAAGCGGGTAACTGGAGTCGTCGGATTCAAGAAAGGGAACGAATTCCGATCCTCTAACATGGACGCTAAAACAGGCTGCAGAAAATAGACTTGATAAGAACAAATCCCTACTCGCTATGCATTTGCTTAATAAAAGTGTATCTAGTGTTTAAACGGGGAATTCGTTGCAGAACAATGAGGAACCGGGGGCATCCAATACATTAGTAATAGAACAGAGAGCATACCATTTTCGATTTTCATAACACTTTGGAGCATTGTATCCATTTTCGTTTTCATGTCTGAACTGTCTTCCATTAATGGGGCAACAAGAGTCAGCTCCCTATGGATTTCACGTACAAAGTTGCAAATCTTATGAGCAAATTCGACTTCACCATCTGAAATCCGTCCAATTGCCATCCTCATGAGCTCTCCAGTCAAGTCTGCTAGCTAATACAGAACAAATAATAATAAACCAACTTATAATTTTCAATTTCAGAGAACTCATTTTGAACTTAGACAAGAATACATGAGTTGGCATGAAACTCTAAAGCAATTACCCCTAATAGATAATCTAGTATGTTAATCTGCAATGGCTCAATAGAAGGATCACTTAATGGGGTCAAGTTAGCATTAAGCTCATCGAGGCTTATCAGAGTCCCAGTCTTGCAGAAATGACAAAGTGTGGCAGCTTCAACATATTCTTGAACCTACAAGTTGAAAACACAGACCTTTAGGTCAAGGCCACCCAAAATTTTCACTTTAGCTTATGGAAGTATAAGAATAGTAAAAATGCACAACCCCAGGAGAATAAGCTCGTCTTAGCTTCCAGAAATCAGTCCCCTGCAGCTCCTTTACAAGGCGGGACACATATTGAGCAGTCACAGCATCAAGATCTTTTTCAGCTTTTTCCAGAACTTCCTCTCTGTTGTTCTTACTCATCCTACAATAAAGAGTGGAATAATGGGAACTTTGAATTTGGGAAACAATTTTTAGTTAATATCAAATCTTTCATAGCGTCAAATTGCTAGAGATAAATAGCATGCCCTAATTGGCTAATTCTAAACAACTTGTAGCCAAAGGGCAATGGAGTTTTTAAAAACAAGCTCTAGATATTGACAGTATAAAATCTTCCAATTACCTGTGAACTTGAAATATGACCTTTTTGCTATTCATGGTAATATCACGACTTGCTTTTACCACCCTTTCCCGTTTTTCATTCTACATGAGGCAAAGAATTAATGGGTTAAACATTGGGAAGAACTATGAAACATCAGAAACTTCTGTGCAACATGTCTGGTTCACAACCCAACTGACACCCAAAATGGTATTTCATGTCTACATATGTTCCACTAAATTCAGTTGCAAACTTCAGCTGTTCACTAGAACTTTGGCACAAAAGGAACATTTCATTCACAACAGGTATGATCCTCTACTTGGCAATCAGTTTTATCTCATGAGAGTCAACAAAGGGTTTGAGCATATCACAATAAAATAAGATCTTGCTGTTGCATCACAATTAAGACATCTCTTTACTAAACAGCAGCTAGCAGAGCTTCAAATACTCAAAGCCAAATAGATACTTGGCAGCATACCCTCACACTATACTGCTATGAAATGAACTATACAGCTAGAGTGTTACAGACAATAAAGATTAACCAATAAACAGAAACAAATTTAGGCAAATACACGAAAGCAGTGGTCACATAAAGAAAAACACTAGAGTCCCTTTTAGTAGTTGATGCACTATCATCCCACAATGACTAGAAAGTCCTACATGAGCACAAGTAACAGCAGTGCAGATAGCACTGCTTGCAGATCTTCAGAGTCAATAGATACCCAACAACATACCCTCACACACTAATTTGAAATAAACCATACAGCTAGAGTGTAACAGACTATTAAAACTAACCAAATAACTGAAACAAATTCAGGCAAATACAGGAAAGCAGAGGTCACATATAGAACCCACTAGAGAACACCTTTTAGTAGTTGATACACTATCATCCCACAATGACTAGAAAGTTCTACATGAGCACAGGTAACAGAAATGCAGCTAGCACTGCTTGCAGATACTCAGAGCCAAATACATACCCAAAAAACATACCCCACACACTACTGGTATGAAATGACTATACAGCTAGAGTGTAACAGACTATTAAGACTAACCAAATAATTGAAACAAATTCAAGGAAATACAGGAAAGCAGAGGTCACATATGGAACCCACGAGAGAGTCCCTTTAAGTAGTTGATGCACTATCATCCCACAATGATTACAAAGTTCTACATGGGCACAAGTAACAGGAATGCAGCTAACACTGCTTACTGATACTAAGAGCCAAATAGATACCCAACAGCATACCCTCCCACACTAATGATATGAAATGAACTATACAGCTAGAGTGTAACAGACTATTAATGCTAATGCTAACCAATAAACTGAAACAAATTCAGGCAGATACAGGAAAGCAGAGGTCACATATGCAACCCACTAGAGAGTCCCTTTTAGTAGTTGATGCATTATCATCCCACAATGACTAGGAAGTTCTGCTATTGTAGCAAGATGGAATTATAGACAAATAGGATGTACAATGAACATATAGAACTTGATACAGAATTAACAATTCTACCCATTTCTGGCATAGCATGATGTTCACATGAAACTATTTCAATATATTCCATTTTCATAAATCAAAAGATCATTGACATTTGCTGCTTTCAGAAGCACATACAGAACCAACACCCAAACTAAACTCAAATTTAAATATTTTCTTCAAAAGGGTTCATTCAAGCACAATGCCTGAATGCTAATACGAAATCAGGGAGAGAAGGGCTAACCAGGCCATTGAGGTAATCAGTGTATTTGGAGAAGGCGTCTTTCATGTGAGTATCGGCAGCGGCGGAGGTGGTCATCGTCCTTGCCTTCTTCATGGCGGTTTGCCAGGAGGTTTCTCCAACTGTTCGACGAAATGAGTGAGAGAACTAAACGAAGTAAAATTCAGGGTTTTGGATCTCGGGGGAGTTATGAGTACGTACGGTAACGAACGCGCTGGGATTTGTTTGAAGCCATGAGTCGAATGAAGAAATTGAAGTAGGTGGCCGGGGAAGAAGAGCGCAAGAACATGTGTCGCTTTGGCCGCAAAGCGGAGAGACGGTCAGACTGCAGAGGCTCGGAGCGGTGTCACCGGTGTGTAGCAGCTTCTGCACTTTGGCCCAAAAAGGTCTGTTTGGATATTTTTCATTAAAAAAATATTTGCTATGAGTATATCTTTATTTTTGTTGGGGAAATTATCAATTTAGTCTTTGACTATTATTTTTATTAAATTAAATTTTTAATTTTAAAAATTCTACATAATTTCAGTCCTCCCGTCAATTTGAATCGTAAGATGATAACGAATGACGAAATTGCGTAAAATTTTCAAAATTGATGACTTAATTAATTTGATAAGGATGATAGTCGAGAACTAAATTAGTAATTCCGCTATAGTTAATGAACTAAAACAATCCTGGACAATTTAATACGGAGTATAATATTTTAGAAAAAGAAATTCAAATGGGTCATAAAATTTCATATAAAAAATACATTTAAGAATACTTTTATTTTTGAAATTAGATCTTCAAACACTAAGGCCTTCCTCAATAGTGGCAAATTATGCCGTGGACCCAGGTCCACCTTTCAAGGTGGAACTGGGTCCAAAACTACATCGTTTTGTCTCTTTCTTTTTTATTAAATTAGTAAACACATTGTTGAATTAGAGTTGCCCAAAAATATGTGAATGTAGAGGTTTCAAAGTGTGAATGTACAGTATAGAAATCGTGAATCTAGACTTATGATTGTGTGAATGTAGAGTTGCCTAGAAATGTGTGAATGTAGAGGTTTCAAAGTGTGAATGTAGAGTATAGAAATCGTGAATGTAGAGTTATGCATATGTGAATCTGTAATAGAGTTAAGAAGTTCTAGCAACTTGTAGCCCTGTAATGTGTGAATGTAGAGTTCTTAAGTTGTGAATATAGAATACAGGACATGTGAATATAGAGTTTTAAATGTGTGAATGCATAATAGTGATAATATAATTACTAAACATATAATCCTGTAATGTGTGAATGTGGAGTTTACAAAGTGTGAATGTAGAGTATAGTGTATGTGAATGTAGACCCAGGTCCACCTTGCAAGGTGGACCTGGGTCCACGGCATAACAATCCCTCAATAGTAGAGATTTTGGTGTGATTTTTTAGGAGTTTTTGTAAGTGTGATTAGGAAAGAAAAAATAAGAATGGAAGAAGAAAAAAATAAAGAAAAAAATAAAACAAAATAAAAAACAGAAAAAAAAAAAGTATTGACGCGCTCGGGTTTAACTATGTACATCACGGAGAATAAGATCTTCGAGCATATTGTATATTTTCATGAGATCGATAGGTTCCAAATTACATGGATCTACCACTTTGGTAGAGATAACTTTTTTCGACTAAGTCTGGATATGAAAGATTATCGGGCAGACCAAGGTTATGTCTATCTCGAATCTCTTTTACGCTCTTTTCGACCGCACTATTCAAGAGGTCCCGCATTGATGGAGAACAATTGGTCTAGTCTAGTTCTAGTTCATACTCCCACTACGCTATTTCACAGAAGGATTTTAGCGTCTTGAATAGAATTTTTTTTTTCCATTTTTATATTATAGTCATGTTGTGCTCCGCTCCCCCCAAACAAAAAGAGAGACTTATTCTTGCTTTCCCAATGAAGGAAGACGGAAATTGCGGGTTGGCTTAGTCCAACACTCCAACCAAAAAAGATATGGGACTTTTGGGACATTGTTTGAGATAAGTCAAGCTTGGACCGACTTAAGTCAAGACTGGCTATCTCTCTCTTTATATGCGCAAAAAAAGGCGAAGAGTGACTACTGATTTCTTCTCGTAGTTCCTCTCTTGTTAGTTGTTAGTGTAGTGATACAGATACTCCTCTATGCGAATGTTCTGGCTTTCAAAAGACGAGTAAGAAGCGAGCGTCTAAAATTTCTTTTATTCCATGACCAATGCCCCAGTTGGTCCTATACATGTGACCCGCTGTCAGGAAGAGAATTGCAATAACTAAATGATGGTGTGCAATATCGGTCAGCCACAGACCGCCAGTTCTGGATCTAATCCTCCACGAAACGTAAGAAGTTCGGCATATTTTGACCAAGTGAAAAATGGGGTTGCTCTAGGATAAAGTTGAGCCATAAGATCTCGATTCAAGATAAATTAATGAGGAAGTGGTTATTAACCTGGACGCAAATTATTTTGAGCGAAAGTAGATCACTGATTCCTGCCAAAACCTCCTCTCTTGTAGGAGAAAGAACCCAATCAAAATTTCACCCCACATTTGTTAACAAACTCATTCCAATGTTTTTGTTCTGCCAAAATCCCATTACAACTTACAAATGGGAATGACCTAATAAAATTGTGTAAATTTACCAATTTATGAGTAATTTCACAACGTAACTTAGCCTATAATTACGCCAAATTATATCATGGGTCAAGGCTGACTATATGCATTGTTGATCCTATCCAAATTATGTACATAATAACTAATTATACATAATTTGTTAATTGAAAATGTATAATATGTTAATTGTATATACATAATCTAGACCAAGGTCTACAATGCTCATGATAAACTCTGATCTACGGTATAACAATTGATGTAATTAGATGATTTGTCATGTGGTTGACCTTTAAGTTTTTGTTTCTTAACTGTACTTTGGTGCAGATTTTGATTTTTAATCGAACTAGACAATAACTTCTTGTGATCTAGTGGCATGAAGTGACTCTCTCAAATGAGAAGCCATGAGTGCAGCCTCACCTACCATACTTCCCCTGCCTCAAATATTTTTTACAACTTTTACGTTCAAAATTTTAAAAACTCCTATCAAATTTTTAATTTTTTTACTCAAACCATCACTCTAGCCACGCCTTTTGTCTCCGATTATGATGAATCAACCAAATGTCCTTGCTCAAACACAAAATTTCTAAAGGAATCATCGCTTCCACAACTCTAGTGAGTAGTGACACCTTTGCTTTGTTACCCTCAATTCCTTTTCTCCCTAATTTCTTCCTTATAACCAAACGCCATGTTAGATCAAGCAACTTCTCTTCATGGACACAAAGTAAGGCTTCATTTCAGAAAGATACAAAAACAAAGATGTTTCATCTTCATATTATATGAAATTGCTCGTCTCTAGTTCTACATCAAAGACAATGAAGCTCATCTCAAATTTAAGAATAATAGTTTTTTAAAATATTTAAATATAATTTTTCATTTGATTTCCATGGTCATGAAGAAGATTGACCAAATTCTATGGTAGCTTGAAAATATTGCTTCAGAACACTAATTTGTTGTTCACAATGAAGAAGAGAATTGCTTAAATGAACATTACATTTGCTAAAAAAGTATAAAATTTGTAAACAATGTTACATAATGTAAAGTGACCGGTAATTAATATGGATAATCAATGATTTTTGTACAATGGTACAATTTTAGCTTGTTTAATTAATCAATTATAATTTTTTTTTAAACTTTGACAGCCTAATTGTATTTCTCCTGGCTAATTAAGTACTTGAGTACTGTACTTAAAAAAAAAAGTACTTTTTTTTTTTTTTTTTTTTCAAAAAAAAAAAAAAAAAAAAAAAAAAAAAGTACTTGATGAGTCTAACTATTAACTTTCATAAATTAATCAATAGGATCATAAGTTAATAAATAGTCCACATAATACTCAAATACAAAAAATAAAAAATAAAAATATGTATCCTCAAAAGAGATGGTCAAGTGAGTGAAACATGATTCTTGTCAACACCTTATTGGTCGAGCCTATCACAAGGTATATTGACTATATTCCTAGTGCGACTTACCTCTCCTATGTGATTTACATGCTATTACATATGAGCAAAACTTACCATGTGTACACCCTCGAAAATCCGTCCAAAAATTAAATATAAAAAATTAAAAAAATAATAACACACATTAGTAAATATTATTTAGTGATATTTGTAGTGGAGTATAACATTAGTCTATAATACAATATACCTAAATAGAGGCCTAAACAAAATATAATGTTTTCTTAAAATCACTCCTATAGCATATTGTATATCTATTTTTCATGTGAACCATTCTTTAAATTTGGTAGCTCATAATCTAGTTGTTCGTGGAGTTGACCAGACATATTGTTGTTCCTGGCCGTCTTCTCCACCTATGTTTATGTCTCATCTTTTCCCTATTGTGGGTTAATTAAAAATTTGTTGGTTTGGTTATAAAAATAAAATACTAGAGTAAGTTAGTAAGTACTCCTATAGTGCTATGTGTGAAAGTCTCACGGATTTTTAATACTTTTTAGTTAAAATATAATAATTTTCAATATCTTCATAAAAATATTACTCCGTATATTTTAATTAAAAAATATTACATGTCTCACGCTTAGATGGTTTACACTAGATTTATTCTAAACACTATTATATATAATATTAAAATAAAAACATACACCAATTATGAGAAAGTGATAAACCTAAAAAATAATTGAAACATCGAAACTGAAGATCCAACTATCAACCCAGACTTTTAGTTGAGATGGAACACATGCTTTAATTTAGTATCTCAAAAAAAAAAAACTATGGTCCACGTGTTGCTTTGAGCACATCAAAAAGTAATTAGCTACGTGATACATAAATGTACAATCCAATTATCAACTTAGGCTTTTGAAATGTAACACTAACACATACTTTAATTAAAACAAAGTTAGAACCAAACAACAAATTTCAGTGATTGCCATGCGTTCATTGTCTGCATCTTTTATTTGACTCTATCCTCCAAGATCTATTACATGTACTGTGACAAACCAGTTGTTATACCGCGGACCATGCACCATGGTTGATACTGCAGTTGTTATACCGGGGACCATGCACCATGGTTGATACTGCAGTAGTGTTGAAAGGATGCTGCAGTTGTGTTAAACTGATACTGCATTTATGTTGAAAGGGAACTGTAGTTGCGCGGAAGAGAGGCCTTTCATCCGTCTGGAACTATAGTTGTGTTGAACTGATACTGCAGTTGTGTTGAACGGATATTGCAGTTGTGTTTAACTGATACTGCATTGTGTTGAACAGATGAAACGACCTCTGTTCCTCGCAACTGCAGTTCCCTTTCAACACAACTGCAGTATCCGTTCAATAAACTGCAGTATCCGTTTAACATAACTACAGTATTAACCATGACTATGGTCTATAATATAATTTACGCTGACAAACAAGGATTGAATATTTTCTTCATGCGTGTTCTAAAAAATTATCTACATCATAAATTCGCTAAAATAAAAGTTAAAAGTAATTGAGTAAAAAATTAGAGTCCATGTATACGGCTAAACTTCCCATTTTTCCGGCTGAAAAAAGTAAACTCCGATAGATCCACCGTTGACTATTTCATTTTGTCCCCTTCCCCAGCTGGCTATTTCCCCTATATATTCCATTTGTCAGCCTATAAATCCATTTCTGCATAAAATAATGATTACTTATTCCTCCAACTGAGATACGTTTTTAACTTTTCTTCATGTTTACTGCCCGTTACACGGCTGCCGTAGAGTATAGTTTCCCGGCGATTCCGATATTCAATAATCACATTAAATTTTAATAACTATTAAATTGGTTGATTTATTTTTTCTTTAATTTGGTAATTACAAAGTGATATATTATCACAATAAATATATTACAGAATAATAATAGATAATAGTGTTTTTATAATGTAATCAGATTTACACTTTACTCCGATAAAACTAATTTAGTCAAGTTTTGTTGAATTTTATGAGAAACTTTTTTTAAAATGTTGATACATATCATTCAAACTAGGGATTTCATTCTTAATTTTAAAAGAAGAAAATTATATATTTTTAATGTAACATTTGAAAATAAAAAAAGATTTCATATATATATATATGTCAAGTTCCTATGCCGACAGTGCTTCTTATGTAGTCGTGCTGTCACTCACCATTATACAAACATAAATACACCACAAAATATTCAGAAATACACTATTAAGTGTGATGATTTTTTGGGATGTGGTGCGTTCTGTGTACATTGATGTATTTCATTGTGGTGCATTTTCGAGTACTGTGTGGTGAATTTATGCATACTTGATGATGAATTTGCACTGGCCGCACGGGAAACATTATATATATATATATATATTCTGATACTAATGGGATTAAATAAGTATTTAGTGTGTACATGCAATGATAGTCAGTATTAATCATCCAATCTTCAGTTGTGAACTGTACTTGATCACTCCATGTCTCCATCCAAATCTAGATATGTATTATGTAATTATTATACCCAAGTAAGTGCATATTATTTGGTGATTATGTATGGTGAGAGAGAGAGAGGGGGAGAGAGAGAGTTGACTATTTATGGGTGGAGTGGAACAACATCCATTGCCATTATTATTTCCTTTCCATCTAAACCCACATACATAAATACACACATTTATAGTCCTAGCAGAAATTTAGGTATGTATAGACGCAAGGATTGAAGAAAAAGAAAACATCCTTAAACAAGTAAATAATGTTAGTTCACATTTTCTGCAGTTGTCACCTCTGTTTCTCCCCCTAGCACCCCAAAGGTATCATCTTTTTTCCTCCTAATACATGTTTGAGTGTATGGGTTTGTGTGGTTTTGTGTTTAAAGGGAGGGTTTTAGATCTTGGGGGTGTATGGATCTGCTTTGTGATTGCCCTTTAATTTCCCCCCTTTTTTTGTTTTTGTATTTGTATTTTAATCTGTGTCTGTTTTGTGTTCTTGCATATGAACAGGAAGCTCCTTTTGGGTTCCTTAACTATCATGTTTAAGAATTTGTTTAGTATTTGTTTCGATTGATTATTAATCCTTTTTATCATGGCTCATAGGATTTGGGATTTTGTCGGATCCATCAAGAATCTGTCAGAATGTATCATGTGGGATTGGGTGTTTTCTTTGTTTTTGTTCAGTTTTGCCTTACTCTTTCAGTTCTTTTTTTCTTTAAATTATTAATTTGGTACTTATTGTGGTTGAATTGCTGAATTGATTAGAACTTAGATCTGAGAGACCAAAAGGACAAAAGAAATGGTTGGGTTGGAGGGAGGGGGGGGGGGGGGGGGATTGACTTAGGAGTGAAGGGTTTGTGGAACTGTGATTGAGAAAAGTGGGTACCTTTTCTTGTCTTTCTTGTTTATCTTAGGACAAAGTTTCAAGATTGCACATGGTGGTGCCAAAAGCTTAAGACAATTATTTATGCCTTACAAGAACTTTAGGAGAGGGGAAAAAGAAAGAAAAGATCTTTGCTTTAGTCTTACGGTCTAAAGTAGTAAAGTGCCCACGATGATTGGAGGGTGGGTTTGCTGGGGCAGGAATAACTAATGATTCGATGGTAAAAAGCGTGGCATAAGTTGGAACTTAGTGCCATTCTTCTTGTGCTTGGATTGCAACAGAGGCTTGTCTTTTACTTCTTTCGCCTTAGCTTTTATATGGACGGTTGAATCACGAGCAGGAATTTCTGTCCGTTTAATGAGCATTCGGTGAGGGAGATTCATATCTGGTTCACTTCTATTAATGGATGTTTTTGCCTATATAACTTAGCCCCGAAAGAACCCGAAATAAATACCGTTCGTCTTATCTGCTCACGAGTATCTTCTTTCGTTTTCAATTGTGCCAAAGAAGGTGAATGTTTCAATGTTTTGATTTTATACTGTCCTTGTCTATTCACATATTTGTTTCTATACAAGATTATATATGAACTTAACGCCCATGATATAATACCGTGGATCGGTTAGTCTTTGTTTGCTTTCTGCCTTCTTTTACTTATGATGTAGGTGGATATGTGCAGACCTTGTTTTGAAAAACTGGATTTAGTTCAAAATATTTTAAAGATTATGCTGGCAAGCATCGATTAATCGTTGTTTAACACTGATTTCATGATGGATTAGGTACCACAATATCGTTATTGTTTGCTTCACAATTTCTGGTAATCCTCGAAATTCTGCTGGCTGATGTCAACTGAAAAACATGGTAACTATGCAAACTCGTATATTTTCGTTGTATTGCAGCTCCTTTAGAATCTGCCCCGTAAAATCTTGTTAAGCTAGCGTTATGTCCTAGTATCTTTGCACTATTAACGTATATCATGCTTATATCGGTGATATTGTTTTCAAAATTTGGTAGACATGCATTGAGAAGTCAAATGGGCATGCTGACCATGAATCTGTGTTTTGTAATTTAACTCCAGCCCCTATGCATGATTTCAAACCAGTTGAATGCAACGATTGTGCCCTTCACACAGCAGAAGAAAAAACGAACATAAAGGAAAATCATGGAATGTTTTGTCATTTAAATGACGGTAAGGGGGCGGCTGATCTATTTGTCTCTGAGGAAAAAGTCGTTCTTGACTCAACTGGCCTTGTAGCAGAGAACGATTATATAACTAATGGTGCTAAAGATAGCGATGAACTTGATTCCCCTGCGTTTATGGACAACTCTCTCAAACATATCGAGAATGAAGATGAATGTTCACCGTTAAAGGATGCTAAAGGTGTGATCTTTAACTTTAATGGTCACAAGACCACTGAAGAAGTTCTGTTCGAATCTGATAAACAGGATAGAGATAGGCTATGGAAAAGTCCCGAATCTGAAAGCTTCATGATCGAAAACTCTGGTGATTATGAAGTTCGATGTGGCATTTCACACTTGGGTGCTGATAAACACATAATGGAGCCTCAATTTCCCGAGTCAATAGCTAGCTACAAAGAGAGCAATTCTAATGACGTCAAAGATATTTGTATTGACGAGGGGGTGCCCATAGTAGACAAAAACTTGATTGAGAACCTGAACGATAGTAGTTTTGGCACGTGTGTTTCTCTACCCTCCATTGGCGATAAAAATGACAACTTGGGAGAAGACGTTCAAAAGGAAATGCTTTCTGACGACCCATCAAAAATACAAGATGCCAAGATCGGTGCTGCTAATGCATCCACAGTTAAAGATGATATTGAGTCTGTTGATCCTGATTCTCTAATATCATCGGTGGAGGATAATGCCAATAAAGAATCTGCCACGGATACTTACCTAGAGGATTTGATGAAGCTTTTTGGATCAAAACATGCCACAACTGGAAAAGTAGAGAATGATGTGTCAGAAAAACAATCGTTTGGTAATAAACCGCTTCTCGAATCGTTGTGTGCACAGCAGCAATGTCAGGTTTGCATCTTTGTGTTTCCGTTTCTGTGATATTTTTGAAATGACAAGCTCTACTACAAGTTACTCCGCAAGTTCAAAATCAGATATCATTAGACGTTCACGGGGAAATGCCTAATGCACATCTGTTTTAAGAAAACACAACTAATTCGACAATGAAATAAAAGAGTTCAGAAAAATACTATGTCAAACAATTGATGTTTTCAACTTGAAAGTTGACTTTGCCTCTTGAAATATGATATTCTTATTTCTGTTCACTTTGCAGTCTTCTGAAGAGGCAATCTTGGAAAGCCATGCTACTGTGCCAACAAATGTTGAATCGAACAAGAATGACCATAGTACTTTTGATTTAAACAATTCTAAGGCAGCAACGACTGATGAGAGTGCTGAAAAGATTTCCAAACAAGTCCTTGATTCGGATGCCATGCCAAATAACGAGGAAGGGATTTCAGATAAAACGTCAGCTGCACCTGCTAGTGAAGTTCAATGCAGAAACACTGTGAAGACCAATGAAAATTCTTGTGGGCACCCTTTAGGACCTGAGTTGCAAGACGTGCGTAATAGTGAGGACAAAGCCTCTGCTAAATTTTCAATTGGTAGCCACGATCAATTTGCAGACGGGGAGGCTAGTTTCTCTTCAGTTGGTCCTATGTCGGGTTTAATTACTTATTCAGGACTGATCCCACATTCCGGGAACATTTCTCTTCGATCAGATAGCAGCACAACCAGCGCAAGATCCTTTGCTTTCCCAGTGTACGTTTTCCCCATTTTCTATTCATGTCCTAATGTCCTTTCTCAGTTTAAGGACTAACCCGCATTCTTGACAATTTTAATAATGTTTCTGGTTCCAGATTACAGTCCGAGTGGAATAGCAGTCCGGTAAGAATGGCAAAAGGAGATAGGAGATACCGAAAGAACCGGGGTTGGATGCAGGGTCTTCTTTGCTGTAGATTCTAAATTCTTACTATTTCATTTAGGCTCTTAGGTATAATACATATACACACACATCATGAAGACCAGAAGTTTTTTTTTTTTTTTTAACCAAATGCTATTTGATACATGTTGATATATATATATGTATATCTCTCTCAAGTTCCGGGTGCACTTCTAGTAGGTTGTTTCAGCGCAAGCTTTGAGTTGTGATCTGAAGCATGCAGGCAACAGATGTAAAAACTTTACAGTATTGTATTCAATCAAAAATCATTTTCAAATCTTAAGCCATTTTGCGACCCTTAAGCAGCGCTTTTGAGTCACGTTACTGAACTTTGCCATTCCTTATGATCTTGTTATGCTCAGTTTTCTTTCTTGATCTGTGTATATAGCCTCTGCATCTATAATAACTGTCCATATGCTTGCATCCTCGGCCCAAACTGTATAAGCAGTGTGTATATATATAAGAGCTGTTGAGAAACTCATTTCAAGAAATAGTAGTGTGACATTTTGGTTGATAATACTGTGTGGTTAGTATATTTAACTGAGAATATTCATTGATGGTCCCCGCGATGAAAGGACAGGTCAACCAAAACAGTGTGAAGGTTCCTTAAAAGGCAAAGCGGGCAAAAAAAAATGTTGAATTTTTGCATATGCATTGCTGTTTTTGGCACACTCTTAGAGTCTTGTGCTCTGTGTACTCCTCTTTTGTCTTTCTCTTTTCTCTCTGCAGTTGTGTACAGGCTTTTCTTTTGACTGCTATAAATTGCCCAGCTTGCTCCCATATATTCCCCTGCAAGTACAAAACACCCATTTGAGGATCTTCTCAAGTGTCACACACACACACAGAAACACTGTCACATTGCCTGCAGATATGGAAATAATGATCAGAGTGATCACAGCTCTCTGTCTCATTCTCACAGCTCAAGAAGCTCTTGGAAAGACAGTGTCCCATTATGATCAAGGTCAGTTGAATCATTAGCCTGCTTCTTCTTAATATTGTTTTTCTTTTTGGGTGACGTGGGAACCTCGCAGTCACTAGACGGGGTAAACCCTGCCTTGTGACTGGCAAAGGACCACAAGGAGATATGTCTATAGTTGGCTGGCTCAAACCAAGAAAGCTAATAGGTCACTCCTACTGGGATTCAAACTTGCAATTTTATTGTTATTAAGTCAACAACTTGACCAAATTGGCTCGGGTTGGCCCTACTTTTGGTTTTTCAAATGGTTTACTTATCATCTGCATTGCTGGTTTCAGGAACAGATAACAAACAACAGATTCAGTTCCCTGCTGTGAATCCAAGAAAGCTCAAGCTAACCAATGATGTTGGCACTGTATGCAAGCTTTCTTCCCTATTATATCTACCCCCCCCCCCAACACACACACACACACACACATGAAGTCCACATGACATTATGAAGTATTAATAATATTGTTGGTATGAAACAGGTGAAAAGCTATGGAGATGACAGCCATTATCATCCCACTACTGTCAATAAGCAAGAAGTTGCATTATCAGGTAAAACTTAATCCCTACAACAACATAGATTTACCCGAAAATGATGCTATATATATATATATGAATATCCGGCCTGTATGCATGGAGGGTGTGTTTGGGCTCACCTTCTTCCACATGCATGGAGCCATGGAGGAGCTTCATCAGCACTCCATTAAAATGGGAAAAGAAGCACTGCAATAATATAATATAATGCAAGAAAATCAAATTGATTAGACAATTAGCTTAATAACCACAACACAAGGTTCTAAGTTCGACTCTCTAGGGACCTGTCTATTGGTTTGAGCCGACTATGGGCAACCTAGGCTAGTGTGGTTGTTTGCTGGCTAAGGTCACAAGCCGACCTTCACCAGTAAATCAAGTTTGACATGCAGTTAACATGACAAAAGACCATTATATTGCATTGTATGATTAATATATTTATTTGAACGTGTGTAGAGAAGCGGCATGGGAGAGGACATGCAAGAAAAGGGACAAGGCAAGAGTGGATGGAGGGGAGTGACAGAGACACAGACATGTCTGAGTTCTACACCATGGATTATCATTGGGTCAGACGTCGTCGTCCCATTCACAACAAATCCTTCCCATTTCGTCGTCCATGAAACATTATGGATAGGATCCATTGTTTTTCTTTTTCGGAATTTTGTATTTTGTACACCACTAAGCTAGCTATTTTGATGTTTATTTGTTCATGTTTGTAAATTAAATATAGGTCATGTTTGCTAATATCATTAGCTTATCAATCAATTTTGTCTTATTTGATTATTTTTAGCTATTTGACTCGGTTAAACAGTCAATATAAGTGTTTGATTAATTAGCCGTTTTGTAACAACTTATTGCTTCAAAAGGCAAAAATTTAAAAAGATGTTCAAAGTAGCTTTTTTGATAAGTTTTTTGAAAAAGTCATTTTGCATGTAATCAAATAACAGCTAATTATAAATAATAAGCTAATAGCTATTTACCAAACACCTTCATAATTCTGTTGATGCAGGATATTGCATTTTTAAACTTTATTTGAATATCTTCGAATCCCGTCAAACATTCCTTATTAAATTCATCTTAATCGAGTATGATTTTGAAGAGACGTTAGAGAGTGGTTATGTTGATGAAAGTAGACTAAAGACATTAGAACAAAAGATTTAATTTAGAATGCAAGTAGGTTACATTTACGTTAGTTCTTTAATTTGTCATCACATCACTTATATGTAATAACTCACAAATTAATCGCAAAAAAAAATAATAAGTCGCACTTAAAAAAACTCTATTCAACTCATAGTACGTGAAATAAGAGTTCTAAAAAATATTACATTTCACTAAAAATAATAACTTTACGCAAACCAATCTAAAGAAATATACAAATAAATAAATTATCTATTTTTATTTGATTAGTAAACCACTGATGATTTCTTGAATTTGCTTCTTCTCATTTCCCGGAAAGATTTTGTATTTATTTTATTATATAATAGATATAGAAAACAACAATGTTGACAAGACTAAACAAGATGTTGGTAGGCTGTAGCAGTAGCAATAGTAATAGTATAGTAATTGGTGGAAGACTGGAAGTATAATATTGTATTTAGGGATATGAGGAAGGTGTCGTGTTGTAGCTTTGTTGTGGCCGACATTGTTGTAACACTAAACCCTAATTTTGCTACCAACTGTAATACCCTACCTATTCTTTTTAATTTTGATTTTTTAGCGACGTAGTCACTATTTAAATGTATGCATTAAACTTCGTTCATGTATTATATATAGTCAGCAAATTACACAAAAGAATTAAATTGACTCGGTACATGTGATGGGTGTGACCAAGTGAGTATGCATGTTTGCTGATAAAAATCATGATTTTACGAGAATATAATCATGCTCGATCTACTTGACCACCCATTTCAGATCATATTTTAAAAATGTTTGATTGTTTGTATGTATGTGTTTGACGTATTGGTTTGAACAATAATCAGTCAAATATTGATTTCCAACTCCAAGTTTTTGAGATGTGCAATTCACACACTACTATACAAAGTGAAAGCTCTCTCCTTAAATAAATAATTTAATTCTTCATTGGCACATGAATGTATGCATGCACATATCCCATGAGTATATTTTCTCAGTCACATTCTCATGCAATAGTAAGTTATTGGCAAAATTTTAAGGTGTCGGTAGATATTAAGTGTTACTTCATAATAAATGTGAAAGATTTTGAATTTGTATTGAAATATTTACACAATACTTCGTATAAATCCAAAATCGTTTTCAAAATTTATTGACTTTCCATATCAATGTTGCATAATGGGCTAGGTGCTAATCGGGCTCTCAGGGGACCTAGCACCTAGAACACCTAGTAATCCAAGTATATAGTCTTTTCTTTTTTCAGACTAGAAATTGTTAGACAGTTATAATTAAAGCATGTGCTCCATCTCAATTAAAAGCTTAAGCTGATAGTTGGACTGCACATATTATATTTATGCTCACACGCCCCCTCAACGTGTGCGGTGGATTTCCGCCATGATCTTTTGCATGGCTCTGATACCAAATTAAAGCATGTGCTCTATCTCAACTAAAAGCCTAAGCTGATAGTTGGACTGTACATATTATATTTATGCTCACAGTTATAATCCCCAAACTAGTTAACTGCATATATTAGATACATGGTTAGTTGAGTTCATGGCTGCAAAAATATAGAAGAGGAATAGTCGAGCAGAAGAAAAAAAAACACTCGCCCGAATTGAGTACCGACTTGGTCGAGTTGGGCACCAGCTCAACCATGTTAGACGCTCAACTCGGCCAAGTTAGGTGTCTAATCGGCCAATTAACTAAAAGGCACCTAGGGCTAAAATCACCTCGACCTAAAGGCACCTAGCACCTAGTCGACGCCTAAGCTGATTTTTACAACACTGTTCCATATACCATTTTCACAGTAGACATTTCAATTTTTTCTAAGAAAAAAAGTAAAAAGAGAAGGGCAGAATTAGCTTGAAGAATAAAATATGAGTATTTGGAAGTCACATGGAGGAAGTTGGATTCCGGGAAATATATGCCTTGGTAGTAAACGTATGTATATAGAAGTGATATAAAGCAATCTTTTCATCAGGTCCAGCCGTCCAGGTGGCTCCATTTCCAAATGCAAACACGCTTTCTGTACATCTTTATTTTCTTTAATTTGTTTGAAACTAAGCAATTACTGGGGCCATTTATAATTTAATTTTTAATACATATAACTTCACCTGTCTCATTTTACTTACTATATTTTTTATTTATTAATTAAATTATTCATTTCTTCTTTACTAATTCTTTAAATATTATTCCATTATTTTTAAATTTGTTTTTTATTTAATAATATTTTTAATATAATTTTTGGATAATACATGTGTGAGATCGTCACACGAGTCTCAATCCATAAGACTGATCAAATTTTTGATTAATTGGTGGGATCTTTGATTGGACCCGTTTCACAGGTTGAATCCCGTGAGACGGTCTCACACAAGTTTTTGCCAAACACAAAATGATATGGAAGGAGTACATAAAAATCAAGGTGGAAGCATTAACCAAGGGTCGCACTATTATCTCAAAGATCTCAAAATCCTATATATTATAGTGGCAACAAAACTAAACTATTAACTTCTTTCTTTCAAATGGTTAAATATATATATAAGTAAAAGGTAATCATTATGTTAAGGGAAAAACCGATGCAAACAAGACAGAACCGAATACATCCAAACAAAAGGACTAGCCTGAAAATCTGTTGCCCTAGCTAAAGAATAAACCAACAAATTCGTTGATCGAATAAAATGAAAGGGCACTATTTCAAACTACCTAATTAAAGACCGGCATCCCAAAATGACACATCCAACGTATGATCAATCCAGGGATAGAGAGTTAGGCAGATTAAACATTTAGACAATCCATCTCTATTTGTGCATGCCACCAGCCTTTACTTTTCATCCATGACAATGCTTCTCTTACAGCCAAAGCTTCTGCAGTATTCGAATCACCAACACAACAGAGAGGCCAGAGGGGGCCTCTTTGTGAGAGTAATATTATTTTGATATTTACTACAAAATGGCATGTACAGTACACCAAGTACAAAATTAGAGTAATAGAAAATTATATTACAATAACTAAAAGAAGTAATCGCACACCTTGATAAGATTATATAGAATTGAATGTCACTTAATGGGTAAATGGCAAAATAAGTAAAGTGTTCATTCCATATTGAGTTATGATCATCAAAATCAGATATAGTGCCCAAAGTTCATGTTTTAAAACACTGTAAATTGCACAGTTCAATATTATATATTGTAGCAAACAGAACAAACCATAAGTTGTGAAACAACAATTGAATATATAACCAAGTAATTTCAACTTTCCAAATATCTGATTCTCTAACTTGGGATAACTAATAAAAAGTTTAAAACACTACAAAATGAGGCATTTAAGAGAAGCTTGAACTTGGGGGAGCACCACCACCAAAGCCTCCTGCTCCGCGACCAAACCCAGGCCTTCCACCAGAACCCTGCAAATCAAAGGTGTGTTAAGTTCCAAAATCAACCCCGTCATAGACAGGTGAATCAAGAAAACTTAATATTCAACTAATAGCACACCAAATACTATTAGGAACTATAGAAGAAATAAATCCCAAGCGAGGGAAACATGCATTACAGATCTTAATGTAAAAACTTTTTAGTTAAATTACATTAAAAATGGACAAGTCATGAAACACAAAGAAAACATTGCAAGTTCTTCCCATTTCCCTATGTCAACCTCTGCTACAGAAACCAATCATCATAGATATGTGGACAATTAAAAAAACATAATATTTACATAAAACATGGTATTGATGCATAAAATCCAAATCAAAGGCTAAGCACAATCAGTGTGAAAGTAACATGTATTCATGGATATCATTAAACAGGAGATGAAATGATTCACATAGGGTAATTCCCATCAGCTTGTGTCTTGTAACCTCATCTCTAAGAGGGATAATTACACACTTAACCAGGGAAACACGCATTGCCCACATAGTTACTGATCAAATAAAAGAAATAGCAGTGAAGCAAACATCTACACATTTAACAGAGTAAAGAAGTTGGATAGAGCTCCATGAATCAAGAACGTGAACTTTTTGAGCAATTAACTTGGCCTGTGCAAATTTATATCAGTTACTATATGCCACTTAAGTCCTCTAAAAAGGGTTAATCTCTAATCTGTTACAGTAAGCAATCTACAATCAACCAAATATAAAATAATTTCCATCAATTACTTGGAAAGTTTCACTTCAATTACCTAATTTTTTTGTTCGGCCTTCAAACAAATACTACACACCATCAATCAGCAGGCAGTAAAGCAATAACTAAACGAAATATAATAAGAACCATGCATTGGAAAAAAAATTACACACTACAGATTCTGATCACAATTCACAAAAGTTAACAGGGATAAGCATACCCTGAAGGCTGGCTGGAAATCAGCTGGAGCTCCACCCTTCTCACCTCCAAACTCACCAGGAGGACCTCCTCTTGGGCCACCGCGATACCCATCCCTGTCACCAAACCTCCTCTCGCCATCACCAAATCTTGGTGGTCCACTGCAAGTGCATTCACAAATCACCAACACAGTTAATTTCTGAAGATATGCATAAAAAACCTACTAATTCACATCAATAAATCAATGCACAATTAACTACCGTGGGCGATCTCCAGGAGGGCCACCCATGGGCCTGCCAAGAGGCTTGGCAGACTTCTTGAGAGTTGCGGGGACAATCTCAGATGGAAGGTTGAGGTAAGTCCTGAGGAACTCAATGCCGTCATTAGTAAGGTACCAGTAGTAGTGCATCCAAGCGAAGGTCTCCCTAACGTACTCCTTCGACTTGAAGCTCTGCATCAGCTTAATCACTTGGAGATTCGGCACATCAATCAACGGATGTTTCGCCAAGTTGTAGTCTTTCTTAGCATACAACACACCCTCTACATCACAATTCACAAACACATTGCATTAATTATTGTACACAATACACATAAACACATCAACACACTCAATTCCCTCTTTACCTTCACAAATACATGTTCTTAATATGCACAGAAAAACTAATACAGTAATACTGACCTTGGAAGAGGTATTTGGAGATCTCTCTGCGGTTCTTCTCTGAAATAATCTGAAACAGACGGAAAGTGAGCAAAAGTGATATGCAAACGAATGTATAGATAATGAAAACTATAACGGAGATGGAGAGAGAGAGCTTGCGCGTTTACCATGGCTGGATCGGCGGAAGTTTCCGGCGAATGTAGCGCTGAGTTGAAAGCTCTCAACAAAACCCTAGAGACGGATACTAGAAAGTAGAAACTGAGGTTTATATCTCTAGGTTAGATTTGGACTGGAGTAGTTGGGCTGGGCTCATTTTTTGTAGCGATTTGGGCTGAAGCAATGTTCTTTGAGACAGTTTAGAATTGTCAAAACCCAGGCCCATATAGGTATAATTTGACAGTTATGCCATGGACCCGGGTCAAAATATAAAATTTATATACTGAATGTTCACAATTCAAATTATAAACATTCAGTATGTAAATTGTGAACATTTAGTATATAAAATTGTGAGTATTCAATATATAAATTGTAAACATTTAGTATATCAAAATTGTGAGCATTCAATATATAAATTGTGTATTTTTAGTCGAGTCTACATAATAATTTGTCATTATCATTGGACAATTTATTGTTTAGGCCATGGTCCAAAATAACGTTGTTGAATTTTATGAGTTATAATAATGTATATTATAAACTAGAATTGTGTGTACCATGTTCGACGTTATAGTTTGCCAGAACTACTCTTTAAGGTGGCTACAATGGGTAGGAAGGGCAACAAATTAGGCAATATTATATTAGGTATATATATATATATATATATATATGATGGATTTTGGATTGCTTGCAATATATCAATAAATACCCACAATGAAAACCATTAGTTATACAAAAGACCTGGATCTACTTTACAATGTGGACTTGTTTCAAAATACACAATTTACATACTGAATGTTTACAATTTACATATACATAAGACCTGAATCTACCTTACAATGTAGACTTGTTTCAAAATACACAATTTACATACAGAATGTTTACAATTTACATATTAAATGTTCACAATTTGAATTGTGAACATTTAGTATGTAAATCACAATTTACATAATGAATACATTCAGTATGTAAATTGGGTATCTTGAATCCGGATCTACCTTGCAAGGTGGACTCCGATCCACAGAATAATTTGTTAATGAAAACCTATACTCAGTTATATATATAATATATATTTATTATTATTATAGTTTTAAATTTTTACAAAGTTTCACATGTTGTATATGTATATATTATACCAAATTATGTAAAAAATAAAAAATAAAAAAATTTATCAAATATATTAAATGGGTTCACGAACGCTATGAGTGTCCCACCGTCGAACGATGGTCATTTTTTGACTTAAGCTGGATCTTTTTAAAGAAGATTGATCTTGAGTTTACCTTTTAACGATCAATCTCGATTAAGTTCTAAACTGGTTTGTGTTTTAGCTAGTCTGAATTATCTATATTTCCCTAAATAATTAAAATTTTGAAGTTGGTGCAACATTTGGCAGATCGGCTATGGTGAAGTCCTAATCAAGAGCTAAATAGGATTTGGTGGTCGAATGAGGAAAGAATGTCAGCTAATCCTTGTTGTTATCTTCTAATTTAGAGCAGAAGCTCATCAAGATTAAAATTGGCCATTAGGCATGCTCAAAGGCCAGATTTATCTCTAAATTGCTTCTTGGTTTCTTCATGCCAACACTTTAACGACTTTTAACAAAACTAAAGAAACAAAGAAAAGAAACAAAGAAAGCTCTATAATTTGAAAAGAAAAAAAAAAGTTTCATAACAAACTTTATATTAAAAGGTAAGTTTGAACTCAAATTTAATGTCTCTTCATTGTTCCTTACCTACAAACAGATACAATAGGTAAATCGTGATATATACTTCAATTAGTTAATACACTCAAAATACTCGTACAATTCACAACAACGTCAAATTTATTTATTTATTTGTCTTTGATAGGATTCAAATCTTACACCCTACCGTTGTTAGCATATTAAAACAAAAATGATGAACATAATTAGATAAGATTTATAGCAAGTAAAACACAATTTTTATATTCATTGGTTATATATAAACTGGTTGATCCGATCAAGAATTAATAAGAAAAAGTCACATAAATAATATGGAGCATAAAATCTAATATAAAAATTTTGGTTAAAGTTCGTAAGAACATTTGTACCATAGAACGAGCTTACAAAGTAATCATTTACTTTCAAAAAAGTTAAATTACTATTCAACTGTAAAATTTTAAGAAATAGCTAGAAAACAAACAAATACTCCATAAGAAAATAGACCTATTTTGCAAGCCAAACACTACTATATGATTTTGATAAATAAAAATATAACTCTCCATACTTGACTCGAGATGCATCAAAAAGAATAGTTGAGGTGGTGAAGATGATCGTTATCCAAATGAGTTAGTTCAAACAAGGGGTTTCAGTCACTTAATTATGTGATCAAGCGGGATTCAAACTCGTCTGTCTGCAACGACATTCTTAAATCTTAAGAGAGAGGGTTGTCTTTAAATGGGGCCTCTAAGACTCGTGTGGATTAGTGTCACCTCGTAAGGTATAAATACTAGTTTAAGCGAATTACAATTTGAGTTATTTATTGCACCAGTCTAAAATTCAATTTGAGTGTTATAAATAGAATGATAATGTCATTATCCTAGGTTGGTGTTTTAAGTCCAAATGTATTGTTGTAAGCAAAAATGTGATATTTCTAATTCTTAGGACACAAAGTTCCATTGGAGTTGAATGGTCGAAAAATCTTCAACAAGTCCATAAGTAAGAGTATTCTAGAACTAAAATCGCTCATCCTGTAGAGCTGCCCTGATTTAAGTAACATGTGTCAAAATTCTCATTAACGAGGGATACATGACACTCACTTACAAGTCAACAAAGATAGTTGTGCCACGTGTTCGTGCTGATGAGACTCGGACTGATGTGGTTGAAATGACGTTTCACGTGTGATTTATTCGCTCGGATAATGTCCACCTCCTGATCTCACATATCGAAAGCGCTCCAATATAATCAAATATAATTAAACATTGTCATATACGCTCCATATACTCCCATCGGTTACCAACATTATTATTGTTGTATCGTTGTTACTAGTGGAGCCTAGCTCCACTCTAACCACAATCCCATGGGTCTCTCTCAACTCAAAGTTGGGCCTAAACCATGCATCACAATGGTCCTGCATGCTATCCAAGTTGCACAAAGTATACACCATTGGAAACTCGAGAATTTGCAGCCTTTGATCACACGAGTGCCAATCAAATAAACATTCTCAGATCGCACGTGACATCACATCACCCACAACCCCACAACATATGCAAACCCAACAAATCCAAATTTATCATTATTTTTATTAAATTAATAATTAAATGATTAATCCCACAATTAATATATTCTTATTGCATAAGCAGCATTGAAGTTTAGGCACGTGCTCTCCATAGATCGCACACCACGTGCCATCCCTTATGCCGCCCCTTGACCTACAACAAGATTACATGTCCACCCTAAACATAATAAAATACATTATTGAAGACATACATAATTATAGTTCACTAATTATCTTGTTAGTTCCGTGATCAAAGTTCATAATGGGTAATTAATTATTACTTCGAGAAGCATCTCTTAATAATAGTCCAACATTGTTTCATGAAGACCTATGGCCCTATTCAATAATGGAAATTTGAAAAAAAAAAAAATTTGAGAAGACAAATAATAAAATGAAAATATTTAAATTGAAAATGTAATGGAAATTGCATAATACACTGAGGCAAGATCACCTTCTAGCTAACTGCTCTAATCAAAGCATGGACCAGCTAGTTCGCTGATTTATTAATAAAAACAACTAAACATGAACCGATGGAATTGATAAGCCTAACACAACCATTAAGACTTAAGAGTGATGCCAACATAAGAGTATTTTTAGCTTGTTAAAATTTTGTAAGGAAAGTCGCTTAAAAAAACGAGAGTGAAAAATGTGAATGAATTATACTTGTGTGAATTTTATTTAATTTTTTTTTAATTCAAGTGGCCGGATTCATACTTTTAGATAATGTAAATGAAAAATTGAAGATAGAAAAAATATTTAAAATGGAGTTTATGAAGCTAATGAGTAGCCGAACAAACCTAATGATCAAGACAATAATATGCATAGCACCTCATGCTTAATTTCACTTTTTGATGATTAGGCTTAGAGTCAAATAAATTAAGAAGTTGGTCGAGCAACTTGCTTAAACCAATAGCTAGACAACTTGTCGACCTATATTTGTAAGATATCTAATCATAAGTCATCATAGTCGCCAGTCACTAGCTTAGTATGTTATCTAATTCACCAATAATATAAACTAATCGAAAGTCGCAACGCTATATCCTATATACCACTCACAATAATGTATGTATAAGAAAAGGCACAAAAAAAAAAATCAAACAATTTGACATCATGGGAACTTATTCTTATTCCATTTAAAAATCCCTGCTTGAATCAAGTTCCTAAATTTTTCCTTATTCAATCATATCATATGATGCATTTGCCCAAACCTTAAAAAAAAAAGTATATCTAGATTGGCTGGCCGGAGAAGAAATATGATAAAGTAAGCATTAATAATCCAGAGAAAAATGTGTCTAGATACAATGGTAATAACAAGACCTTCTGAATTCTGATACACAACGCTTTTGTCGGAAGAATAATGGAGAATCAAGCTCGCACGAGTTTAGCTCAGTAGTTCAGTAGGTAGTATTTGAAAGAAAAGATAAAAGTTCGAATCTCGACAGCTACAGTGTTGAGATTATGTTCAAAGTGGTCAAATTTCTTGTGTGTATCAGTATTTGACACGATTTGCTGAGCAATTGAGTCACCGTGTTTACATCCTTCTAAATGATTTGTCGGGTCCGGGGAATCGAATGATAGTGCAGCACGTAGAGGACATCACACATGGGGAAGTCGAAACCGCACATAGTTTTAACGTATGACATAATTATTCTTTCATTAATAAATATAAATACGTACAAGGAAGCGGAATGGGCCAATGAACAAAACCGCAGGCCCAACTTTACCAAACCAACGTGCGCCCACCGCCCTCGGGAACAGTCTGCAGTCCCCCCAATCTCCTCAGACCCTGACATCTCTTCATTCACCAATACATATTGGTTTCAAGAATGAAATTTGTCTTTTTTCTTCTTTTTATTTTTTTTTTTATTTGGAATAAGTTTCTGGAACTATTTTTTTTTATAATCCAACTTTACAATATATGATTCGTAATTGATTAAAATATATATTTCTGTATGAGTTGTTTATTAGTTATTTTAGTTTAAATCGATCAGTTATAAACAAATCGACAAACTAATATGGTATATTTTCTTGTAATTTTTATCAATTAAGATTACAATACAAATTTCACCTAAAATTAATATAGTGCACATTCAAGTAACAGTGACATACTTTTACGTAAATTAAAGAATAGTTTTTAATCCAGAAAATTTTATTTATTTTATGTTTACATTCTACCCGCACCCCTCGAGTTCCGCTTAAGAACAATCCAATTTAGCTTTAGTCAAAGTCCCACACATTCACTTGAGCCAAAACTTTTTTACTTTTTTTTTTTTAATATTATTTTAAAATCAAAATACCATAGATTGACCATCCTTGCACATATGTATGTGTGTATATATATATATATATATATATATATATATATATATATATATATATATATATTGAACAAATCCTTGCACATATTACAGCCCGTTTGGTTCGCTGGAAAATATTTGAAGGAAATGGAATTCAAATTCCATGGAAAACAAATTACCAGGAAAACGGATTCCATTGTTTGGTTGGTGGAAAAGAAATTACTGAGAATATGAATTCCATTGTTTGGTTGAATTTGGAATGGTAAGGAATTATGAATATAAAGACTAAAGTGCCCTTAGTAATAATAGTGATAATATATATACATATGTAATTAATAACTTTTGTTGAGGGTAAAATAGTCAAAGCATTCATATTTTCTTCCCACCCTCTATGGAAAACAAAATACCTACTCCTACCAAAGAATTTGTTTTCCTTAGCTTTTGGGAAGTGGAATTCCATGGAATTCATTTTCCATCCAACCAAACAATAGAATTACCTATTTTCCTATCTTTATGGAAAACATTTTCCATGGAATTAGTTTTCCATCCAACCAAACATGCCATTAATGGTGCACATTTTGGACTGTTTCCTTAAACTGCAAGAAATGTTATTAACCATTAGATGTTAATGTCGTGTGAAAAAACAAATAACTTTTTTCCAATATTGTCGGCTATAACGTTATAACGTAGCATTACTACACATACTGGAGCACAAAGAGCCAACGCTCCCACGGGATCGAACGTGTGACCTCTCACTTGGGAGGGCCATAGTTATGTCGTTTAACCACAAGGTGTTTGGCGTTGGCTAACTAGTTAATTTCCAATGATTAAAATTTTTATATGCGTGTCCATAAAAGATGAAATTTATTGTCTCAATAACCCCATACTTTTCTTTAATAGAATAACAGAGAGATAAATCATGCGTGCCCACAAATGGTAAACTTATTTAAAAATACGAGGTACAGAAAATATGATACTTATACGTAGGGCAAAAATAGCATTATGGACCCTGTTGGATTGAAAATATGAGGTACATAATTTATACACATAAGGTACAAAATTTTATAACGTAAGAGTGTAAGACACAATTACTAATTTGTTCGGATACAAAATGCACGTAAAGTAAGAAGAAATGGAAAATGGAAAATGGAGAAATTAAATGTTGGAGAAATAAAAAAAAAAAATTAAAAACAAAAAATAGATATCATGAAGTAAACAGCCATAATTTACAGAGTATTAAACAACCTTTATAATATGGCAAAAACTTGTGTGAGACCATCTCACCGTGAGACGGATCGAGTCAATATGAAAAATATGATATTTATACGTATAAATGTCATATTTATATGCTCGAATTTAATACTAATCAAGAATAAAATTGTTGTTACGTATAATGATAAATGTAATACTTTTACATTTTGATTTATAAATATTATATTTTTATTTATCAAAAGTATTATATTTTTCCTTATAAGTAAAGAGAACATTATTCTAATTTTATTTTCCAATTAAGAAACATTTCATTTTTAATTTAAGATACCCAAAATGCCTTCAGATAACAATATCAATATCAAATTTCATATCATTTTTTTTTTTGAATACTCAAATTTCATATCATAGTTGAACCAATATAATTTATTTTAAAAATATGAGATTCAATTTAATATATAAAAAAAATAGTTTTAAGGATTACCGAATACCGAGTATCATTTTATTTATTTTTCATTAGAAAAGTCTCGGCGGCGAAAGAAAAAGAAAAAGTGAACAGAAGTGGGTCCCGCAGCAAACGTGGCAGGATAATACCGAGAGTGCCCCAGTAGTCGCCATCACGTGCAAGTCAGAGTTGCTTTGGTTGGTTGACTGTATGTATTTGTCCTCATGTATTGTTTTCAAAAAATTTTAGAAATCACATTTGGCAGAATTTTATTATATACCGTATATATTTAACCGTTTACTCACTAACATTAGGTTAATGAGTTGTATTTTTCAAGAGTGAGTACTACACGTACTCTCACATTCTACTTCAATTTATATATGCTTACATACCACTTTTTTATTCATTTAAAATTATGTGAGTAAGTTTTTATTACTTTCTTTTCATTTTCTTCAAATAAAATAAAGACACATGACAGTAGTTTTACTCTTTTAAAATAGGGGAAGAAAAAAAATAAATATGATTTTTTTCTAAAATAAAATAATAATAATAAAAAAAACAGAAGGTCAGGCACCCCTGACGCTAGGCACAATAAGTGCCTTTCGCGCGACTGAGGCATGAGACACAGCCCAGACTTGTAATCAACATCAAACTATACACCTCCAATATTTATGGCAGGAACCAAACCCCATCCTACTGCTATAATAAAATCTTAAGTGAGACTTGTAATCTATTAATCTTAAACCATAAAATAAGTTTGTTTCAAAATATTTTATTTTTTTTATATACGGACCAATCACATTGGGACTGAGACACGACCCAGACTCCTACGTGAGGGAGGCAGCAGTGGAGATTTTTCGCAATAGGCGAAAGCCGGACAGAGCAATGCCTCAGGGAGGTAGAAAGCCCACGACTCGTGAACTTCTTTTCCCGGAGAAGAAGCAATGACGGTCTCTGAGGAATAAGCATCGACTAATTATGTGTCAACAACCGTGATAATACAGAGGATACAACCGTTATCCGGAATGATTAGGCCTAAAGCGATATTTTTATTGATGCGAGACATATTCGATTTCGTTTCGGAATATATTTGAAGAATCAATTTTAACCCGGGTGACCAACATATTAAAGTTGATCATCCAACTTTATAATTATATCGCCTTGCCGGCCTGCCTGCCAACCTGACCGTCCTGCCCTGCTCTGCTCTCCATTTGTTTGCTAACAACTACGCCGTATCACCTTAAAAAAGAGTAATCTCGACTCTCGTACACTCTGCAAATGTTTATCTCAGGAAGAAAGATAAGTAAACGATGACGCACCACCACGACAAGACAGTTTAACCGTTCCGTGATGGATCGTCAAAGCCTCATACGCAGAACTGTATGTTCCATGAACAAAAAAGTGACATTTTCTGTTAAAAAACATGCCATGCCTGCCGACATCTTCCGGCAAAACATAGTAATTATTAACCTGCTGTTGTATTTACGTCTTAGGAAAAGAGTGAAGAGGAAGGTGAACGCTACAGAGCATGTGGATATGTACACCATCGGTTTCAAGAAGGGAGTAATGATTGCATGGATGAGAAAATGTTCATATGGGGATGTGATATGATATCGGTGCTTGAAGAAAGTCAAGGATTGCAATAAACCATGACCAAACTTAACTTGACTTTGTCAGTCTGTTACTTTTTGTTTTTGTTTTTTTTTTTTTTAATGAACAAATTCACTATCGTAAATGGTCAGAAAAAAGGTACATTAGCCTAAACTGCCTATAACTAAATAACTCAACTCAAGAAGGTTAATGTTAGCGGCGGACCAACACAATCATAAAACAATTTAAGGGAGAGAACGTGAAAATAAATTAAAAGAATTAATAGATTAATGGATTTGAATTCTGAACCCCTTTCGATGTGCCCTAGGGGTATTTATATATGATTTACATGTCTGGGAAAGGAAAGAAAAGAGTTATAAAGTTTGATCTTAAGATAGTTTCCTAAACTACTAGATTTATTTTCTAATATCAAAAAAGAAAATTTCACTCAAAATCTGGAGGGAGTCTATATAAAATCTCCTCTAACCGCCTATGGGTATGTCATCCAGTCGGGCACACCATGACTGCCTACTGTGGGGAGCCTAGCTACCGAGTAGTCCCTCCAATCTTCTAGGTAACGTGATCAAGCTGTAAGCTCCGAGTGCTGAGATATGCTCCTGATTTGATACCCAATCCAGGGGTATCCGATCCATCAATCAATAAACAACTTTTACAATAACTTGAATTTGGTACATTGTGGTAACTCTTTTGTTCTAATTCATTCCCGTGGCGTCTGAATCGTCTCTTATTTCTATATGTCCTTTCTCAAATATAGAGAGCAAAAAAAAAAAAAAATTTAAATCATTTGAACTTAATTAAGAAAAATAAATTGTCATAAATATTTATACAAATAGAGAAAGCGAGAAACCTTGCGGTGTCTCGAGTTTCTTTATGTGTAGAAATGTTTATGCAAGCAAATGATTTGTCTATGAATGCTGAATGTTATTGATCAGTCTTGACATAAGAAATAATAGATCTTACAAATCATCAAAGTGGTCAATTTAACTAAGCTTATGACAATGTTTATTGGTGATAGATGTTCCGACCAATTTTAACAAAAACGTTTTAAAATGTTGACAAAAAAGTTTTAAAATTTTGATAGCAATTGAAAGGCATACTTCCACTAAATATAACTCCCGTCACATATTTAAATTTTATTGGGTGGAGAAATAGAAAGAATAAAATTTATGACTCATTTCTTTTTTTTTTTAGTCTGATAAAAATATAACACGTAAACAAACCATTAAAATAAATTGTAATATTATTCAAATTTTGACTACTTTTAGTAGTAGAAAATTTTGAGTTTTCTAATAGTCACATTTTACAGCATATATTAATCCAATCATGTGATGTGGGGCAGCCTAAATAACGTGACTAAAGGTATAGTATACCTACTCGGATTGTTTTATTGTATCTTTTTTAGTTTAAGCTGTTCACTAATCATGATTACTCAGTTACAGTCAAATGACTTTAGTAAGACCACCCAACATGGTATCATCTAATGTGTCCCTTTTGCTGACTAGGCTCACTAATAAACATTATGAGATCTTTTTCTCCAAAACAACACTCCATACATTGTACATTCTTGTTTGTTGAAGCCAATAATGCAAGTTTTTAATTTTGTATTAAAATTATAAATTTGTTATAATAATGATTTTGGGTCACACTTATATTTGACGGGATCGGGTCAATATGCAAATATAATACTAAATCAAGAAGAAACTGTTTGTTACTTATAAGGAAAAACGTAATATTTTTGAATACAAATGTAATACTTTTATATTTTGATGTAAAAGTATTAATTTTTTCATCAAAAGTATTATATTTTCCCATATAAATAATGTTGCACTTATAAAGAAAATGTAAATCATTTTAATTTATTGAAAACTCATAATTGCTACTTATAGGAGTGTTCTAGGTGAAGCTCGCCTTATGACATTAGCTATCAAAGATCACAGAGGGTGTTTGGTTATTGCTTATAAGCCAAATTTTAGCTTATTTGACCAAGTTTAGCTTTTTGACCAACCAATAAGCTATTTTGAAGTGTTTGGTAAATGACTTATTGGTCTTGGCTTATTGGGCCAATAAACTGAAAATTGAAAAGCTAATGAATGTAGCTTTTTGTATCAGCTGGTTGGAACAATGTGTATATTGACTATTTAATCTTTAAAATCAATGGGATTTACTTTTAAATGGTGGTGTGTTTGTTATTTATAATAATAATAATAATAATAATAATAATAATACCCTTAAATGTCATTTTACATTCAATCAGCTACTAGTAAACAGCTCATTTACCAAACAATTTTTTATAACCAGCTAATACAACCAGCTGGTCAAACCAGTTAACACAATCAGCCATCAGCTACTAGCTAAACCAACCAGCTATCAACTATAAGCTATCAGCCGTTTGCCAAACACCCCACAATGAAATAAATCAATTTAGATTGTCTATTCTTGATCAGCTTAAACCAAGAAAGCTAACAGAACGCTCTCACATGTTATTGAACTTAGAACATTGTGATTACTAAACCAACTACCTGACTAATTCGGTGGGGTTGCTCTAATGAAATAAAAATTTATACATGGGAAATGTATGAAATTTTTTTTTATTGTATTTTTTTTTTAATATGCTTCCTGATTTGGGATATGTATTGAACTTTAATTTAGAGTAAAGTAAAATTTAACATTATTATTGATAACAATTATGAGCTGAGATGCATGTGCACATTCTTTTGAAATGATAAATTGGTGCAATATATGGTCCTAAATGATGTAGGTTAGTTTAACCATTCACATGCTGGTGTTGATTGCAGACTTGTACTTTTTTTATTTTATTTTTATAATTATTATGATGTTAATGTTAATGGACCAAAAAATTTAAATTATGATGGTGATCATCCATTTATATATATTTATATAGTCATAATTCTTACTAGTAAATATTATAAAAATTTCCCAAATTGGTCTACATAAAGAAATATCAGCAGTGGTGTGGATAAGATAACGCGAATATATTGCAGCTCAATTATAAATCTTGCTTGAACTCAAAAAAATGTAGCTATCAATAAATAGGAATGACAATTTCAATCCGTCTTGCGGATATCCACTGTGCATGTATCGGTTTTTTGGTGGATGGTGCATTGGTGGTGGTCGGGTGAGTCTTAAAAAAAAAATCTGCGGTGAGTTAGGTTGGATTCGAGTTCTATGTACAAAACGCCGCTTAGAACCCCACACGACCCACCATGTGTGTGTATATATAATAGTAACATAAGTAGTACTAGTATATAGTTAATTATAAAAGTCTCAAATATTTGGATAACTTTTACTATTTTATATCTAAGCTACCAAGTTTATTTTTAAAAACTACCAATTTAGTTATTATATTGGAATATTTATATTATTTTATGTTTTAGTATAACAAATGATTTTTTATGTTTTATTATGTGTAAGTAATTTATATATATATATATTTTAAAAATAATAAGTTGATAAGTGGTGGCATCGGCATCCGGTGGGGGGGTGAATTTTGAAAATGGCCACCCGATGCGAGTTGGATGGAGGTGGGTGAGAAAATGTAAGGTGAATCGGATGATGGATGTAACCCGCCCGACCCATCCTAACCATTGCTATCCCTATCAATAAAGAATTAAAAACATAAAAGATTTTATAAAGTCAAGCTAATACAAAACAAAATTGTTTAAAGGTAGTTTCAATGTTAAAATATTTAAAAATATATAATTATCTATAAAATTTAGTCAAGCAAGCACTAAATCACATCTCGATTTGTAACCAAAAAAATTCATATGTAATTAAGTGAATAAGTAAATTCAAAATAGTAACAATATAAATGTTTCAGTTTAGATAATTGGTAAAAAAAAAACGAGCTTAATTAAGCCTCAAACGCTATGAAACATAATGATGGTTGTATTTGATACAAAGGTATTCAGGTCGTTCAACATGTACGTAATTTTAATTAAATATACCACTTAGTCAATGCATTAATATCATTTTAAATTTTGTGTGTCTAGTTGGAGTGGATTTATTATTATTATTATTATTATTATTATTATTATTATTTTGAATGACTTGAAAAAGTAGTCACAACTTTACAGTGTGCATGAGATAAACCCGCTCATGTTTAATAGTCCAAACTACACATGAGAAATAAACTAAATTATGAAGACCTATACGATAGACTCAATAAAAATTCTCAAAATTAGACTAATGATTTTCTAGTGTGAGAATTATATTTTATCCATTTGATATATCTTTCAAAAAAAAAATATGCAATATTTTTAAGAAGGAGTATAACAATTCTGAGATGATATTGCCTAATTAAATAGGACTTTACAGTAGGGACATGATATGACATCAGATCAGTGAATCTAGCATTGGATAAAATTTGAGATTATATTGCCTAATTTGTAACGGTTACAAGTAAATGACACTACCATAAGTCACTTCTTATACCGTGGACCGCAGTCCACAATGCATTGTGGACCGCGGATCCCCAAAACGACGTCGTTTGATTAATGAAACATACGGATGAATTCGCGCCACTCACTTTCTTTCATATATACTGCAGTTCTCTATCTATATATACCACTCATATTTCATATACTGCA
>CP025650.1:21592888-21679248 GCA_003576665.1 Ipomoea trifida
CCCATGATGAACCCAGCCGAGCTAACGTAATGAGGAAAGGTGCAAAACACATATTCAGAGAGGGTCCTTATATACATACGAAGCTGGTTCATACAAGGAAACAAAATCGCAGGGAGATTAGGAAATATCCTACAAATATGGAAGTTTTCTTCCGGTAAAATTTCCTTCCAGAGATCAGCAATCTTCTTCCTCAAGTTCCAAGGCCGCTCCATTCAAACACCCGTTGATACTCCCTAACTACCTCAGCCATTCTCGCTAGCTAGGGAGTGGGGGGCTGGTGACAGGGTAATTGGGTACCCGACCCGGAACCGTTGTCATAACCAGGTTGCCGTTCAGCATTACGATCCAACTCCTCAGCATTGATGGCCAACGTTCAGATCCCCAGAGCATTGATGACAGACGTTCACTGATGAACGTTCAACTCCCTAGCATTCAATACCTCGGGTATTGATGACCAACGGTCACTGAGATGAAAAGAATAAAAGGCCTCACGACCACATAGTGAGGGGACACTTCTTACTCTACTTACTAAAACTCACTTGTACACTGAGCGCAACGCTCGATACTGTATTCAAATACTGATTCAAATAATACACCGGTAACATTATTACCGTCAGATATATTTAGATTTTTTTTAAATAGAGATATTTTGAATAAAATAATTTTATCATTGTATTTGCCAAATTATATAATATATTTTCACATTGTTATATGACTCTAGTCTCTAGGATCAAGTATTAATGTATTATATCCTTATCCCTATAAAAGAATAATATATTCCGAAATCTGTACGGAGTATAACAAAATTCAGCAAAGGCGATTTCTGGGAATTCCATACCTCGCCATAATTTGTTGTCGATACGTTTATTTTAAAAGCTGGGGCCCAGCCGCGTCACGCTCCAGTCCCTTATCTCCACGTCACCCTCACTCCTCTGCGCCCGAGATCTCGTCCCTCATTTCTGATCCAACGGCTGAGAGCTCGTGTTCTAGACTTTTCCAGGAAGCCACTGTAAACTCCGATTAACCATGGTTAAGTTAGCATTTTAGCTAACCACGGTCCAGGCACGGCGTTTCCTCCACAGTATATTTAGGGAGAAAATGAGAGCTGTAGACCGAGAGAATATAAATCCACTACAACACATGAATATATAGATACACACATATTATACGGATATATAGACATATATAGAGAGAGAAACAGGGAGGAAAAGCTTTTAGAGAGAGAGAGAGAGAAATCCACAGCGCAAGGCACACAGGGAAGGAGAACGAGGGTGTTGTTGGCTTGTACGGCTGTACCTGTATACGTATATTCGCTCTGATTGATCCAGTGCTAGTCGTTGAGCCTTCCGATTCTGAGTTATCGGAGGCCGGAGAAGGAGCGAAGCATCGGAGTCTTTTGCCTTGCCGCCGCCTCTCAGATCTGACAGTCTGGTGAGTTTTCCGCTTCATTTCGTGTTTTAATTTGCTCTCTCTTTGCCTAGTGTTGATTTTTTGATTAGTTATTCAATGTCGGTTGATCCGCTTTGAGAGCTGGAATTCTGAAGATATTGATTTGCTAAAACTTTGAACAATTGATTGGGATTATTGCTTTTTCGTTTGTTTTTTCAGTGAAAAAAGGAATCTAAAAAGAGTTTTGGTAGATACTCCTTAAATACTTTCTGTAATGTTGGCATTGATTGTAGATAGAGCCATAGAGGTAGCAGTAATTATAATTTATTATCTAATATTGTGGAATTTTTGTATACCTTTGGATTATTCCGTAGTGTTAAGGAAATGAAAGGAGCATTAAATATAGTCTTGGAGGATTGCATTATGTTGTGCTTTTTTGCTGTTTAGTGGTTGTCAACTCTTCAGTTTTCGATCTGAGAATCCACAAGCTGGTGTCTACCTTTAACAGTTCCTATTAGATTTCTGATGCTGTTGATCTGTTATATCTGATACGATTATAGTTTTTTAGTTCTGTTTGGAAATATGACTCCATTTCTTTGCACTTTACAGATTGTAGCTCTTATCAACTGCCAGATGGATCCTTCAATGTAGTAAACGGGATACTATCACTTTCTCTGTTCTGATTTTCTGTGCTGTGACATCAACTGTTTCGGTGCATCACTGGTTTTGGTTCAGATCTGTGTGTCTCTTTGATGATTGTTTCTGGATTGAGTGATTTTGTAGCTCACTCACAATCGGCTTCTGAGTTCGGCGTCCAATTGAGAGTGCGGGGGAGGCTCTCTGCTGTCGCCATCTCTGTTGCCGATTGTGAGATCCAACTGCCTGTCTTGTTGTATAATGTCTCCTAACCTGGACAGCCCTGTGCAGACCCAGATGGCTGTGGCACCCTTCAAAACCCCACTTGGTGGGGAGTTCAAGAGGATGGAAGGGAAAGCTACAGGAAGAAGACGAGTTTTTGTGCAAACTGAGACTGGTTGTGTTCTGGGAATGGAGTTGGATCGCAGTGACAATGCACATACTGTGAAAAGGAGGTTGCAGCTTGCCCTCCATTTCCCAATTGAGGAAAGTTCTTTGACTTTTGGAGATATGGTGTTGAAGAATGACCTTAGTGCCATTAGGAATGATTCTCCTCTTCTTCTGACTCGGAACACTATGCATAGAAGTTCATCAACTCCCTGTCTTTCACCCACTGGGAGGGATAACCAACAGCGAGATTGGAGTGGTCCTATTGAGATTTTGGGGAAGTCTAGTAGCTTTGCAAAGACAAAACAACTTGTCAAGGAAATTGTTAAGGCCATGAAGGCAGGTGTTGAACCTCTTCCTGTCCATGGTGGGCTTGGAGGGGCATATTATTTTAGAAACAATAGGGGTGAGAGTGTTGCCATTGTAAAGCCAACTGATGAAGAACCCTTTGCACCAAACAATCCGAAAGGATTTGTGGGCAAAGGTCTGGGCCAACCTGGCTTGAAACGTTCAGTGAGGGTTGGTGAAACAGGTTTCAGAGAGGTTGCTGCGTATCTTCTTGACTATGATCACTTTGCTAATGTGCCACCCACTGCTTTGGTGAAAATCACTCATTCAATATTTAATGTAAATGATGGCGTGAACGTGAACAAGCCTAATAACAAGGGTCAATTTGTTAGCAAGATTGCATCTTTTCAACAGTTCATCCCACATGATTTTGATGCCAGTGACCATGGAACCTCAAGTTTCCCAGTTGCTACTGTGCATCGGATTGGGATATTAGATGTTAGGATTTTTAACACAGATAGGCATGCAGGAAATCTTTTAGTTAGGAAACTTGATGGTGTTGGGAGGTTTGGTCAGGTGGAACTCATTCCTATTGACCATGGTCTCTGCTTACCAGAATGCTTGGAGGATCCATATTTTGAGTGGATTCATTGGCCACAAGCTTCTATTCCGTTCTCTGATGATGAGCTCGAGTATATAGATAAGCTTGATCCTATACGGGACTCTGAGATGCTGCGCAGTGAGCTACCTATGATTCGTGAAGCCTGTCTTAGAGTCTTGGTCCTTTGTACCATTTTCCTCAAGGAAGCTGCTACTTATGGATTATGCCTTGCTGAGATTGGTGAGATGATGACTCGAGAATTCCGTAGTGATGAAGAGGAACCAAGTGAACTTGAAGTTGTTTGCATTGAGGCTAGAAGGCTGGTTGCGGAGAAGGAACTGCCATCACCTGGTGTTGAAGTGGATGATGATGAGTTTCAATTTGAGATAGATTATGAAGACACTGGATATGATTATAATCTAAAAATGCCCTTCTCAGATTTCATGAGTAGAAATCCATTTCATGTACCATTTGGAGCAAATGGCCGCACACCACTCTCGAAACTCGAGGAAAGTATTGAGGAGGAAGAAGAAAGCAGTGGGGAAGAGGAGAAGATTTCTCCTGATCTTCTTCCTACCATTAACAAAGAAACCATTTCAAAGCTATCTATGTCTCTTAAGAATACAAGTCTGGGTGAGAAGAACCTGAAGTACCCTAGTTTTTCAGGGCCAAAACAAGAGAGTTCATCCTCTGGCCACCGCAGTGCAAATGAGCAGCTTCCCACGAGTGTCAGCTTCGTCAAGCTAGCCGATATGAACGAGGAAGAGTGGGCAATGTTTCTAGAGAAGTTTCAAGAACTGCTGTTACCAGCCTTTGCAAAGCGCAAGTCAGTGGCCATTGGTCAAAGGCAGCGACAGAGGCTCGGAACTTCGTGCCAGTTTTGAGGTTGAATCTCCTACGATCAGGATGAGAGTAGTAGTCAGTCTCTGAATAAGGGTTTGCAGGCTTGCTGAAGTGAAGGTTTCCTAGTTTAGTTTGGTTTTAAATGGATCATCTCTCCCATGAAGTTTGTAGACAGGAAGTAGTGGTTTAGTAGGTTTTGTAAATACTGCTGGAGGTAGCTTGCTAAACGAGCCAGTTAGACTTGGTTGCATTTTTTTGTTAGACATTTTCAATCTCTTTTTTCTTTCCTCCATTAACTTCGTTATGGAGACATGTTGGATAAATAATTTGCAGACTCCCAAAAAAAAATGATAAAAAGGTTATGTAGATACTGGTTGTTTGATCTCTAATTCTGTGTCCTACAACGTTTTTATGTTTCCGTTCATTATTGTCTTCTATATTTCGTTGAAGATCATATAAAAAATTCCCCTTGAAAACGTCATCCGCGAAGATATTTATACGTATTTTCATTTCCAAATAACACCGATTAGTAAACACTTTGAGTCGCACACAAGACGACTAGCACTGGCCCATTACTAGATGTCATGTTTCTTCAAAAATTATTTTTTCAAGAAAAAAAGGTTTACAGAGATGGAACGCCATTGACGTCGACACCCAAACAATTTTCTTATCGCCACCCACAGGAGAAAAACAACATCGTCCCATCAAGGAATCTTATCTAACCCTTGAATTGCCCCTTCAAATCTCGACGGGTTCTCATATCAAATCTCATATATATCACTTAATTATAAGATCTACAACATCATTCTTAATCATGTTTGAGAAAACCGCTAAGCATCCGGGAGTGTCCACCGATTATGATGATACGCTAGGCGGCTGACCGGCGCTTAGGCGGGATTTTTACAACACTATTCACCATAACTATAATTCTATGAATACTCTATATTTTCACCAAAGTAGTTTCTAGCAAAACGCATGAACTGCTAAGCAACATGGGGTTTTAAATTTCACTTGTTGAATTGCTTAGTGGAACGGAAAGTACGTACCAATGAATTAGAAGCAACCTAGTTGAATAAAGCGTAGAGAACAAATATTTATCTAATTTTATTAGATTGCGAATCCGAAGAGATCACACAAGCTTTTCACCAGATTATAAATTATAGTTGTAAAGTCCTCAACTTACTGGTAACATAGTCTTGTCATCGATGACAAAAAAAAAAGACAATTTGCCCGTTCAATCCAACGTTGTTGGTTGATAAGAAGGATAAGGTTTATGTGTGACTTCGGTGCAAGTCCTTTTCCTCCCTTGTCAATTCCCCAGCAAATTACATGCCATTTTCATGCACCCAAATCACCAAACAAAAAAAAAAGAAGAAATAAATGGCAGGTCATGGATTCGAGTCTCAGTAAGGTGGTATTAATTGACTCTTTGTGCTTCTATAGATTGAAAAAGTATCTATGAACAGATATTACATTGTAACAGAATCAGTGGTACTCAAAAAAAATAAAAATATATTAGACATGCCTCCAAGGTCTTTCTGCAAGATTAACACATTCTTTGTATCTAAAGCAATCCACAAGGTGATCTATGGTCATCCCTGCAGCTTGCATGAACGAATAAACGATGACCGGGCCCACAAACCGGAACCCACGTTTCACCAAATCTTTGCTGATGATTTCTGCCTTTGGACTCCTCAGAGGAACATTTCTGGGATATCTGAATCTGTTGATCACAGGTTTGTAGCTCACGTAGTTCCACATGTAGCTGCTGAACGACCCGAATTCCCTCACGACCTGATAACAGGAAAAAGGGTTACGGTCTTACTATCAATTTAAACTTTTAGCTGAAATGCGGGGTCGGATTACTTGCCTTGACTGTGCATTTGGCATTGTCTACTATGTGCCTCACTCTGCCCTCTGCTAACATTAGTGATTCATTGGAGGCTATTTCTTCTATCTCTTTCTCCCCCATTTTCGCCACGCTGTTCACGTTGAACCCGGCGAAAGCTTCTCTGCGTTTCACCATTTGTGAATGCACAATTAAGCATTACAAGAAGCACAATCGTAATTACAGAAATATCACTATTTAAAAAAAAAACCAATACTTGATAGGGTGTTTGGAGCTGATAATGTTTCCAGATGCAGATGCACAATTAGGCATAACAAGATGCACAATTGTAGTTACAAAAAGTCACTTATTTTTCCCTTAATTTAAAGGGAGGAAATGAAATGAAAGGTTTACCTGAAAAGGTCTCTCCTTTTCAAGATTTCAGTCCAGTTGAAATCCATCAGCATCCCAGACAGGGCTAGCAGCTCAAACAACTGACTGTTTCATAACATGTTTCAGCATTCGTTGTATAAACGAAGTCGAAAAACAATGGAGTGTAAAAAGTGGATGGCTTACTGGTCATCATAGACTGGAACTCCCCAGCACTCATCATGGAACTGCACATATACTTTGTCTGTGTACAAATTTCAGTCAGCCTTAGCTTTCATGTTTATAATCCCTATGTTGTTGTTTTAATTTCCTTGTATCAATTACTTTGAAATGCAGTGTTGAAGCAGCATTGAGGTAATGAAAACATCTTATGATGAATGATAAAAGTTAAGGTATGAGAAACATGGAATTTTCATTAGTGTTAGCTACATTTACTTCAATTTTCAAGTTTTTGTTTCTCTAGAAAAATGGAAAATTTCTTTCCCACAAAAGGAAAATTCGCTCGCTCAGACCCTAACTCGACAGGATAGTGGAAGGGTAAATTACAATGACTCAGCGGCCTATTGGGTGATAGGACCAATGCCTGTTGCCCACAAGGAGCACACCACATTTTGGGTGTAATATAATATAAGTCGTGGCTGTTAGGGCTCGGTCTTGTATCTTTGCCTATAATCTACCAGCTAAGAACTAACTGAGCTGTCCGTATGGGCAAAATGGATTTCGGTTAGTAAATGGACTCCACAACCATTTACCTAATACTTTTAGAATATGACATATTATCTGATGTGTTAGTTGTTGCAGAAGTAATGTTGCAATGATTGGGATTGTTAAACATAGGCTAGCAGGAAACAAAAATCTGAACTTTAAACTAGTGAAAATCCAGGCATTATTGGATAAGAACATAACCAGTTTACAGAGACACTCACCACTGTTCTTGGTAATCCAATTACACCTCTTCACTTCTTCATTATCATCACTGGGAACTGAACTAGCAGGACTAGGACTAGGCTGCTGCCTCGCGGCGTTTCTGTTAGCCAGAGCCTCTCTTCTCTCTGGTGGGGCGATCAGGCGAAGGGCGAACGCTATCTTCTGATCGAGGGGAGTGACAGAAGAGTCTGTGATGGAAGAATCGTTGGACGTTTGGGACAGCGAAAGCGAGAGAGAGGAAAGGGAGAGAGGGGAGCAAGTTTTGTGGAGGCCAATGGGGTAAATCTTCTTCAAGAAATTGAAGCTATTGTTGTTGTTGTTTGGATTTTGTCTGTCTCTTGATGGGCTGGTGTTTGTGCGTTTCTCCAGAAGTGCATGTCTTGATCTTGCAGACTGTTTGGACATGTTGCAGGGGGGGAATTGAAGTTTGAAGGGTGATAATAAAGTTGTTGGATGGTCTTTAGTTTGGTCTTAAATTTGACACTTAATTGGGAGGGAGAAATAATGGTTGGACATTTATATGATGTTGGAAGAGGATGTTGGAAAATAACATCATCAATGGTGGGGTTGGTAGAGTGTGAGTTTCATTATGGAGTGCTGTTTGCTCCTTGAATGTTTACCAATGTTATTAAATGGCTTCTTTCTTGGATCTTTCTTCCCAAAATGTTGAATTCCCCATCGTAAAGGCCCTCGCCTGACAGAACATATTGGAGAATGTAAATCATGGTAACTCAATTGCACACAGAGGTTAGGTCGGATCCTCCACGCCCTGACCCGACAAAACACATTGAAGAATGTAAATCATGTTAATTCAACTGAACACAGAAGCTAGGTCTTTGTTTATTGCACACAAGGAACTCTCTCACTTTGAAAGGTTGCTATCACTCTGTCGCTGATGAGACTTGATCCCTAATCTTCTTTCTAGGATCTTCTCCCAATGTTTGGATGTACACACATTTTGGAATCAAAGGTTCCCATATTTGGTACTCATCCTCGAGAAACTACTATAAAACATAATAAATTTTCCTCATAAACTATTTAATTTATTATGTTTTATAATAGTTTCTAGAGGATGAGTGCCTGTTTGAACTGGATACAAATATGGGAACCTTTGATAGTATGGTAAATTATATTTCTAGACTATGATCCATATTACATTGTGAATCATGGTGGACCATTGATAAATGTTCTTTTCTATTATACTATTTTTCTTTGGGTGCTTCAGAGGCCCTCCGAAGAGAGCACTATCTAATCTTAATATCCGTGGTGTTATTGGCATTCGACCAGAGTAGGTCCTTCATGTCCTCCGGGGCGTTATCAAGAATGAGGGTCCCCCGTCCTTAACTTGGTCGAGGTTGGCAAGTCAATTTGCATATTGGTTTCCTTCTCTCTCGATATGAGAGAATCGAATCGAACCGAATTTTCTGGCATACTGAATGCTTATTTTTAATGTATCGCAAGTTAATTTTTCTGTAGCATATATACTAAAATCAACTTTAACTTTAATATACTAAAAATGAATTTGTATTCCTCTACTTTACAATATGGACCATGATTGACAGTATAATGATTGCAATATTACCTCAAACTACTAAAACATTTACGAAATAAATATGGGCCAACATGAATTTTTACAAGTTGACCCAAAGTGGCAACACACCTTAATTACCATAAACAATTAATTGGTTGAGAAGTAAATCTCAGTGGAAGTGCAATGGGTCCCTAACATGCTTCATTCCCACTCTTTTGCCATCAATGAAGACAACATATGGCTGCATTAGACGATGATATTCCATCTCTTATGAAGGATAAAGATGTTCTTCTTGTATGCTAGCTTAGTTCTATAATACTTAACAAATTTCGTAGATGAGAGACATGATCATCACATCACATGATAGCCATGTCATTTATAATACTTTAAATATATAAGTAATATGCTTAAATTTATGATAGTCAAGCAGCTTGTAGCTCAGTAGCATCTCTGCAATTCTCTCAAAAAAAATATTTTTCATTCATAAATTATAATTAATTAAATAGTACTTTTTTTTCTTAAATTATATTGTCATCACTTTTTAGCATTCAATTGTTTGCGAAATTATTTTTTAACCCTAACAAAATTTAGGAATAAAACATGCAATGCCATTTCATAGGCAATTGATAGATGAAAAGTGACGACATGTATAATTGAGGGATGAAAAATGTCATTTTCATATATTTTCAGGGATAAAAAGTATAATTATTCCTATACATAGTATTATTATCTTTGGAAATATAATTATAATAAGGAAAAATGACATTTTTCGTCCCTAAAATATAGAGAAATAACATTTTTTCCCTTAGTTATGCTATCACTAGTTTCGTTCTTCAATTGTTTGCAAAGTGACTTTTTAACTCAACTGTAATAGGATTCAATAGAAAAAGTCACTTTGCAAATAATTGAAGAATGAAAGACGATAATGATAATTGATGGAAAAATATTTAAGGATGAAAAGTGACACTTTCCCTAATAATAAATACTAACACTACCAAAAAAAAAAACCTCATTTTAAAAAAATAAAATAAAATATTGAACTATGTAAAAAAATCAATTTTTTTTTGTTAGCAACTTCATTACCTATGTGCCCTAGAAATTAAAGTGATGAACAAATCATCACCAGGTAAGAATTTAATCGATATATTTTATTTTTTCAATTTTCAAAATCATTTACAACATATTAGGTATGTTGATAAGAAAAATATTTTAAAAATCTAAAGGTTATGAAGGCTTTGAAGATTCAAAAATTGAGCTTCGAAGAGCTAAGATTTTATAAATTGAGGACAACCAAATAGTGGTTGCCGACACTATTTGAATCAACTTGTTATGTATGGAATAGTTGATTTTGATTTTAATTTCCATTGGAAAGAACTCTGCATTGTCCTATCCTCCTAAGTTAAGTGGTTTAATGTTGTGTCACTTTCACTAATTTGATCCCACAATCTATACATCTAGATCTTGACCTCCAAATGTTGTATCAATTTTGGTTGGAAAAATGATGCATTATTATAGAATATAATATAAGAGCATTGTCTATAATATGTCAACCTAATGTGTAATATTATCTCAAAGTGCAAGCAAAATGACAACAATTAGTGACAAAAACTTGTCAACTTCTTCAAATTGGGCAATTCATAGGCCTTATTACAATCAAAATGATGGATAGCAACCAATCTCCAATCCCTATTTACACCTAAATCCCTTTTTCTTGCATTAAAAAAAAAAAGTGACATAGCTGCGCTGTTTGCTTGAATGCATGTACTCCTCGAACTATATTTAAATAAGAATGTTGTAGAAAAGCCCGTCTAGGCACCCCTAGATTAAAAAGAAGAAGGGGAAATAAACCTTCTATGCAATGAGCTAATTAGGCATCTAACTTGGCTGTTATTTATTTTAATTTTGATTATATTGCTTTGTTCATATGTGTTATGGTTAAAGGAGTATTTTATATATATATATATATATATATATATATATATATTATACGTGTATAGAGTATTATGTGCTATAGGACATCTATATTTTAAGGGATCGGAGGAATGCTTGTTATACCCAAAACAAACAAAAAAAAAAAAAAATCAAGTTCTTTTAGTTGTGCATCTAGGCATGTCTAGGTGGCTTAGGGAGAATTATATTGTGGACCTTCAGTTTTAATATACTTAAGATACATCATTTGTATATTGAATGTTATTTATTATTTAAAGTATACAAAATAATATAATGTACCTTTAGTACTCAAATAATGTACCTTCTGAGCTGCACTTGGCTGAGAAGAGTTAGCGAGAGGGATACATATTAAGGTACCTAGAGTTTGCCGGCCACCTCCATCTTGATCTAAAAAAAATAAAATAATGTACCTTCAAAAACTAAACATTAGCTTTAATGTGTTAAAAAAAAAATAATGCACTTAGTTTCGACAAATGTTGATCTTATCCTGGGCGAGCAAAAAAAAAAGATGACGAAGACCCAGATCTTTGATAAAGCTTTAAGCTCCCTGAAGGAACATAGCTTCATAGTTATGAAACAGTCTGCGGTTCAAGTTTTCTATAGCATAGTTAGAAAAGTTGTTTCTATGTCTGACTGTAAGGAATGGTTTACCATTTCATTGATCATTGATGTAAACGTTTTAGGTTATGAATTAATGGAATAAATACATTTACCTTCGAAAAAAAAATGCATTTTAAGTATATTAAAAAATTCTTATGTCAAAGATCCACCTTACCAGTGGCTTAGGTGCCCATCAAATGCCGGAGGAGCTTCAAGCTATTTTAACAACATTTTTAAATAAAGAACCATCTCAAATAAAATAAAAATAATATTTATTGGAAAATGACAACCTAGATTGGTTTAATTACCTCATTGTAGTTCTTTACTGGCTAGCGATTTAGTGCACAATCTCAGATAGTGGCTACATGCTTTCCTCGTTACCAAAAAAAAATAGCGCTTCTACTATAACACCAAGCTAATCGATAGATAAAAGTAGGATTATGTAACGCGTTTGCACTTTGCAAGTATGTGTAGCTCAATTGTCACGGAGATAAAATTTTGTCACAAGAGATCAATGATCGAGTCGAGTCTTACCAGCGACAGTGTGAGAGCAAGCTCTCAAAATGAGGGGCTTCGATCCTTGTGCGTAGTGAGCAAAAGAAGGCACACCTCACAACAGAGGAAAGGCATGAAGACAACTATATACGTCCTTAGGAAGAAAGATAGATTTCATTGCATAGTTATAAACAAAACTCAAATCACATTTTAGACAAATTGATCAAACTAGAAATTTTGTACTCAGAAACTAGAAATTGAGACGAAAAACTAAAAAATTAAAGAAGAAAGGGCAGAATAGAAAAGCAAAATATGCTGATTAACTAAAAATAAATAAAAGTAAAAGAGCTCAGTGTGTTTGAGTTTTACTAATAAGAAATAAAAATGTTTATGCTTATAATAAAAAATAGGAATAAGGGTCAAATAGACTACTGTACTGAACTACACACAAAATTACAATTAGGCCATCGAACTCGAAAAGATTGCAATTGGGTCCCTAAACTACACAAACACATGCAATTAAGTCCAAATTGATTTGTTTACCTATTATTGTGCTGACGTGGCGGATAACAATTTTTAAAATAATTTTTTAAATATAATTTTAAATAAAATAATTAAATTAAAAAAAAAAAAAAAAAGCAGAACTGCTGGAGACGCGGAATCGTCTCCGGCAGTCTTCGTCTCCGGCCATGGAGACGTAGACCTTCGTCTCCATTGCCTTGGAGACGAAGGTCCAGCCTTTGTCTCCTGGCCATGGAGACGAAGGTCCGGCCTTCGTCTCCATGGCCAGGACCCTGGCACTAGAGACGAAGAACGTCTCCATGGCCGGAAACGAAGACCTTCGTCGTCTCCAGCCATGGAGACGAAGGCTGTCGGAGACGATCCGTATCCGGCAATTCATTTGTTTTTTTATTTTTTATTTTATTTTTTTATTATTTATTTAAATTATTTAATTATTTTAATTAAAATTATTTAATTTTTTTTTTAAAAATTGGTAACCGCCACGTTATCACAATTGTAGGTAAACAGGTCAAATTGGACTTAATTGCATGTGTTTGTGTAGTTTAGGGACCCAATTGCAATCTTTTCGAGTTCGATGGCCTAATTGTAATTTTGTGTATAATCAGTGGTTTATTTGACCCTTATTCCTAAAAAATATAATACTTTTGAAGACAAAATATAATATTTATTGATTTACAAACAAAAGGTCAAGACTTAGAGATAAATACTAGTGGAAATATGCTAGGTCCTTATCAAGTGACCTACGAGAACTTCCCTTTTGAGTGTCGCGTTGTTTGGAAGGAAACTTCGTATCTTGACTTTGTAATGTCTGAGTCACCGGTCGTCTACTACACCCAAGCTCTTCAAATCTATAGATTACTACCAAACTGCTAGCAAACCAAGACACAATCAAGATATATAGTATACTCAGATCAATTTCAGCTATGGCTTCTTCTTCATCATTCACGGTCTGGTCGTACTATGGTTTCTTGAGTTTTAGAGAAGAGTGAAAGAGAAGAATGGGGATCATCAATCGTTATACCCTGCACCACGGTGTACATAGCAATGTGCACCACGAATGTAAAACGACGTCGTTTCAATGTTAGTGGACGCGGACGCGAATGAGTCCATGGAATTCATTATCTATAATACACATTATTATTATCTAGAATACACAGAACGTTTGCCTAGAATACACAGAATGTTTGTCCAGAATACATAGAATATTGACACAAAATACTCAGAATTCATCCTCATGACATTCGAATGTACAAACACATCACAACATGTGTTAATAACATGAATACACAGAATATTAACACAAAATACACAGAATTCATCTTCCTAAACATTCGAATGCACAAACACATCACAACATGTGTTACTAACATGAATACACAAAATGGTTGCCTAGAATACACAGAACGGTTGCCTACAATACACAGAATGATTGCCTGGAATACACAGAATATTAACAAAAATACAGACACCGGCCGAACTGAGAAACGTAATTTCCAAAAAAAAGGACGGTTAGTTTACAATGCTCAAAACGACGTCGTTTACGTACGTGGTGCACATTGCTATGTGCACCGTGGTGCACGGTATAATTTGCCGGGGATCATATGCAAGAAAGGTATTTTGAAACAGTGCAAATATAAGAGAAGGGACAGCTGTTGTGCGCGTTTCGCGCACAGCAGGCGCCCACTCGGGCACCTGCATTGCGTGCGCTGACATCTCTATTTTTTTAAAAATCATATTTATTTTGTTTTTTTTTCTTCCCCTCATTTTCTCTTTCCGGGTCATACTTACAAAAACTCCTCAAATATCACAAAAATAAACTTCACTATTAAGGACGCTATTCACGATGAATGTGGGGTCTAACAAAAAGATAAAAGTTATAACATGTCACGTGAATGATCCTGTACCATGATTGCTGGAAAATATCATAACGTTTTATACTTTTATGTGGATGGTCCCATTACGTAGAATTATTGGTGTACTGGGAAATTATTAAGAAGACGACCAAGTCAATCAAATATATGGTAGTGTACACATAGCAATCTTACGCTGGATTGTCTATGAAATTTCCATTGAATTTGGCAGTGGCCGTAAGGAAATTTCCATTGAGTTTGGCAGTGGCCGGAAGGAAATTTCCATTACGGTATCGTCTATCTACACACGCATTTATCAAGCTCTTTAAATCTATAGAAACTAGCAAATCAAGATAGAAGATATATAGTGTTCTCAATTTCAAATATGGCTTCTTCTTCTTCTTCTTCATCTTCATCTACTGCATGGTTGTATGATGTTTTCTTGAGTTTTAGAGGAGAGACACGAAAATCTTTTACTGATCATCTTTATGAAGATTTGCGTCAGGCTGGAGTTAACACCTTTCGAGACGATGAAGAAATTCGAAAAGGTGAGAACATCTCCGATGAGCTATTGAAGGCCATCGAGGGGTCCAAGATATCCATCATCGTATTTTCCAAAACTTATGCCCAGTCCAGATGGTGTCTTGATGAACTAGTGAAGATTTTAGACTGTAAGAAAAATTTGCAACAGATAGTTCTGCCTATATTCTACAACGTTGATCCTTCAGAGGTTCGTAAACAAACAGGCGAATTTGGTAAGGCATTGGCTCGACATCGACAACGATTTGATGATCAAAAAGTTGATGAGTGGAAAATTGCACTCACTACTGTTGCTGATTTGTCCGGATGGGATTTACAGACCATGACAAACGGGTAAATCCTCTTTTCAATTTTTTTTTTTTTTTTTTTTGGGTGATAGTATGATATATTTGTCAGAATTTGGCTCACAAACTCATATTGTCAATAATATTAATTATGTTAGTTTCTTCCATTAATAATTGCGTCCTAGCATCTATAAATGCATCTTTACGGATGAATTAATATTTTTGGTAAAACAAGCTAATTAAGAAGAATCTGCACTGTGTATTTCAATTTATTTGTCATAAATATTAACTCCTTTTAGAAATTATAATTATGGATTGATTATAAGAGTTGTTTACCTCAAATTAAACAATATAATGGAACCATGAGAGACTAAATATACATATTTCGCGTTCCGTAACGTGTGCTCTATTTAATTTCTTAGTTTTATGTTTTCCACCTATATTTTCTTTAATGATTTATATTGACATGCATTCATTGGAAAAAATGTGATAGGTATGAATCTAAGTTCATCAAAAAAATTACTGAAGAGGTAATGCGGGAAGTGAATCGTACATACATTAATGTTGCAAAGTATCCCGTTGGAATTGAATCTCGTGTGAGTGATATACTTCATTTATTGCAAACTCAAAAACATAATGATATCAAGATGTTTGGAATTTTTGGCATGGGTGGTGTGGGAAAAACAACCCTTGCCAAAGCCATTTACAACTTGAGTTTTCAAAAGTTTGAAAGTTTTTGCTTTATCGCAAACATTAGATCACAAGCTTCGGATGGGTACAATGGTTTAGTTCGTCTACAAGAGAAACTTCTTTGCAAAACACTAAACGGAAAGAAACTTGAAATAGATAATGTTGATGAAGGAATAAGCTTGATTAAAGAAAGACTGCGATCAAAAAGTGTTCTTATTGTTCTTGATGACATAGACGACACTCGTCAACTAGAATCATTAGCAGGAGAACGGAATTGGTTTGGTTCAGGGAGCACAATTATAATAACAACTAGAGATGTTCAGTTGTTGAGTGACCTGGAAGCACATGAGAAGTACATGGTAGAAACGTTAAGCCAAGATGAATCCTTGCAACTCTTGAGTTGGCATGCTTTTGGTGTTCCTATACCATTAGAGGAGTATATTGACCTATCCGAAATGATAGCAAGTTATACCGGTGGACTTCCACTCGCTCTTACAATTATAGGTTCTCATTTGCGTGGCAAATCTGTGCAAGAATGGAGTGATGATGCTGAGAAATTAGAAGGGATGCCTCATGATGATGTTCTAAAAATTCTTAAAATAAGTTATGATTCACTTGATGATGATGCTCAGAATATATTTCTTGACATTGCTTGCTTTTTTATTGGGAAAAACAAAAATGACACTTCTATGATATTGGAAGCTTGTGGTTTTTATGCTAAAAGTGGAATAAGAATTTTGATTGAAAGATGCTTGTTGACAACATATGGAGGTGGAGAGTTTGAAAGGCTTCAGATGCATGATTTAGTACGAGATTTGGGAAGAGAAATTGTTCGAAAAGAATCTCTACGAGAGCCGGACAGACAAAGTAGATTGATTGACCCAAAGGATGTTTTTGATGTTCTTCACGGGAACAAGGTAACACATTTCCTTTGTATTTGAATTATTCTAGTTAATTCATTTGCTTTCTATACTTAACTTTATTAAAATCAAAGATTTCAAAATATCTAAAATATTGTTATAAAAATGTTTTATTTTTATAGGGCACAAATGCAATTGAAGGGATGATTGTAAATTCTAACATGTTAAAGAATGTGCCTTTGAATACTCAAAAATTCAAAAAGATGCCAAAGTTACGAATACTCATATTGAATGGTATGTGTCTTAGCGGATCTTTTAAATATTTATCCAATGAGCTCAGGTTGCTTAGATTACACAATTGCCATTTGAGTTGCATACCATCTAATTTTCGCTGTGAGAAACTTGTTGAGTTAGACATGGCACGTAGCAATATCAAAGAATTCCAATGCAATATGCAGGTTAGTATGTCTAATGTTTCTTTCAACATTAATTGCATATTTCTTAATTAAGAACTTTGACTAGAAAAATTGAAATTGATTAAACCTTTTTCTACTTTTTTTGAATAGCATTTTAGATGCTTGAAGATCTTAAAGTTTGATTATTGTAAACAACTTAAGAAAACACCAAACTTTACTGGGGCACATACTCTTGAAAAAGTATCGTTTATGTGGTGTTCAAAGTTGGTCAAAGTACACCCATCAATTGGAAGTTTGGAGAAACTTGTTCATTTAAAGTTCTACTGTTGCGGGAAACTCAAGGTTCTTCCAAGTAGCATTTGCAAGTTAAAATCACTTGAAGTTTTAAGTTTGAATATTTGCTTGAAACTGAGGGAGCTTCCAATTGACTTGGGAAAATTAGAGCAACTAAGAGAGTTAGATGCTTTTGGAACTGACATCTCACATATACCATTTTCTTTCGGACGTTTGAGAAATCTAAAGGAACTGGATCTGCTTCAGTGCACTGAGAAATCACGTGATGGTGTTGTTTCTTTTCCACCTTCAGTTGCAAATTTGTGCTCCTTCGAAGTTATTGAGAATTTAACCTCATTGGTATCTTTAAAATTATCAGGAAGAAGTTGTTATCATCAAAGCTTATCCTTCCACTTTTGTCATCTTTCAAACTTGAGAGTACTCTACTTGGAGGATTTCCAAAATCTTATACTTGTAGATCTTCCTCCTAGTTTGGTGGTGCTCTCTACAAAAAATTGTGTCTCATTGAAAAAAATAGTAACTATATCAAACTTGAAACTTAAAGAGTTGGAACTTGAAAACTGTGAAAGTTTGGTTGAGCTTCCAAACATGGAGAGTCTTTCATCCTTAGAATATCTTAACATAAGGAATTGCAATGCTTTGAGTATTCCTGACAACTATTTGCATGAAGAAGATTTTCCAATTGCTCCTAGGAGTTTGTCCTCCTCGTTGAATGAAATAGATTTAATGGGAAGTTATTATCTTCAAAGTTTACTATTAAGCCTTTGCCATCAATATTCCAATTTGAGGAGACTCTTCTTGGACGATCTGCAGAATCTTAGATCACTTCCACAACTTCCTCCTAATTTGTGGATACTCTCTGCAAAGAATTGTGTCTCATTAGAAAAGATAGCAGATCTATCCAACTTGAAAGGACTTTGGTCACTAGATATTCAGAACTGCAAAAGTTTGGTTGAGCTTTCAGGCTTGGAGAGTCTTGAATTCTTAGGTAGTCTTGGGATAGCAAATTGCAGCAGTTTGAGGATTCCTTCGATTGAAAAGTGGTTCAAGGTTAGTTAATTATATATATATGTTCCCTTCATCTCAATCTGATATTATATTAGAATAGATGGTAATAGCTAGTTATGGTATTAATAATTGTTATATTGTATGTCTGTATTCCGTAATGTAGGTACATCCCATACTTGATAGTGTCTATATTCATGTGGGAGTAGATGGCCATAATGTAGGTAGAATATCCTGCCATATTATTGGAGTCCTTGAAATCCCGGTGAATGTGATTGATCCCAGTGAAATTGATTTTGCTGATGATGGTCCGTATAGAATTGATTTGAGTGTGAGAAGCAAAAGCAGTGGTGCTAATTGGATTCTAATGGAAAAGCAGAATGACTTCTTTGTCGTTCCAATGACAATGATGGGAGAAGTATTGGAGGTGTATGCAGAAGTCCATGATTGGCAGAAGATATTTTGTCTGTTTGAAATACATAGAAACAGAGAAGGGGAAGTGCGTGTATTTCCATCCACAAGGGGATGCATTCCTTCCTATAATATGGATCGGAAGATGGAGAGAGGAAGAGGAAAAGGAAGGTGGAGATAGGTAGAGGCGGACAGAGGCGTTTCCTTCCAATCACAAGGGGATTGATTCCTTGTGTTATGACCCAGCTGGGACAAGATGGACAAAGGAAGAGGAAAAGGAAGGTGCAGATAGACAGAGGCGGCAGATCTATCCGGCAGAGGCGGTTATAATCTTCACCTTTTAATTTGCTGCAAAAAGGCCCCATTATTATTATTATTATTGTAACTTGTAAGTATATCCGCCCTTCACACTTCACCACACTTCTTTAACATCTACATCTTTTCTTGTTTATTGAATGTCATTTTAATATTTATTTATTATTTATAATTTATGAATGAACTGACACTGCAGTATTTGAATTATCACATTTTTTTTATATTTTATTTATTTTGATTAAAGCGTAATTAACTATGACTTAACTTACTTTCATATTTCATCCTATTTTACATCATATTTTTATGTTTAAAATTTAGTGATTAGGTTCAAAGAGCTTTTATTTGCTTTTGTGTGTGTGGACATGTACAATTTAATTTGATCAAAGCAATTAATTTTTTTTTTTTTTGAATGGTACTGGAGACAGCAACGCCTGGCTCGAACCCACCACCTCCCGTATACAGGGAAGGGTTTGATGCCACTGGACCACAAGACAATTAATTAAGAGTGATTTTTATACAAATGGAGGATGGAAACAAAAGGAAGATCAAGAGTTGAACCAAAAAGTCGCAAGTCAGAGCTGTATGTATATGGGATGTGATCCAGACGGCGGTGCTGCTCGGTGAAAAAGCTAAGGGGTAAGATGTGATTTGTATTCAAGTGGATTGATTTTCCATTAGTTGGGTTATTCATCAGAATTATTTGATAAGAGTACTCTCTTGTTTTCCCAAGATTGTGCCTTTGAATACTCAAATATTCAAAAAGATGGTAAAGTTACGAATACTCATATTGAATGGTACGTGTCTTAGCGGATCTTTTAAATATTTATCCAATGAGCTCAGGTTGCTTAGATTACACTATTGCCATTTGAGTTGCATACCATCTAATTTTCGCTGTGAGAAACTTGTTGAGTTAGACATGAAAGGTAGCAATATCAAAGAATTCCAATGCAATATGCAGGTTAGTATGTCTAATGTTTCTTTCAACATTAATTGCATATTTCTTAATTAAGAACTTTGACTAGAAAAATAGAAATTGATTAAACCTTTTTCTACTTTTTTCAACAGCATTTTAGATGCTTGAAGATCTTAAAGTTTGATCATTGTGAACAACTTAAGAAAACACCAAATTTTACTGGGGCACATACTCTTGAAAAAGTATCCTTTAGGTGGTGTTCAAAGTTGGTCAAGGTACACCCATCAATTGGAAGTTTGGAGAAACTTGTTGAGTTAGATATGGAAGGTAGCAATATCAAAGAATTCCAATGCAATATGCAGGTTAGTATGTCTAATGTTTCTTTCAACATTGCATATTTCTTAATTAAGAACTTTGACTAGAAAAATAGAAATTGATTAAACCTTTCTCTACTTTTTCTTTTTTTTTTTTTCACAGCATTTTAGATGCTTGAGGATCTTAAAGTTTGATTGTTGTAAACAACTTAAGAAAACACCAAACTTCACTGGGGCACATACTCTTCAAAAAGTATCATTTCAGTCGTGTTTAAATTTGGTCAAGGTACACTCGTCAATTGGAAGTTTGGAGAGACTTGTTGAGTTAGATTTTATCTGTTGCAAGAAACTCAAGGTTCTTCCAAGTAGCATTTGCAAGTTAAAATCACTTGAAGTTTTAAATTTGAGTTTTTGCGTAAAATTGAGGGAGCTTCCAATTGACTTGGGAAAATTAGAGCAACTAAGTGAGTTATGTGCTTATAAAACTGACATCTCACATATACCATTTTCTTTGGGATGTTTGAGAAATCTAAAGAACCTGGTTGTGCATAAGGCCATTGAGAGATCACGTGATGGTGCTGTTTTTTTTCCACCTTCAGTTGCAAATTCGATGGTGCTGTTTTTTTTCCACCTTCAGTTGCAAATTCGTGCTCCTTTGAAGTTATTGAGAATTTGACCTCATTGGAAGATTTACGTTTATCAGGAAGAAGTTGTTATCTTCAAAGCTTACCTTTCCACCTTTGTCATCTCTCAAACTTGAAAGTTCTCTACTTGATGGATTTCCAAAATCTTAAGAGTACTTGTAGAACTTCCTCCTAGTTTGGTGGAGCTCTCTGCAGAAAATTGTGTCTCATTGGAAAAAATAGTAACTGTATCAAACTTGAAGAAACTTGAAAGGTTGGATCTTAAAAACTGTGAAAGTTTGGTTGAGCTTCCAAACATGGAGAATCTTTCATCCTTAAAACGTCTTGACATAAGGAATTGCAATGCTTTGAGTATTCCCGACAACTATTTGCATGAAGAAGATTTTCCAATTGCTCTTAGGAGTTTGTCCTCCTCGTTGAATGAAATAGATTTAATGGGAAGTTATTATCTTCAAAGTTTACTATTAAGCCTTTGCCATCAATATTCCAATTTGAAGGGACTCTTCTTGGACGATCTGCAGAATCTTAGATCACTTCCACAACTTCCTCCTAATTTGTGGATACTCTTTGCAAAGAATTGTGTCTCATTAGAAAAGATAGCAGATCTATCCAACTTGAAAAGACTCTGGGAACTAGATATTCAGAACTGCAAAAGTTTGGTTGAGCTTTCAGGCTTGGAGAGTCTTGAATCCTTACAATATCTTGGGATAGCAAATTGCAGCAGTTTGAGGATTCCTTCGATTGAAAAGTGGTTCAAGGTTAGTTAATTATATATATATATATATATATATATATATATATATATATATATATATATATGTTTCCTTCATCTAAATCTGGTATTATATTAGAATAGATGGTAATAGCTAGTTATGGTATTATTAATTGTTATATTGTATGTCTGTATTCCGTAATGTAGGTACATCCCAAAGATGATAGTGTCTATATTTATGTGGGAGTAGTTGACCGGGGTATAATATGCTGCGATTTTGGAGACCTTAAAATGCTGGTGAATGTGATTGATCCCAGTGAAATTGATTATGCTGATGATGGTCGTTATAGAATTGATTTGAGTGTGAGAAGCAAAAGCAGTGGTGCTAATTGGATTCTAATGGAAAAGCAGAATGGCTCCTTTGTCGTTCCAATGACAATGATGGGAGAAGTATTGGAAGGTGTATGTAGAAGTCCATGATTGGCAGAAGATAATTTGTGTATGTGAAATACATAGAAACAGAGAAGGGGAAGTGCGTTTCTTTCCATCCACAAGGGGATGCATTCCTTCCTATAATAAGGAAGATGGAGAGAAGGAGAGGAAAGGAAGGTGGAGATAGGTAGAGGCGGACAGAGGCGTTTCCTTCCAATCACAATGGGATTGATTCCTTCTGTTATGACCCTGCTGCGAGAAGATGGACAAAGAAAGAGGAAAAGGAAGGTGCAGATAGACAGAGGCGACAGATCTATCCGGCAAAGGCGATTATAATCTTCACCTTTTAATTTGCTGCAAAAAGGCCCCATTATTATTATAGTAACTTGTAAGTATATCCCCTTCACACTTCACCACACTTCTTTAACATCTACATCTTTTCTTGTTTATTGAATGTCATTTTAATATTTATTTATTATTTATAATTTATGAATGAACTGCAGTATTTGAATTATCACATTTTTTATATTTTATTTATTTTGATTAAAGCGTAATTAACTATGACTTACCTTACTTTCATATTTCATCCTATTTTACCTCATATTTTTATGCTTAAAATTTAGTGATTAGGTTCAAAGAGCTTTTATTTGCTTTTGTGTGTGTGGACATGTACAATTTAAGAGTGATTTTTATACAAATGGAGGATGGAGATGGAGTCAAATGGAGGATGGAAACAAAAGGAAGATCAAGAATTGAACCAAAAAGTCGCAAGTCAGACCTGTATGTATATGGGATGTGATCCAGATGGCGGTGCTGCTCGGTGAAAAAAGCTAAGGGGTAAGATGTGATTTGTATTCAACTGGATTGATTTTCCATTAGTATTCTTTAGTTGGTTGGGTTATTCATCAGAATTATTTGATAAGAGTACTCTCTTGTTTGCAGGATAATCTTTTGACAGTAATAATTGGAGATAGGTAGCAGTCCACATTTTCAGTTTCTGCAATTACTCTTCAACAACTGCTATATTTAATTTCCAGCATGTTCACTCTATGCCCAAGTGTCTCCCACTTAACAGATTTCAGCATTTTCAGAGATTTGTCTGTTCTCTTTTGTTGCACATGTACAATCCAAATCTTAGTTTTTTTTTTTTTTGTTTGATAATCTTTGGTTTTAAACCTCTGTTTTGCATATGAATCTTTTTTTTTTTTTTTTAATTTTAAGAGAAAGAGATATATCGTGGGTTTTTTAAAAAAATCAACATCGTATTTTTTTTAAATGAAATACGACGTCAATTTTAGAAAATCGACGACGGCAAGAACTACGTCGCAAAATAACCGATGTTGTATTTAGAAAATAACCAACGTTAAAAGGTGTTTATGTAGTAGTGCATATAACAACCATATAAAATACTATACATATTTAAGCCAGGCTTGTACGTACAGGATATATAGATTAATGAGTCAATTGGATGGTGGAAACAAAAGGGATCAGAGATCAAGAATTATACCAAAAAGCCTCAAGTTAGAATTGTACGTACAGGTTGTAAAGAGTCACATATAAGAAGTACATGAGCCATCCAGTGTGCTGAAAGTGAAGGAACAAAGCAAGGTGGACCCCTATGTATAGAGTAAAAGAATTGATTTTGAGGTCTCAACAATGATGGGAGGTGTACGTATAGTATGCACAACAAGTGTATAAGAGCAGGATGGTTGGAGTAGGAGAAGACACAACAAGCAAGTTGCATTCCTGAGTTAAGTTTTTCCTTTAAGTATTTTTATTGGATTATGATGTGTAGCTAGTATGTATAGCTTAATGTTATGAAATTGGAGGGTACAAAACGATTTAATTTAGCAATGTTGTGAATACAGGAAGAATCAACAATCAAGAAGAATAAGAATTGAAGATGGTGAGAGTGGATGCAAATTGCAGTGACTTGAGGTTCAGTGAGTTTAAAAGAATTCAGCTTGAGGTCCCAAGAAAAATTGGAGAAGTATTATAGATGCATGTACGCAGAATTCAATCCTACAGAGATACATAGTCTATTTGGCATACACAGAAACAAAGATGGGGAAGTGCGTTTCTTTCCATCCACAAGGGGGCTTCAGCAAGACGAACCAACTTAAAAAAAAAAAAAAAAAAAGTTCGGTAAGAATTGAATGTTGTTAATATATTGATCATGCAGATATTTTCTAATGTATCTTTTGATTGAGTGTGATTTATCTCTTGTTATTGACCTATTCTAGTTAATCACAAGAGTTGCTCTTTTTTGGATAAATCACACTAAGAAGACAGTGTGACGGACTGGCTCAAGCTTGAAAAGACTGGAAAACCAGTGGTGCCTCAGATCAGCTTGGGTTGGAGTCTTGGAGATGATGAATGCAATGTGTTGGAGGTGTATGCCCGCAGAATTCCATCCTTTGCATACACTTTATGTATTTGAAATGCACAGAAACAGAGATGGACACCTGAAGGGATGTATTTGCTACTCTGATCTCTATGTACAACAATTTTCCTTTGAGTTTCGCGTTCTTTGGAGTAGTCATACTACTACAATAACAACTATACAAACCTTTAATTTACTGCTTTATTAATACACTTGCCTTATATACAAACCTCTCTCCATATACATAGACTTTCTGCATGTGACCACTTTTCTATTATTGCCTCAATTCATGTACCGCATCATTCTCCCTTGGTTGCAAAAGACTCGCCCTCGAGTCCTCAAAATACAATGCCAGCTCACCAGAGTAATATATGAAGGTGATGTTGCTGATTTATGACAGTTTGATCTCCTACTTATTTTGTTAAAAGGACATATGATGCTAATATGCTATAATTCAGTGTGCATAGCAGGAGAGAAGAGGGGAGCTCGCTACGCTGTTCATAAACCCCAGGCTTTGTGGCAGTTAAAGCAAAATGGATGGAGTTGAAAGTGCTGATTGTTTTAAGACATAACATATTGGATAGCTGACTTAATGCTTTGTATAATCTGATCTATTGTTGATGAGAGGCTGCATGATATGGTTATGATGAGGAGACTTTTGAAAAGATCTTTAGACGCATATATGCAAACTTTGGTTCCTATGTGCGGTACGCTATTATCCCATATGCCCGACCATTCATAAGGTGGCTTTGTTCTACACGGATTTACAATTACCGTTGCAAGCCAGATTGCAATGGAATTTTTCAACCGAATTAACAAAATTATTTGTTACAACAATTACAACAAAATTTACAACAAATTAAATTTTGTTGCTATATTTGCAACGAAATTAGTCAGGAAAAACTTGTTTCTAACATTGCAACGAAAATTGCAATAGATTGAAATCTCTTGCTATATTTGCAACAAAGTAAGCATGAAAAAATTGTTGCAAACATTGCAATGAAATTTGCATTCCATTGCAATACCCATAGCAAAGTTTGTAATGAAACTTGAATTTCGTCGCAATGGAGTTACAACAAGTATTTTACCAACTGAATGCATTCCATTGCAAAATCCGTTGCAAATCACGATTTGCAACGGAATTTGGGCATTTTGAACTTTTTCTTGTAGTGTTAACTATTATTATATTACTTTGATTTAAAAGAAACCCACAACCGCTATTCGAATGTGTTTTGAGTGAAAGGACCCTAGCCGACAAAGGATCATAAGGATGTAAACAAGCTAATGACCACAAGGAGGTAAATGTAGATCACATTGTTGTAGATCGTAAATGGCGAATTTTTATTTTTATTTTTAAAGATGAGTTGATCTAAGACTGAGATTCATCTGCATCACCACACCTGCGGCCTTCACCGCACCAGATCGTAAACCTATATATTAGTAGAGTTCAGGTGCGACCTGGTCCTTAGGTGTGGCTGTGCGGCTATTTCGCAGCCATTAGATTACAACAAGTCAACAAATCAATGCTCAATATATATGTGTTAAAATACACACCATTCTACATACTAAAATGCACCAGAGGACAAATAAAACACACAATTTCAATTTATAACCAAATGCACCTATTAACTTAAAATGCATCAATATACGTAATAAAGCGCATCATTCTACGTATTAAAACGCACCACAACATGCCTCATGTCATATTATAAACATGCACTATTACACATATTAGAAAATATGTGCTAAAATATGCATCATTCTACGTATTAAAATATGCATCATTCTACGTATTAAAATGCACCAAATTATAAACATGCACTATTACACTTTTTAGAAAATATGTGTTAAAATACACACCATTCTAAATATTAAAATGCACCATAGGATGGATTAAAACACACCATTCCACAACACCGTTACACACCATTCTACGTATGAAAATGCACCAGATGATGGATTAAAAACTCCACCATTCGACAACACAATTAAATGTACCAAGATACGTAATAAAACGCACCACATGTATTAAAAGCACCACACCATGTACTAAAATGAACCATTATTTCAATTCACGTAATATATATAGATACTAAAATTACCTTAACACCCTACACACCTTGGGCGTTCGGGGAGCGCCTAGCACCTAGGACGCCTAGGCGGGGATTAATCGGTGCCTAGGAGCCAATGTATTTTTTTTTTATTTTTAAGTTTTTTTTACAGACTAATAATTATAAATTATATAATATTTTAATAGATAATACTAAAATATTAAATATTAACCTAAAAAATATCTAGAGTTTGTACAATTTAGGTTTATTTCGGTCAAAACGATGTTGTTTTGAGTGTAAACCTCATTTAAAAAAAAAAGAACAATAGTTAATTAGCTGACTAGGCGGCCAAGTCGGTGTCTATGAGGTCTAGTCGGCGCCTAGGAGGCCTAAGCGGCCTAGGCCGTGCTTAGTCGGCCTAGGCAGAGCTTAGGCGGCCTAGGTGGTCGCCTAGCCAACCAGCCGCCTAGACCACCATTTAAGGTGATACGCTAGGCGGTCGACAGGTGCCTAGCGCCTAGGCGGGGATTAATCGGCGCCTCGGCGGGACTTTTGCAACACTGCTTAACATACACGGACTGCAATTTTCTAAATATTGCCACCTTTAGATTAATCCAATCGGACCACACAGATGCAGCCACACGAACGCATGGGAGCTCACGGCTGCCCATGAGCTACTCTATATATATATATATATATATATATATATATATATATATATATATATATATATATATATATAACATTTTGTTTCATGTTTTTGCCACTCTTGTTTTCAAGGTAACTTAAATTTTAAAGAGTTAGGGGAACGGGTGAGCAGCACGATGCCTAGGCTGTCAAATTTTGTACTTTTATGGATACAAATGTACTGTTTGAGAATAATTATGGCCGGCCTTCTTGTAGAACAACTCATTTGATGAAACCTATGTAGTCCAACAAGAAAAATGTATATATATAGACAAAAGCTTGAGTGATAACGTCTCACGGGTCTTAATATGTGAGATATGTTGAATTTTTTATTAATAAGGTTAAATTAAAGATTTGACCCGCCTCACACACACACACACACTATATATATATATATATATATATATATATATATATATATATATATATATATATATATATATATATATATATATATATATATTGCTTAAGCAAAAATCATGAACTAGCAAATCAAGATAGAAGTTAGTGTTCTCAATTTCAAATATGGCTTCTTCTTCTTCATCATCTTCATCTACTACTACTACTTGGGTGTATGATGTTTTCTTGAGTTTTAGAGGAGAGACACGAAAATCTTTTACTGATCATCTTTATGAAGATTTACGTCGGGCTGGAGTTAACATCTTTCGGGACAATGAAGAAATCCGAAAAGGTGAGAACATCTCTGATGAGCTATTGAAGGCTATCGAGGGGTCCAAGATATCCATCATCGTGTTTTCCAAAACTTATGCCCAATCCACATGGTGCCTTGATGAACTGGTGAAGATTCTAGACTGTAAGAAAAATTATCAGCAGATGGTTCTGCCTATATTCTACAATGTTGATCCTTCAGAAGTTCGTAAACAAACAGGCGAATTTGGTAAGGCATTGACTCAACATCGACAAAGATTTGATGATCAAAAAGTTGATGAGTGGAAAGTTGCACTCACTACTGTTGCTGATTTGTCTGGATGGGATTTGCAAACCATGACAAACGGGTAAATCATCTTTTCAATATTTTTTTGGTTTTGTTTTGTTTTTTATTTTTTGTTTTTGTTTTGTTTTGGTTTTTTTTTTTTTTTTGGTGTATGATAGTATAATATATTTGTCACAATTTGTCAGGAGCGGAATTTGATTCCGCTGTCTTTCATTGTTAACGAACTGTACTCTGATTTGCAATAATGAATTTCTCTATTTCAAAAAAAAAAAACTTATATTGTTAATAATATTAATTATGTTAGTTTTGCTAATTAAAAATTGTATTCTTGCATCTATACATGCATCTTTAAGGATGGGTTAATATTTTTGATAAAACAAGAAGAATCTTCCCCGTGCATTTCAATTTATTTGTCATAAATTTTAATTCCTTTTAGAAATTATAATTATGGTTTGATTATTATATCGGTTTATTAAAATATTATTAAGAGTTGTTTACCTCAAACAATGGAATTATGAGCCACTAAATATGCATATTTAGGGTGTGTTTTTTTTCATGAGTTTGCACATCAAGAATGACAATCAAAGTCATAGTTGTTGTTTGGTTGACAACGTTTTGAAACACAATTATGAAATTTGATTACCCTTTCAATTAAAAATTACATCCCCTAATTAAAAACATATATTATTCTATCTTATCCTTCCTCATCTGTCACCTCTCGATTTGTCGCCTCCCCACTACGCCCTTCATATTTTTGTTTTTATTTTTTGTTCATATTTGTGCTTTGCATGTCATTATATTATGATCAATTGCCTTGATTTTTATTTTTGTATTTTTAAAACCTTTATTTAATTTCCATTATAGACACGTACATAACCAAACATTAATATTGGTAATAATTCCAATTCTACCCTACTACCAAACATGCAAAATACATTCACCAAAACAAATTACCATTACCAAGTATTTGATTCTCATTCCAATTTCAATTTCCATGTTTGAACCAAACACACTCTTAGTTTTGTGTTTTCCACCTATATTTTCTTTAATGATTTAGATTGACATTCATTGGAAAAATGTGATAGGTATGAATCAAAGTTCATCAAAAAGATTACAGAAGAGGTTTTGCGGGAAGTAAATCGTACATATATAAATGTTGCAAAGTATCCTGTTGGAATTGAATCTCGTGTCAGAGATATACTTCATTTATTGCAAACTCAAAGACATGATATCAAGATGTTTGGAATTTTTGGCATGGGTGGTGTGGGGAAATCAACCCTTGCTAAAGCCATTTACAACTTGAGTTTTCAAAGATTTGAAGGTTGTTGTTTTATTGCAAACATTAGATCACAAGTTTCCGAGGGGTATAATGGTTTAGTTCGGTTGCAAGAGAAACTCCTTTGCAAAACACTCAATACAGGAAAACTTAAAATAGATAATGTTGATGAAGGAATAAATTTGATCAAAGAAAGACTGCGATCAAAAAGGGTTCTAATTGTCCTTGATGACATAGACGATACGCGTCAACTAGAATCATTAGCAGGACAACGAAATTGGTTTGGTTTAGGAAGCATAATTATAATTACAACTAGAGATGTTCATTTGTTGAGTGAGCTTGGAACAGAAGAGAAATACATGGTCAAAACGCTAAGCTATGATGAATCTTTACAACTCTTGAGTTGGCATGCTTTTGGTGTTTCTATACCATTAGAGGAGTATATTGAACTATCCAAAAGGATAGCAAGTTATACCCGTGGACTTCCACTAGCCCTTACAATTATAGGTTCTCATTTGCGCGGCAAATCAGTGCAGGAATGGAATGATGATGCTGAGAAATTAAGAGGGATACCGCATGATGATGTTCAAAAAATTCTTAAAATAAGTTATGATTCACTTGATGATGATACTCAGAATATCTTTCTAGATATTGTTTATTTTTTTATTGGGCATAAAAAAAATGACATTTCTATGATATTGGAAGCTTGTGGTTTTTATGCTAAAAGTGGAATAAGAATTTTGATTGAAAGATGCTTGTTGACAACATATGGAGGTGGAGAGTTTGAAAGGCTTCTTATGCATGATTTAGTACGAGATATGGGAAGAGAAATTGTTCGAAAAGAATCTCCACAAGAGCCGGGAAAACGTAGTAGATTGATTGACTCAAAGGATGTCTTTGATGTTCTTCACGGGAACAAGGTAACACATTTCCTTTGTATTTGAGTAATTCTAGTTAATTCATTTGCTTTCTATACTTAACTTTATTAAAATCAAAGATTTCAAAAATTGTAAATCTAAAATATTGTTAAATAAATGTTTTTTTATAGGGCACAAAATCAATTGAAGGGATAATTGTAAATTCAAACATGTTAGAGGATATGCCTTTGAATACTCAAGTATTCAAAAGGATGGTAAAGTTACGAATACTCATATTGGATGGTATGTGTCTTAGTGGATCTTTTAAATATTTATCTAATGAGCTTAGATTGTTTAGATTAAACAATTGCCATTTGAGTTGCATACCATCTAGTTTTCGCTGTGAGAAACTTGTTGAGTTAGACATGAAAGGTAGCAATATCAAAGAATTCCAATGCGATATGCAGGTTAGTATGTCTAATGCTTCTTTCAACATTGCATATGTCTTAATTAAGAACTTTGTCTAGGAATATAGAAATTGATTACACATTTTTCTACTTTTTTTTCAACAGCATTTTAGATGCTTGAAGATCTTAAAGTTTAATGATTGTAAACAACTTAAGAAAACACCAAACTTCACTGGGGCACATACTCTTCAAAAAGTATTTTTTTGGGATTGTTCAAATTTGGTCAAGGTACACCCATCAATTGGAAGTTTGGAAAGACTTGTTGTGTTACATTTCGGAAGTTGCAAGAAACTCAAGGTTCTTCCAAGTACCATTTGCAAGTTAAAATCACTTGGATTTTTATGTTTACGTGGATGCGAAAAATTGGGGGAGCTTCCAATTGACTTGGGAAAATTAGAGAAACTAAGACATTTAATTGCTGATGGAACTGTCATCTCACATATACCATTTTCTTTGGGATGTTTACGAAATCTAACGACACTGGATCTGGGGGTGTACAGGAGTTCTGATGATGTTGGTTTCTTTTCACCTTCAGTTGCAAATTTGACCTCCTGGGAAGTTATTGAGAATTTGACCTCATTGGTGAATTTACAGTTATCAGGAAGAAGTTATCTTCAAAGCTTACCGTTCCGCCTTTGTCATCTTTCAAACTTGAAATTTCTCTGGTTGAAGAATTTGGAAAATCTTAGAGTACTTGTAGAACTTCCTCCTAGTTTGCTGGAACTCCATGCAAATAATTGTGTCTCATTGAAAATAATAGTAAATGTATCAAACTTGAAGAAACTTGGAACGTTGCATCTTGAAAACTGTAAAAGTTTGGTTGAGCTTCCAAACATGGAGAGTCTTTCATCCTTAGAAGAGCTTGACATAAGGAATTGCAATGCTTTGACTATTCCTGACAAATATTTGCATGAAGAATATTTTCCAATTGCTCTTAGGAGTTTGTCCTCGTTGTTGAAAGAAATAGATTTAATTGGAAGGTATTATCTTCAAACTTTACCATTAAGCCTTTGCCATCAATATTCCAATTTGAAATGGCTCTACTTGGATGATTGGCAGAATCTTAGATCACTTCCACAACTTCCTCCTAATTTGATGCTACTCTCTGCAAAGAATTGTGTCTCATTAGAAAAAATAGAAAATCTATCAAACTTGAGAAGACTTAGTTGGCTAGATATTCAGAACTGTAAATGTTTGGTTGAGCTTTCAGGCTTGGAGAGTCTTGAATCCTTAAATGTTCTTGGGATAGCAAATTGCAGTGGTTTAAGCATTCCTTCCATTGAAAAGTGGTTCAAGGTTAGTTATATATGTTCCCTTCATCTCGATCTGATATTATATTAGAATAGATGGTAATAGATAGTTATGGTATTATTAATTGTTATATTGTATGTATGTATTCTATAATGCAGGCACGTTCTAAAGGTGATAGTGTCCAGATTGCGGTTCGAGGGAGCCTTATTGGGGGGATATCCTGCTATTTTCCTTTGAATGAAGGCTTTGAAATCTTGCACGATATGATTGATCTTGGTCATAATAGAATTGGTTTGAGTGTGAGAAGTAAAAGCAGTGGTGCTTGGATTCTAAAGGAACCCAAATATATTGACATCAATAAAACCTTTACGTCTGATGAAATTGATTTTGATTTTGTGGTTCCAACAATGATGGAAGAAGTAGTGGAGGTGTATGTAGAAGTCCATGATTGGCAGAAGATAATTTGTGTAGCTGAAATACATAGAAACAGAGAAGGGGAAGTGCGTTTCTTTCCATCCACAAAGGGATGCATTCCTTCCTATAATATGGAAGATGGAGAGAGGAAGAGGAAAAGGAAGATGCAGATAGGTAGAGGCAAGCAAAGGCGTTTTCTTCCCATCACAAGGGGATTGATTCCTTCTGTTATGACCCTGCGAGAAGATGGACAAAGGAAGAGGAAAAGGAAGGTGCAGATAGGCAGAGGCAGCAGAACTATCCGGCAGAGGCGGTTATAATCTTCAGCTTTTAATTTGCTGCAAATTAAAAAGGATTATTATTGTAACTTGTAAGTATATCTGTCCTTCACACCACACCTCTTTAACATCTACATCTTTTTCTTGTTTATTGAATGCCATTTTAATATTTATTTATTATTTATAATTTATGAATGAACGTAACAACAATTAAAGCGTAATTAACTAATTAAAAAGATGACTTAACTTACTTTCATATTTCATCCTATATATTTTACCTCATATTTTTATGCTTCAAATTTAGTGATTAGGTTCAAAGAGCTTTTATTTGCTTCTCTTTGTGTGTGGTGGTGACAGGTACAATTTAATATGATCAAAGCAATTAAGAGTGATTTTTATACCATTTGGATGGATGTTGTCAATTGGAGGATGGAAACAAAAGAAAGATCAAGAATTGACCCAAAATGCCTCAAGTCAGACCTGTATGTATAATATGTGAATAGCTGCACATAAGAAGTATGAATCATCCAGTGTGTTAAAACTCGAGGAACAAAGCAAGGAGGGCCATCTGATCTAAACCTAAAAGCCAAATACTAATCCATCTAAAATCCCTTGGATTTTCCAGCTTCCCATCTCTCTCTAAAAATCTTGTAAGTTGGCTCCAAAGGCAGATCAGAGAAGAACTGTGCGAAAGAGAAGGCGTAAGGGGTAAGATGTGATTTGTATGCAAGTGGATTGATTTTCCATTAGTATTCTTTTAGTTGGGTTATTCATCATCAGAATTATTTGATAAGATCAGTACTCTCTTGTTTGCATGATAATCTTTTAACAGTATAATTGGATCGGAGATAGGTAGCAGTCCACATTTTGAGTTTCTGCAATTACTCTTCAACAACTGCTATATTTAATTCCCACCATGTTCACTCTCACTTGACAGATTTGAGCATTCTTGCGTTCAACACCTATTGGTAAGACCATAAAATATATCTAATTAATATCTTTAGAGATTTGTCTGTTCTCTTTTGTTGCACATGTACTATCCGAATCTTTGGTTTTTTTTTTTTTTTAATATTTGGTTTAAACCTCTGTTTCCCATATGAATCTTTTTTTTTTAAGAGAAAGAGATATATCGTGGTTTTTTTTTTAAATCGACGTTGTATCTCTATTATTTTAATTTTTTTAAAAGACATAACGTTAGCGAGAACTATACCGCAAAAAAATCAATGTTAAAAAATATTTATGTAGTAGTGCATATAACAACCATATAAAATACTATACATATTTAAGTCAGACTTGTACCTACAGGATGTAGATTGAGTCAATTGGATGGTGGAAACAAAAGGGATTGGAGATCAAGAATTGTACCAAAAAGGCTAAGTCAGACTTGTAGGTACAGGATGTAAAGAGTCACATATAAGAAGTACATGAGCCATCCAGTGTGCTGAAAGTCAAGGAACAAAGCAAGGTGGACTCCTATGTACAGGGTAAAAGAATTGATTTTGAGGTCTGAAGAATGATTGGAGGTGTACGTATAGTATGCACAACAAGTGTATAAGAGCAGGATGGTTGGAGTAGGAGAAGACACAACAACCAAGTTGCATTTCTGAGTTAAGTTTTTCCTTTTAAGTATTTTTATTGGATTATGATGTGTAGCTAGTATAGCTTAATGTTATGAAATTGGAGGGTACAAAATGATTTAATTTAGCAATGTTGTGAATACACAGGAAGAATCAACAATTAAGAAGAATAAGAAGATGGTGAGAGTGGATGCAAATTGCAGTGGTTTACGGCTAAGTGAGTTTAAAAGAATTCACTTTGAGGTCCCAAGAGAAGTATTTGACATGCACAGACCTTGAGGTCCCAAGAGAAGTATTTGACATACACAGAAACAAAGATGGGGAAGTGCGTTTCAGGTTAGTTATGTTCCACTGATCTCTACCACTTTGTGTCTGTCTCTGATGATTTGGTGTTCAGATTAGATGGTAATAATGCTTTTGGTATTAATTAACTCAGACTGTGGATGCATGTTATGAGTGAAGGTGACACTGCATGTCAAGGTTTTGCTTTAAGTATGTAAATAAAACATTTGTCTGTTGCATTATATTATTCCAACGTTTTCAAGGCATGGATTCGTTTTCGATGGACTTTCATTTTGGTCACTGCAGGCAATGGATCGGAGTTGATTGGTATCGCTACCAGAAAGCAAAGCCAGGCCAGTGGTGCCTCAGCAAGTAAATATCATAATATATTTATGCCATTGTAAGTTATTTTATATGTAATTAGTTAACATCTAATTTTACCAAATACATTTTACAATTAACTAATAGTCTAATACTATGTCAAACCAGCTAACTTAATTAGCTAATTAAATAAGATATCAGCTATCCACTAATTGTTATATGGAATGCAGGCATGTTCTCAAGGTGACAGTGTCAAGATTTCGCTTGATGAAGTGATACATTTGTCAGTTGCATTGTTCCAACGTTTTCGAGGCATGGATTAGTTTATATGATTTCGATGGGCTTTTGTTTTGGTGACTACAATGGAGTTCGTATCACTACCTGAAGCAAAACCAGTGGTGCCTCAGCTTGGGTTGGAGATGAATACTGTGTGGAGAAGAAGAAGTATGGAAGAGTTGATTTTGAGGTGGCACTGTGGCAGTAATGGTGGGGGTAGCAGTGGCAAGTGTTTGCAATAATCAAACTAATGGTCTTCTCTTACAAGAATCATGTTTCACCAATCACCCCACTCGATTATCTTATGAGACTTTTTTTCTTTTCTTTTTTAATCCATGTGTATTGCAAATTTGTGCTCCTTTGAAGTTATTGAGAATTTGACCTCATTGAAATATTTAAATTTATTAGGAAGAAGAAAGATAACCTTCCGCCTTTGTCATCTTTTAAACTTGAAAGTTCTCAGCTTGGAAAATTTGCAAAATCTTAGAGTACTTGTAGAACTTCCTCCTAGTTTGGAGAATCTCTTTATATATAATTGTATCTCATTGGAAAAAAATAGCAGTTGTATCAAACTTGAGGTTTTGTTTCTTTGAAAACTATGAAAGTTTGGTTGAGCTTCCAAACATGGAGAGTCTTTTATTCTTAGTAGAGCTTAACATAATGAATTGTAAAAGTTTGGTTGAGCTTCTAAACATGGAGATCGAGTCTTTCATCCTTAGTAGAGCTTGGCATAAGCAATTGCAATGCTTTGACTATTCCTGACAACTATTTGCATGAAGTAGATTGTGCTCCAATTGCTCTTAGGAGTTTGTCCTCATTGAAAGAATTAGATTTAATGGGAAGATACCATCTTCAAAGTTTACCATTATACCATTTGAATGGAGATGGAGTCAATTGGAGGATGCATGGGAACAAAAGGGAGATCAAGAATCTGAACCAAAAAGCCTCAAGTCAAACTTGTACTTACAGGATGTGAACAGCGGCACATAAGAAGTATTTATCATCTAGTGTGCTAAAACTCAAGGAACAAAGCAAGGTGGACCTATCTAGGGTAAAACAAATGATTTTGAAGTCTCAACAATGATTGGAGAAAAGTGGTACAGTGGAGGTGTATAAACAAGTGTAGAGCAAAATGGCTGGAATACTTAGAAGAAGACACAGAAGATATTGCAGCAGCCTTTGGGAGTTTATCCTAGAGTGTTTTCGTGGGATATGATGTGTAGCTAGCTTAGTAACTAATTACTTAAAAATTTCTCTAAATTTCATATCTTATTGATGTTAGCGCTTTTAAGATGCTTGATCATCATAAAACAAACAATTATTAATTGAGCGTCAGTTGTGAATTCTTGTGTTGAAAGGTCTGACCACTTTCTTCGTAATTATTTTTGATTGATCGATTTATGTTGAAAAGTTTTTAGTACTAGGCTATTAGCCCCAATATACTCTTTTTTTTTTTTTTGTTGGAGGAGGTAACATTGTGACAATGACAATTATATTGTTTATTATCATAATTTTTTCTTCTTTCAAAAGTAACTTAGTTTTGCAATTTTACTAATAAAAATTCCAGTTTAAGCCAACAGTTCAAACTGAAACCTTTGGTTCGATCATTTTCAGAACCGAAATCACCGGTTTCGAACCGGAACTTTAGTTATAGGTAAAATGTCAGTCCTTATACCGTGGACCATGGGTCATGGTTGATACTGCAGTTGTGTTGAAAGGATATTATAGTTGTGTTGAAAGGATATTGCAGTTGTGTTGAAAAGGAACTGCAATGTGTGGAACAGAGGCCATGTCATTCATCTGGAACTGCAGTTGTGTTGAATGGATACTGCAGTTGTGTTGAAAAGATAGTGCTGTTGAACGGATACTGCAGTTGTGTTGAAAAGATAGTACAGTTGTGTTGAATAGATACTGCAGTTGTGTTGAACGGATGAACGACCTCTGTTCCGTGCAATTGCAGTTTCCTTTCAACACAACTGCAGTATCTTTTCAACACAACTGCAGTATCCGTTCAACACAACTACAGTATCAGTTATGATCATGGTCCACAATGCATTGTGGACCATGGTACACGATATAATTTGCGGTAAAATGTAGTGGGAAATCATTAAGAAAGACCAAGTCAATTGACAAAAGATTCACAAATCTTTTAGTTTTAGCACTAAAAAAAAGAGTAGACAAGTGATAGAAAGAGAACCACTAATCTTTATTATTCATCCTACTGTCGGCTACAAAGATACTTTAGAATATTTAATGTACACAGAAACGAAGATGGGGAAGTGCATTTCTTTCCATCCACAAGGTGGCAACAGTAATGGTGGGACAACTGCATTTCTTTCCATTCACAAGGTCTACTTTGAATAAATTTTTGAAAGTGAAAAAACTCAGATGTCAAAAATGTCATTTTTCCTTGAAAGAATATGAATATATTAAATAAATAAGATTTTGCTTTTAACTGTAAAAATATGTCACAGAAAAAAAATAAAGTCAAAATTAAGAGACTGATCTCTGGTCTTTCTTTCCAAATTTTATCCATGTGACCAATTGAGTTGCTAATGCAGAAAAGACTATAACATTATTCCTCAAAAAAAAAAAAGACTATAACATTATTGGTATTATTAATGGTGGACAGTTGGGGGTCTAAGAAAATTAAAGTGACGTAACGTAACATATCAGATGGATGCTTCTGCTACTATATGTACAAGAATTTTCCTTTTGAGTTTTGCGTTCTTTGGAAGGAAATTTCCTATCTTGACTTTGAAATGTCTGAGTCAACGGTCGTCTACCACACCCAAGCTCTTCAAATCTATATTACTACCAAACTGCATCAAAACACAAGATAGTATACTCAGATATTTATGTGCTTATACATGTTACACATTAATTTATATCTATATAATAATTTAATAAATATAAATTTCATTTTAATTGCATAAACACAGCAACAACAATAATTTTTTAAAATTAAATTACTGTGATATTTATATCTATTGGATTGGGCTCGGGATATAAAAATGTTTTTACATAAGAAAAAATCATGAACACTTAATAAGATTTATGGTAGAAATGTAAGATATCACGTAAATATGTGGGGTCTAAGAAAAGGATGCAATATATATCATAAGTGAGATGGTCCAGTTAGGTAGAATTATTAGTGGGAAATTATTAAGAAGACGAAGTCAATCAAATATATTGTAGTGCGCATATAGCAATCTTAAGTTGGGTTGTCTAAGAAATAATTTCCATTACGTTATCTTCTGTGTACACACGCATTTTCCAAGCTCTTTAAATCTTTAGAAACTAGCTAGCTAGCGGAAATCAAGATAGAAGATAGAGTTCTCAATTTCAAATATGGCTTCTTCTTCTACTACTGCTTGCATGTATGATGTTTTCTTGAGTTTTAAAGGAGAGACGCGAAAATCTTTTACTGATCACCTCTATGAAGATTTGTGTCAGGCTGGAATTAACACCTTTCGAGATGATGAAGAAATTCGAAAAGGTGAGAACATCTCTGCTGAGCTATTGAAGGCCATCGAGGGGTCCAAGATATCCATCATCGTATTTTCCAAAACATATGCTCAATCCAGATGGTGTCTTGATGAACTGGTGAAGATTCTAGACTGTAAGAAAAATTTGCAACAGGTGATTCTGCCTATATTCTACAACGTTGATCCTTCAGAGGTTCGAAAACAAACAGGTGAATTTGGTAAGGCGTTGACTCAACATCGACAACGATTTGATGATCAAAAAGTTGATGAGTGGAAAGTTGCACTCACTACTGTTGCTGATTTATCCGGATGGGATTTGCAAACCATGACAAACGGGTAATCCTCTTTTTCAATTTTGTTTTATTTTTGTGTGTGATAGTATGATATATTTATCACAATTTGGCTCACTAACTCATGTTGTCAATAATATTAATTATGTTAGCTAGTTTCGCTAATTAATAATTGCGTTCTAGCATCTATACAAGCATCTTTACGGATGGATTAATATTTTTTTGGTAAAACAAGCTAAGAAGAATCTGCGAACTGCATTATTTCAATTTATTTTTCATTAATATTAATTCCGTTTAGAAATTATAATTATGGATTGATTATATCCGTTAATAAAAATATTATAAGAGTTGTTTACCTCAAACAATGGAATCAAGAGAGACTAAATATACATATATATTTCGTGTACTGTAACATGTGCTCTATTTAATTTCTTAGTTTTATGTTTTCCACTTATAATTTCTTTAGTGATTTAGATTGACATTCATTGAAAAAATGTGGTAGGTATGAAGCAAAGTTCATCAAAAAAATTACTGAAGAGGTATTGAGGGGAGTAAATCGTCGTACATACATGAATGTTGCAAAGTATCCTATTGGAATTGAATCTCGTGTCAGAGATATACTTCATTTATTGCAAGCTCAAAGACATGATGATATCAAGATGCTTGGAATCTTTGGCATGGGTGGTGTGGGAAAAACAACCCTTGCTAAAGTCATTTATAACTTGAGTTTTCAAAAGTTTGAAGGCTGCTGCTTTATTGCAAACATTAGATCACAAGTTTCTGAAGGGTACAATGGTTTAGCTCGTTTACAAGAGACACTTCTTTGCAAAACACTTAACAGAAAGAAACTTGAAATAAAAAATGTTGATGAAGGAATAAGTTTGATAAAACAAAGACTGCGATCAAAAAGTGTTCTTATTGTTCTTGATGACATAGACGATACTAGTCAACTTGAATCATTAGCAGGACAACGGAATTGGTTTGGTTCAGGGAGTACAATTATAATAACAACTAGAGATGTTCAGTTGTTGTGTGATCTGGAAGCACACGAGAAGTACATGGTAGAAACGTTAAGCCCTTGTGAATCCTTGCAACTCTTGAGTTCGCATGCTTTTGGTGTTCCTATACCATTAGAGGAGTATATTGACCTATCTGAAACGATAGCAAGTTATACTGGTGGACTTCCACTAGCACTTACAATTATAGGTTCTCATTTGCGTGGAAAATCAATGCAAGAATGGAGTGATGATGCTAAGAAATTGAGAGGGATACCTCATGATGATGTTCAAAAAATTCTTAAAATAAGTTATGATTCACTTGATGATGATACTCGAAATATCTTTCTTGATATTGCTTGTTTTTTTATTGGGCATGACAAAAATGACACTTCTATGATATTGGAAGCTTGTGGTTTTTATGCTAAAAGTGGAATAAGAATTTTGATTGAAAGATGCTTGTTGACAACACATGGGGATGGAAAGTTTGATGAAAGTCTTGAGATGCATGATTTAGTACGAGATATGGGAAGAGAAATTGTTCGAAAGGAATCTCCACGAGAGCCTGGCAAACAAAGTAGATTAATTGACCCAAAGGATGTCTTCGATGTTCTTCACGGGAACAAGGTAACACATTTTCTTTGTATTTGAGTTATTCTAGTTAATTCATTTGCTTTTTATACTTAACTATATTAAAATCAAAGATTTCAAATTATCAAAAATCTAAAATAATGTTATATAAATGTTTTTTTAGGGCACAGAAGCAATTGAAGGGATGATTGTTAATTCTGACATGCTAGAGAATGTGCCTTTGAATACACAAGTATTCAAAAGGATGGTAAAGTTACGAATACTCATATTGAATGGTATGTGTCTCAGCGGATCTTTTAAATATTTGTCGAATGAACTTAGGTTTTTTAGATTACACAATTGCAACTTGAGTCGCATACAATCTGATTTTCACTATGAGAAACTTGTTGAGTTAGACATGGAAGGTAGCAATATCAAAGAATTCCAATGCAATATGGAGGTTAGTATGTATAATGTTTTTTTTTTTTAACATTGCATATTTCTTAATTGAGAACTTTGACTAGAAAAATAGAAATTGATTAAACGTTTTTCTACTTTTTTTTTTTCAACAGCATTTTAGATGGTTGAAGATCTTAAAGCTTGATTTCTGTCAACAACTTAAGAAAACCCCAAACTTCACTGGATCACAGACTCTTCATAAAGTATCCTTTTTTCGTTGTTCAAGTTTGGTCAAGGTACACCCATCAATTGGATGTTTGGAGAGACTCGTTGAGTTAAATTTCTTCGGTTGCAAGGAACTCAAGGTCCTTCCAAGTAGCATTTGCAAGTTAAAGTCACTTGAAGTTTTACGTTTAGATGAATGCGAAAAACTGAGGGAGCTTCCAATTGACTTGGGAAAATTAGAGCAACTAAGAGAGTTACTTGCTAATGGAACTGCCATCTCACATATACCATTTTCTTTCGGATGTTTGAGAAATCTAAAGACACTGAATCTGGGGAAGAGCAAGAATTGTGTACTATCAAAATCAAGATTTCAACTTCTTGACAATTTATCATCACCTCTTTTTTTGTCAAGAAGAAGTCGTGATGGTGTTGGTTTCTTTCCACCTTCAGTTGCAAATTTGTGCTCTTTGGAATTTCTATATCTGAATGACATCTATCTACATGAAGTAGATCTTAGGATCACTCAGAATTTGACCTCATTGGTATCTTTAGATTTATCAGGGAGTTATTGTCATCAAAGCTTACCCTTTGGCCTTTGTCATCTTTCAAACTTGAAATTTCTATCCTTGAACAATTTGGAAAATCTTAGAGTACTTGTAGAACTTCCTCCTAGTTTGGTGAATCTCTCTGCAGAAAATTGTGTTTCATTGGAAAATATTGCAGTTGTATCAAACTTGAAGAGACTTGAAGTGTTGCGTATTGGGAATTGCAAAAGTTTGGTTGTGCTTCCAAACATGGAGAGTCTTTCATCTTTAGTAGAGCTTGACATAAGCAATTGCATAAGTTTGGTTGAGCTTCCGAACATGGAGAGTCTTTCATCCTTAGAAATTCTTCGCATAAGGAATTGCATAAGTTTGGTTGAGCTTCCGAACATGGAGAGTCTTTCATCCTTAGTACAGCTTGACATAAGCAATTGCAAAAGTTTGGTTGAGTTTCCGAACATGGAGAGTCTTTCATCCTTAGAAATTCTTAACATAAGTAATTGCAATGCTTTGACTATTCCTGACAACTGTTTGCAAGAAGAAGATCTTCCAATTGCTCGTTGGAGTTTGTCCTCCTCGTTGAAAGAAATAGGTTTAATGGGAAGATATTATCTTCAAAGTTTACCATTAAGCCTTTGCCATCATTCCAATTTGAAGAGACTCTACTTGGACGATCTGCAGAATCTTAGATCACTTTCACAACTTCCTCCTAATTTGGAGATACTCTCTGCAAAGAATTGTGTGTCATTAGAAAAGATAGCAGATCTATCCAACTTGAAAAGACTCCATAAACTAGATATTCAGAACTGTAAAAGTTTGGTTGAGCTTTCGGGCTTGGAGAGTCCTGAATCCTTATTTGAACTTGGGATAGCAAATTGCATTGGTTTGAGGATTCCTTCAATTGAAAAGTGGTTCAAGGTTAGTTATATATATATATGTTCCCCTCATCTTCGATGTGATAATTTGGTGTTTATATATATATATATATATATTATAGTAGGTAGGTAGTAATAAGTAATTATAATATTGTATGTATGTATTCCATAATGTAGGCACGTTCTAAAGGTGACAGTGTCGGAATTTTGCTTGGCGCGACCTCTGGGTCTGTACTCTGCATTTTTAAAAAACCTTTGGGGAATGGACAGCTTCAAATCATTCACAGTGTGATGGATCCCTGCAGTGAAATTGAGGGTTGCAATGGAATTCGTTTGAGTGCGAGAATCAAAAGCAGTGGTGCTTGGTTTATAAAGCAACAAAAATATTATTTTAACAGAAAAAACGAATCCTGTATTGTGTTTCGTTTTCATTTTCCCACGATGATGGGAGAAGTATTGGAGGTGTGTGCAGAACTCAAGGCTCATGTGCAGATCATATTTTGTCTATTTGAAATACATAGAAATAGAGAAGGCGAAGTGCGTTTCTTTCCATCCACAAGGGGATTCATTCCTGCCAGCTGATTTTGTTATTAGAGTAGCATCAGATCAGACTTGCGTTAGTTGTACGTGTTTAGCATCTTCAGCTTTTGCTGCAAATGAAAGTAAAAATGGATTGTAAGTATATCCTTCCTTCACACTTTAACATCTGATCTATATCTTTATATTTAATGGCATTTTAATATATATTATTATTTATAATTTATAAATGAACCGACTGTAGTATTTGGATTATCACATTTTTATATTTTATTTATTTTCATTAAATTGTCATTAACTGATTAAAAAAATGACTTAACCTTATTTTTATGCTTAAAATGTAGTGATGGATCATATTCAAAAGAGCTTTTATTTGCTTTATTTGTGTGGATAGGTAGACAACTAGACATGCAGGTTGATATATAAGTGCTTTAATATTTTAACCTTGCATTTAAGCTTAATTATTTTGCTTGCCATTTGTTATGATTTTACCCAAAGTGTTCCTCATCTGATTCATTTGTGTGTTTAGGTGTAATTCTTAATGATTTAGATGAATTGAATGATTTCTGGAGCATTTTGTATGCATGTAGAATCAACAGGAGCCAATGAGAAATTATGAAGATGCGGCAACACCTCTTGAAGAGTACGAGGAAATTGAATTTGAGATCCCAACAAGGATATGCACATTTCCATGATGTGCCGAAGATACTTTGTGTAGTTGAAATACATAGAAACAGAGATGGAGAAGTGAGCTGAGGTTCTTCCCATCCAACAGGGGATACTGTCCACATTTCACTTCAAGTCTTCAGAGATTCTCTACATTGCTGTATTCCAAAACTTTTGAGGCATACATCCTTTGAAATCATTAACAGGGCCGGGGTTTTGATCATAATGACTTTGATGGAGTAGTTGGTGTTAATGTGAGATGCAAATTAAACCATTGGTTCTTGGATTCTATGGCAAAAATTGAAGCTGAAGAGCAGAATGGTTGGAGCATGAGAAGATACAGAAGATGTAGGTTGCAGCATTTGGGAGTTGATCCTTTTAAGTGTTTTTCTTGGGATATATATATGATGCATGTGTAGCTAGTATCAACATCAGCTGTTAGAGTATGTAGCATATGATAGATATGGTCTTAGCAAAAAAGGCTTTTATATATTCTTCACACCTCATGTATTACCATTTATCTCTTTTGCTGTATATTTGATGACATTTCATTCATAATTTTATAGGTTTTTTGAATACCATTTCATGTCATTTGACAATATATGTTATCGTATATCTATGGATTTTAATTCTATTTTACATATACTACAGTTCCATTTGACAATAATATGCTCTGTTTTTTAGTTTCATTTTTCACATATACTAGTTTTATTGTAGTAACATTATAGTATTATTTTAATTATACTACAGATTCATTCGACGATAATGATTTACATAGCGATGTGTGGATCATGGTCCATTGTATAATAAAGGTGAAATTATTATCTAGGTACAACTAGTGGGAAATTATTAAGATTCGCAAATCTGTACTTTTTAGGCTTTTAGTACACTCAACGAATCATTACTTTTAGACTTTTATTATACGCATTTTCCAAGCTCTTTTAATCTATTGAAAGTTGAAAGTATCTAGCTAGGCAAGGCTGCTAGCAAAAGCAAAAACTAACAGAAGCAGAGATTGTGTTGTGATCTCAATTTCAATTCAATCTACTATGGCTTCTTCTTCATCATCGCGTTCTCATTCGGAGTTTTCTGTCTTCTTGAGCTTTAGGGGCGAGACACGGACATCATTCACCGATCATCTCTACACAAGCTTGCGGGAAGCTGGGGTTCCAACCTTTCGAGATAAAGAAGGGATCCGGGAAGGCAACGACATTTCTGATGAGTCGAAGCAGGCCATTGAGGGGTCTGAGATATCCGTTGTTGTATTCTCCAAAAATTATGCCCAATCCAGATGTTGCCTTAACGAGCTGGTGAAAATGGTGGAGTGTAAGCAGAAATTGGGACAAAAGATTCTTCCCATATTCTATCATGTTACTCCTTCAGAGGTTCGCAAACAGGCAGGCGAGTTTGGTATCGCACTGAATCAATATATAGAGCAATTTGGAGAAGGAACAGTTAATGGGTGGAAAGCTGCACTCACTACAGTTGCTGATTTGAACGGATGGCATATCATGGAAGACGGGTAATTTTAGATTGTTTTAATTGAATTTAATTTTTTTTTATGTGATGTATATATTTGTCACAATCTGCACTGTTAATCATATATAGTACTTTTGATCGAGGTTATTATCGAAATAGTCGCTGGACTATTGTGAAATTACTAATTTGGTCCTCGATAATTTTATGTGCTCAATTAAGTCCCTCAATTTTGAAAATTTTTAACCAATTTGATCCTCCATTTATTTTGCCGTTAAACATAATTTAAATCATGACTAAATTGGTAATTTTGCTACAGTCAAGGGATTAAACTGGTAATTAATTTTTCACTGAAATGTTCCCTTCACTATAGCAAAATTATCAATTTAGTCCCGTTTTAAGGGATGTTTAACAACAAAATAAACAGAAGACTAAATTGGTTAAATTTTTCAAAGTTGAGGGATCTAATTAGACATGAAAAATTGTCGAGGACCAAATTAGTAATTTTGCAATAGTCGAGAAACCATTTTGATAATAAACTCTATTTAAAATTTGCCTTCTAGCTAGCATCTATCTATATATACCTCATGAATTCATATTCGTAGATGGTTAAACCAGGAAGAATCTACCTCATGTGTTCAATTTGGTTTCTTAATCTTGTTTTTTTTTTTTCTTAACTTTTCGATTTATGATTGAGTGATTGATATTTATTTAATAAATTTAAATGTAATCAGGTATGAGTCAGGGTTCATCAAAAGAATTACTGAATGTGTACTAAGGGAATTGAATCATACATACATGGATGTTGCAAAGTGTCTAGTCGGAATTGATTCTCGTGTGAAAGATATAGAGAATTTATTGCAAAGTCAAACAAATGATGGTGTGAGGATGATTGGAATTTTTGGCACGGGTGGTGTTGGGAAAACAACCCTTGCTAAGGCTATATACAACATGAATTATCTAAGCTTTGAAGGTAGTAGTTTTATCGCAAACGTTAGATCTGAAGCTTCTGGGGGACGATTAGCTCGTTTACAAGAGAAACTTGTTTGCGAAACGCTCAAGAGAAAAATACATGAAATAGATAATGTTGATAGAGGAATAACTTTAATTAAAAGAATACTGCCATCAAAAAAGGTTCTTATTGTTCTTGATGACATACACCATAGAAATCAACTAAACAAATTAGCAGGGCAACGAGATTGGTTTGGTCCAGGCAGCATAATTATCATAACAACTAGAGATGTTCATTTGTTGAGTAACCTTAGAGCACATGAAAAGTACGAGGTCAACATGTTAAGCTTTGATGAATCTTTGCAACTCTTGAGTTGGCATGCTTTTGGTGTCCCTGTACCATTAGAGGAGTATAGTGAACTATCCAAAACAATAGCAAGTTATACTAAAGGGCTTCCATTAGCCCTTGAAGTCATAGGTTCTCATTTACAGGGAAAATCAGTGCAAGAATGGAGGGATGATGTTGAGAAATTAAAAAAGATACCTCATGGCGATGTTCAAGAAATACTTAAAATAAGCTATGATGGACTTGATGATGATACTCAGTACATCTTTCTTGATATTGCTTGTTTTTTCATTGGGGATGACAAAAACAAAACTGTTACAATATTGGAAGCTTGTGATTTTTTTCCTGGAAATGGAATCAGAACTTTGGCAGATAGATGTTTGTTAACAATAAATAAAGATGACAAATTTGAAATGCATGATTTAGTTCGTGATATGGGTAGAGAAATTGTTCGAAAGGAATCCCCAAGAGAGCTTGGTAAACGCAGTAGATTGGTGGATCCAAAGGATGTCATTGATGTTCTTCAGGAAAAGAAGGTAAAACATTTCCTTTCTACTTAATTCAAATATATATTCTAGTGCCAATGACCTTGTGGTCTAATGGCATCCAATTGCACCCCCTATGTGGGAAGGGGTGGGTTCGAACTTTAGTGGAGGCGCTGCTGTCTCTTTGTGCTAAAAAATATATTTGGTTGTACTAGTATTCAATTAGTTTCATTAAACTTTGAAGATTTTATAATGTCTGAAATATTTCTATATAATGTCGTTCTTTTTTTAATGTACATTGTTCCAACACTTTTGGGGCATAAATCCTTGAGAACCACTACCCCTAGAATTTGCAATCGCGCTTATGGAGTTCGTGTCTCTATCAGAAGCAGAACCACTTGTGCTTGGATTGAAGAGGGAGGTGATGAATATATTAGGTTTAGGTTTAATGAGTTCAAAAGAATTCACTTTGAGGTGCCAAGAATAATTGGAGAAGTATTAGAGGTGTATGCACAATTCAATCCTACATAGATACTTAGGGTGCGTTTGGTTCGCAAATGGGAATCGGAATCAGAATAGGTATCAAATACTTGGTAAGGGTAATGGGTTTTGGTGAAAGTATTTAACATGTTTGGTAGTTAGGTGGAATGGGAATGATTATTAATAGTTGGGGAAGAAATGAAGAAGGAAGATGAAACCCTTATTTAATAAGGGTATGAGTTTTTCAATTAATGGTGTATTCCAAACCCATAATAACATTCTAAAAGCCTATCAACCAAACACTAACAATCACTATTATATACACTAGTATTGCACCCGTGCGATGCACGGCCTTTAGTAGTTGTTGATTTTTAACGATAATAATTGGCTAATAAATTGGAAAAATATGGAAAAGAAGATATTAGAGTACTCCCTGAAAAAGATTATGGCTTTATTATATATTGAATGGAAAATACAATTACAAATTATTGAAAATTTCATTGTAAACCACATTTTGTGTATTGTTGACTAAGCCCTTGGTTTCATCAGAAATTAGGACTTTGAGTCCATCCGGATTACTAACACGGGAAACTGCAACATACAACTGACCATGGTTGAATACTGGTTTCTTTAAGAGTAAACCTACTACTGACAATGTTTGTCCTTGGTTTTTGTTTATTGTCATTGCATAGGACAACATCACCGGGAACTGCTTCCTTTGAAATTTGAACGGAAGTCTTGGATCTGACGGAGTCAACGATAGCCGGGGTATCAATACATTTGTCCCATAATGTGTGCCACATAATATCTTGGCTTCAATCACATGGTTACCTAACTTGGTGACAATCAATCGTGTTCCATTACAAAGACCAATCGAATGGTCGATATTCCTCAACAACATTATTGGAGATCCAACCTTTAAGGAAAAGGAATGGTTTGGTACACCAGAACACTTTAAACTGTTCAAAAATTCAGTAGTGTGCACTTCGGTCAACATATTGTCATTTGTATCCGCTTTGCAAACAGAATCACAACTTAGATAAGTCTTTGATGATTCTTGATTTAAATTGTTCATGTATTCATTGACTTGATCCACAACATCTAATGTTGGTGCCAAAATAGCTCTACTCTTTAACTGTTCAGGATCTATAACACCAGTACCAAATGAAGGAAATGTTTCCTCAACAATTTGTTTGATAGGATCTTCTTTGTTTTGCAATAGGAACTGTGAAGGAATATTGATATTGCAATCATCGTCGGTATTACCACCAAGCTTTCCATCACCTAAGTCCGCAATCCATTTGGCAAATGTATCTAATTTCTCTATTTCTCCTTCAGTTGTAATACTGCGCAGTCTTAGATTCTATGTAAGTCGCAACACTTCACAATTATTCCACAAATATGAAGAATTGATACTTGCTTGGACAATGTCCTGTCTTGTTCCTTTGGGAATAACTGGAAGTATCTGCCTGAAATCACCACCTAAAACAACTGTTTAAACGCAATAGTAATACCATGGACTCAGGTCACAATTTACATACTAAAATGTTCACAATTCAAATTGTAAACATTTAGTATGTAAATTGTTAACATTTAGTATATAAATTGTGAACATTTAGTATATAAATTGTGTAATTTGAACCCAAATTCACCTTGCAACGTGGATTTGCCAAGTCCACAAAATAACAATCAATATTGTGTGGGCCATGGTTCATACAACTATGTGGACTACACTATCAAATAATGTACATTCAATATAAAAAGAATATACTTATAGTATATTAAAAATGTATATTATATTTAAGGAATGTAAATTATTTTTGTACTGAATATACATTATATTGTATAATGTAAATTCAGTACACAAATAATGTATATTTAGTATATCAAAAATGTACTTTTTATTACGGTACACACAACACTATGTGGACCATAATCCAGACAATAATTTGCCACAAAACAATTTGCCAATTAAACAGGTTTTTGGGCCCAAAAATAATTCATTTTTCTTTTGGTATTATACAATAGATCTATATTTTTAATATAAATTAAATAAATATTAAGTATTTTATAAAGCTTTGTTATTTGAAATATTAAAATTATCCTATGTTATTAAAAACTACTCCGTATTATTGTTATTAAATTACATATGTAATAAAGAAATTTGAGGTTTATTCATTTATAAAATGTTGTTATTTAATAATCATTTTGATTTGATATGATAACATTATGAACATAAATATTTATAATTAAAATATAAATTGATATTTAAGGTGGGAAATTACTAATAATAATAAACTATATTAAAAGTTGAATAAAGAGTACTTTTTTTTATATGAGTAATTGAATTACAATTTTAGTGAGTCGGCACAAATCAAAACGTTGAGACATTTGGGGTTGATATCTCAAATAGGTTTGGTATGCGTGTGTATATATATAATTTAAAATTGATATTGATGATTTCATTCAATATTTTAAATCGATTATTCATTTTAAAAATTTTCAAATTATTTTCCATTATACGTTATCTCTATCTTTAAAAGTTATTTTAATTATAATTAAGCAGATAATTTAATATGTACAATGAATAATACATTGGAATAAAATTAAAATATTGTATCGTAATACAAATAATTAAATTTTATAATTAAATTTAAACTTTTAATGATTGTTCAAATAATTAAAATAATGTAATTTTAGCATAATTAAAAATATACCATATATTCATGATCCACACAGCTATGTATATCATGGTCCATACAATAATTTACCAGAATTTTATTAAACAGTGCACCATGCCAATTTAACTGGGGCAATCTATCTATATACATATTATTATGTATATTATCTAAAACCCAACATCTTGGCCTAATTTTAAAGCCCAAACCCGATCCAAAAATCCACCATATAAATACCAAAGAACCCGCCTCAAACCCGACTCCCCCACCTAATTCCTGTCGTCTCCATCGCGCCTCTGTCCTAACCCTTCCTCCCTCCCTGTACGGTTCCTCCCAGGTGAGCAACGGAAATAGAAGCCAAGCCAAAACCATCCACCTAAAGCCTGGATCAGTGTTTGCCTAACCCCAAAATTACTCATAATCTGCTAGAAATTCCACCATTTGAACACCAGAGAGCGATTCAAGAATATATCCATACCCTTGTATCTATAACCTCTGCGATTTCCAGATATCATATATGAAGGCTTTGGAACAAAGATTCTATAGTATAAGGTACGTTTATTTTAATTATATCATTTATAAATCCGTTATCTAACCATCTGTTATCTAACCGGTTACCAACATCAACAACTATACAGTTAGAAAGATACTAAAACGAAGTCAAGGTGCGCATGCAGAATAATCTCAAAGGTGAAAACTCAATTCGAAAGGGAGATGATCTTCCTAAAAAGATAAGTATTTTCAACTTATTTGAAAATCCTTATATGTTCTTTGTTCTTTGTTCATTCGTGAAAAACTATGTTCTTTGTTCATTCGTGATATTCCCTCATCTAGGCATTGCCCCGTGCGATGCACGGACTAATAATAAAAGTTAATTTTATATAGTATTATTTATAAATTATAAAAAATGAGATTTTTAATATACAAAGGTATAAATTTTAAAATGTATTTTAGTTACATTTTAGTTATATGTTATTTCCGTGCATGTAGATTTGGGATTCTAAAATCCCCAAACCGGAGCTGTAAAGTTCAATCTGGAACATGAATATCTGGAACCGAGAACTGGACATGCACGGCTCTACAAATGTAGAAGGTGCTTCTTCTTTTTTTTCCCGAGCTTTTGTCTAAATGTTTATGCACATTTGAAAGTATGTATACCCTACTTTTTTTTACATTGATTAAACTTTAGTTTGTTTCACAACTACTATTTTTTGGCCTAGGATATTCCTTTCTGCATTTCAAAAAAAATTTGAATGCACTACAAATTAAGATTCTGAGCACGTTTAGATTATTCACTCTTGATGCAATCATGGACATATATATGAGTTCAATATATGTAATTAGTAAAAGAAATAATCATTGTTTGGTATTGTATTATAAAATAATTGAAATTACAAATAAATTGGGCAAATGCAGTTCATGCACAGCCATCTATTCACATTGAATTAGACATTTGGATACACATGACAGTCAATATTTTGTACATAAATTGAGCATAAATAAAGTTATGATATACTAAAAACCACAAACAATTTTTTAATTTGCATTTTAATAAGGTATTATGTTTTTAAATTAAAGTAGAATTGTAAAATAAAATTATTGATTTTTTATGTTGTAATACACTAAAAAATTCATTTTTTTCAATTTTGTAAATACAAAAATATAACAAAATAAATATGATTTAATTAAATCTGACCTAAAAAAATATTACAGCATAAAAAATCAATGATTTTATTTTACAATTCTACTTTAATATAATAACATAATAAAATAAATTTAAATAAATAAATTCAAATCCAAATAAACAAAGTATTGATAGAATGAGAGTTAAATGTATTATATTTGTGTATCTTGTGATACTTAAACAAAATCTAAATAATATTGTATATGTAATTTATATGATACTTGATTATGGTACAAATATTGAATGTAATTATATTAAAGTTTAAAATTTGATTTATGTATCAAATATTTGTTTGAAATAATTATAGGTATGTTAGAAAATATGATAATCTAATTAAAGTACAAATGTGTATATAACTAAAATAGATTTAAATAGTATTTGCACATAATAAATATATTTCTATTTAATACTATTTATTCTACACCCTATATGCTTATAATTATTTAATACCTCTATTTATTACAAATTTAATTTAATTTTTTACATTTTAGTCTTAAGCATTATGTAGTTTCAATTTTTAAATGTATAATTCTTTATTTTAAATTATGTTTATAAAATTAATTAAATATATTGATATTTATAACCATTGCTTCCATTTGAAGTAAATTTTTGAAACTACCTCATTGAATTAAATATTAATTGAACTATATAATATAAAATTACATTAATAATTTAAATATTTCATAATGTATATAATTATTCTAATAAATATTTCATAAAATCCAATCTAATAGGTTATATATATATATATATATAACCAGGCCAACCAGCCCAATCCATCCATTTATGTATATATGTAGATATACAAAGCTCATTATAATAACCCAATCCTAATGGCCCATACCCGACCCATTACCTCCCTATATATAAACCCAAACCCACCCAGACAAACCCAAACAACACCCCGATTTCCGTCGTCTCCTCCGATTCTTCTGCCTGAAACCCTCGCCCCACACCAAAAATGGAAACCACGCCAATTGCTTCACCCAAATACGAAATCAAAGCTACGGATGCTACAATATAGAGCAAAATTCAAGCAAACTATCTTCATTTTCAGTACCAGATAAGTATGATTCCTATTTGTTTCTTCAATAGAATTGTTGAGATCTGTAATTTCAAGTTTTTTTTTTTTTGTGGTAGTGTTTACGAAAATACGACATCTAAGTTCAACGCAGTGTATTCTTGTTAAGAAAATAAGCAATCTATGTTCTGGGGTTTACAGTGTCGCTCGGTTCATAAATCTTTTGTCAAAATCTATATTGTGTTACCTACTGTGATAGCTTAAAAAGCCACGAATTTGTTATTATTATTGGCATTTAATTAATGCAATGAATTTGTCTAAATTTATGATTATACAGTACTAATTGATTTTTATTTTTTCCATTGCATGCAGATGGCTGAGATAAAAAACCAAGCTGCAAAAAAGATAAGTTCCTTTCTATCATTCTAAATAGTATTACACTAAGTTGTGACTATACTGTTATGCAATTTTTAATCATTCATACACCAGTTTGTTAAATAGGATTAAGATTAGTGCTATGATGTTTTGACCATTACGAATCTGGGTGTAAATACTTAATATTAACAGGTAAAGCTGGCAATTGACATTCTGCGTTAATCTGGCTTTCATTGCATTGAAGATGCCATGTTAAATTTATTGCCAGGAAGCCGTTATCTGTTGCTGAACTTCATAGGCCCTCCAGATTGAGAGTTGCAGAACATTTCTAGACTTGAATCACAAAGTAAGTATTCTAATGTTCCTACTAACTCAATATATATATTGCAACACATACATTACTTCTGTAAAAAAAAAAAAGAGGAGTAAATTCAAAGCATATATTACTTCCATGCTAATATTTCATCAGAGATAGTTAGAAAAATTTTCATTTATTATGTACATAGATTACTGACGTACATCATTAAATCTATTAAGTTAAACACTATCACCTATCTCTATGATGACTTACATGTAAAAATCTAAACTTAAAAAACTGAACTGGATATGTCTTGAATTCTGATACGCCGTTGCCTATGATTAAATTCAACTGTCACTCTGAATACCTTGTAGATCCACATAGTTGTCTCTATTACATTGCTTGCACATCCACTTCTGGTTGCCATTGCCTATGATTAAATTCAACTGTCACTCTGAATACCTTGTAGATCCACATAGTTGTCTCTATTACATTGCTTGCACATCCACTTCTGGTTTTGTCTTACCTGCAAATGATTTCTTGGAAAAAAGATAAACTACATCAGTGGTCCATTGCAAATACTAAATATTTCATGTAAATAGGGTATATCTTCATTTGAAGTTGTAACCATTGTCTAGCATGAATATCATCATCACAAATAATATTTAAAGTAAAACAGATTTACAATTTTCCAGTTTTTGACATCTGCTGAATCAATAACCTCCTTCAGTTTCACTTTGGTATACACCTTTATCACTTTGTATTCATACAGATAACATATACAGGTAAGCATATAAACCAATGACATATATTGATAGAAAACGGCAAATGCAGCTTTAATATAAACTTAAACCAAGTAAAAACATAGTACTCACAGTTTGATACTTTACACTCACAATTTATACATACTACTTATTTTAGAGTTTTTTTTTTATGTTAAAAGTCCTGAGAACAGTTGAATGATAGTATTTCAAAAACAATTTGAACAGTATCCCTGAAATTTTTCCTTCAATTTTTCTAGCTTGACAATTATCAAATGTCTTCTTTGCACTCTAGGTTGAGGAAAATTCATCCATTAGGCATCTCTTCACAACCTCACTTTTAGTCTCAACTTCATCCTAAGAAAAAAATCCCAACAAATGATAATTTCATCATGGTTAGATATCTAATGAAAATCTTGATAAGGTAGTAACATGTTAAGTCAGAAAATGAAAAAATAAAATCAATTTGACTGGCCTAACCTCATTATGAGCTAAAAACTAACTGCACCAGCTACAAAATAAAAACTGTATTCATACATATTACAATTTCTCATTTTCAGGTACAGAGCATACAAAGCAGTATAAATGGATTTGTAAACGCAAATATGCTATCCATATAAACAAAGTAAGTTCATATGTATTACTTAATTCATTTTACATATACTTTAACTAAAGTTCCAGCAAGTTGCATATTTATATAACCTCATATTCTAATAACCTCTTTATATAAAAAGGGTTTCTAGGATTTACTTATTTTTTACTAAAGATTAGAGTAAATCTTCACCCTGCACATTTGTATTAGAAGTATGAGGGGTTCCTATAGATCATAGCTGTAAAAAGGCAGAACTTACTCAACATGTCGGTCCCATACAGTTCATTTAAACTGATTTCCCCTGAAAAAATGTTTTAAAAAAATGCAAAATTGATTTAGTAAAGCTATTGCTTTGAGTCTATGCATACACTAAACTCTGTACAGAAAGATATTTAAATTAGAGTAGAAAAGAATACCTTGAGTGTTCTAGCAAAGAGTCAATGAGCCAAGAAAACAAAATATAATACCAAAACGGCGTAGTTTAGAGTGGGCGGGAGTGGGCGGGAAAATGGGACCAAAAATGGGGCCATTTGATTGGCCGAAATCTTATGGCTTTATTAGATAGAAGGATTCCTTATGCCTAAACCCCCCAACCAAACACACCCTTAGTATATTTGACGTACACAGAAACGAAAATGGGGAAGTGCATTTCTTTCCATCCAAAAGGGGATTTCAGCAAGTTAAAACAACACCTCATAGGCTGTGATGTAGTGTGTAGGGTGAGAAGAAAATGGGTGTGTATTGAGATTGGGGTTTATGGCGCGTAAAGAGCGGTTACCTAAACTCTAGGTACCAATTCGGTATTAGAATCCATAAGGATCCAAGTAAACCAAGTTTGGTTTGGAGTCAAAACAAGAATATTTTTGGTATTTTGGATTAAAGGAAAAACAAGATTAAATCTAGGAGGTAAATCAAATGGGAAAGATTGGTTAAATTAAGTGTATTACTCTATTGATGCATTGATACTTAGATTGGGGGAAGGACAATGTACTTAGGTTTTTGAGGCAAGGACAAAAGAATCTAAGTTTCCACAAGGATTAGAACAAGGATTGTCCCATTTCTATGGTGTATCAACCCAAATTCTTTACGAACAAAAGCTTTGTAAGCCACAATCTACCCATATTTCTATAAAAGGGAAATTGAGTTTGAGATTGGGAAGGCTCAAGTCTTCCATCCAATTCCCATTGTGATGAAAGACTTTCCAAAGGCAAACAATAATTACTGCGCAATAACTATTGAAAGATCGAAATTAAACCTAATTCAAACTCAAGAACTCTAGGGGGTGTTCAACTTCTTTTATGTAATAGTTACATAGCTAGCATCAATAGAAGCAATAAACACCTAATCTAATCCAAATAAAAGACTATTCGCTCATTTGGAAGGTAAACATAGCAATATCAAGCAAATAAATCATAAATGTGTAATAAATGTAAAGAAGATATGAAGCAGAGGAAATGAGAACTTTAGTATTAAATGTTGAAAAAAGTTGGTGGAATCCACTCCAAATCCACAAAATAAAACTTGCAATGTGTTTTCTAATGTAGATCTTAGCTATCCTAGACTAATATTTGCTATGTAAATAAGAGGAAGTAGTTCTAAACTAGCTAGGGTTCAGAATTGTAAACGAATCTCAGGAGTCTTTGATTCCTAAAAGCACTTGAAGTTGTGATGGGCTATTGCGGAAGGATATCTCCGAGAAAGTTAAGAAGGACGACGCTGACAAACAGGTATGTCTTCTTTTTATTTATAAATTAATGTATTAAATTGTGAATTGAATTTAAGAATTATTTATTTTATAATATGGTTGTGAATTAACTATATTATATTATGATTGTGGATTAATTATGGTTAAGATTTTATTTGTGAAGTTTTGAATTAGTAATTATATTATATTATAGTTGTGTAAGTATTGAATATTTGAATTTGTCAAGTACATATTGTGTATATATATATGTATTAAATTTGTAGATTATAACATATATGATGAAGTTAAGATTGAATTTGTGAAATATTTATACTATATTATATGGTTGTATCTATCAGTAGATAATAAATTTTTTATTATTAATTGTGTATAAGTATTTAGTAGTAAATTTGATAGTTTTTATTAGTTGTGATATTAACTAGGGTTTGTTTAATACATATTAAATATATGTACATACTTTTCTTAAATGAAAATAAAGTAATAATCATATTTTAATTTATAGTATATGAATTTGAGATAAAGTCAAATTTATTAACTAATTTATAACTTTATTCAAATATAATAATAATAATAATAATAATAATAATAATAATAATAATAATAATAATAATAATAATAATAATAATAATAACAACAACAATAACAACAACTAAAATTTAGCTAAATCTAATTTATAATGAACTCCAATAGTTTTTAGCTATGGCTATGTTTGGCAGAGCTTATTTAGGAGTTTATATCTTATTTTAAGCTACTAATAAGCTATAAACTCTGTTTGGTAATATTCCTAAAATAAGCTAGTAGCTTAAAATAAGCGCAAATTATATCGTGGACCGCGGTCCCAAAACGACGTCGTTTTGATTAATGAAACAGACGGATGAATTCGCGCCGCCACTCACTTTCTTTTCATATATACTGCACTTTCTTTTCATATATACTGCACTTTCTTTTCAACACAACTGCAGTTACTTTTTGATATAACTACAGTTTTATATTATCGAATGAAACTATAGTTATATCAAAAAGTAACTGCAGTTGTGTTGAAAGGAAAGTGCAGTATATATGAAAAGAAAGTGCAGTATATATGAAAAGAAAGTGAGTATATATGAAAAGAAAGTGCAGTATATATGAAAAGAAAGTGAGTGACGCGAATTCATCTGTCCGTTTCATTAATCAAAACGACGTCGTTTTGGGACCTCGGTCCACAATGCATTGTGGACCGCGGTCCACGATATAAGAACTGTAAAATAAGAGCTTATTTTTGAACGTCTACCTAAGGCAACGTTTCAAAATAAGCTAGTAGTTTCCTAACTTTTTTTTCATCTTTAACCTTATTATTTTAAAGAAATGACATCATTTGCCCTTCTCAATTAAAACCTTTTTGGCTAAACCTTTTTGATTTTTTCTCTTCAATATGTTTGGTTGTAATTTCAATTTGACATTTGTGTTTGAACATTGATTTTTATATCAACTAATCTTATGAATTATAAACATGTTGTTTTACTTTATATGTTTTCAAATATATGTTCTTACTTTATATTTTATTAAAATATATTGATTTTACTATTTTATATTTTAATATATAAACAAACCTATTTAAATTTAAAACTATTTAAATTGTATGAAGATGTCATTTTTAGTCATTTTACATTTATCAGCTTATCAAAAAGTTAATTTTACCAAACACTTTTAAGCATAACAACTAGCTTAACAACTCTTCAGATTTCAGCTTCGAGCTTATAGCTTTTCAGTTTTCAACTACTTTTCAGCTTTCAGCTACCTTTTCAGCTAGGTTTGCCAAACATAGGCTAAATCTAATTTATAATGAACGCCAATAGGTTTTTTTTCTTTTGAAAACAATAGCTATCTAGACTTTGTTAGTCAAGACGCCTATTGTCCATCTTTGCGCGTCGGCTAACTAAAGATGCGTGGCAATTTATATCGTGGACCAGGGTGCACAATGCAATGTGAACCCTAGTCCACGGTATAACGATCCAAGATGCGTAAAGTAGGCCATTTTCAACGTCTGGGCCAGTAAAGAAGGGTATTGTCATTTAGTAAAGATGCCAGTAACTCATTTTGTACTAGTGCAAGCCCGTGGCAGAAACATCATTCATGCACAACTTAAGTTGTAACTTGTAAGAATGTAAGTTGCATCTAAATTTCTCATTTATGCTTGAGTGCTTCACTGCTTGTAGACTTGTAGTTGTAATTGGTATCTAATTTCAAATATTATAATTTCTAATTTCTTTTTCACAAATCCAACATATCCAATTATGGGTAATCATTATGAGATGTGGTTTTTAATTCAATTCATTTCGCTGGTTTAACATAAATTTAATTAAGATTGAATTAAAAAAAAAAATATAAACTAGACCCCGATTGAGGTTGGGTTCCGTCCCCTCGAACCCCTAACCTTCTTAAAGAGTGAAACCTAAAATATTGTAGTAATTAAATTACTTTGCCGGTTTGCCCGACCAACTCGCCTAATGTTGTCCGGCCTGGTTCAAACTTCAAATGCTTTTGATGGGGTAATAATATAATATTCACCGAAAAAGAGTTCATCAAAGAATGGTAGCCATTCAAATAGAGGAAATTGAGGCGTAAGAACCGGAGTATGATCTTTAGCTTTAATTATTATGTTGAACCAATCCATTATCGCCCTTTTTCTTTCCTGTCCCGTTTTAAATACAACTCTTTAGTGGCGATTAACTTTTAAGTTGAATGGTTGAAAGACACTCACAGTCTCACACCATCCCAATTAGAGAAGTGCAATGGACGGATCGGATTAGTTTGGATGGTCGGAGGCTCAAACCGTTCAGATTTTTGCTTAAGGAAAAATCATGAACACTTAATATGGTTGATGTTAGAGATGCAGGTGTGGTCTAGAAAAAAAGACAAAAGTTAAAACATGTCACGTGAATGATCCTGTACCACGATTGATGGTAAATATCATAAGGTTTTATACTTCTATGTGGATGGTCCCATTACGTAGAATTATTGGTGTAGTGGGAAATTATTTTTTGTAGTGGGAAATTATTAAGAAGACCAAGTCAATCAAATATATGGTAGTGTACACATAGCATTTTAAGAACTTTGACTAGAAAAATAGAAACCAGTGGTGCCTCAGCTTGGGTTGGAGACTTGGAGTCTTGGAGATGAATGCAGTGTGGAGAAGAAGTATGGCCTTCCCTGCAATTTCATCAACCTCATTACCTAAACTACAACCGGTAGAGTAGCATCATGTTTGGGCTTAGCAACAACCATCAATTCTACGGTGAGGAGAAAAATTCGCAGATACTATTTGATGGTGTATTGAATTTTGTAGGACGAGTTCAACCATATTGGTGTTTATAATAATCAAACTAGCGATCATCTCGTACAAGAATCATGCTACTTCATCCCACTCAATCTTTTGGGACTTTTTTTTTTTTTTTTTTTAATCCATGTGTATTGCAAGGATGACTGAGATCACTGAATTTGAAGTCATCACCACACTAATTTCATTATAACAATACTAAAGTATCATTTTAATTGTACTATAGTTTCATTTGATAATATACAGTATTGCTTGAGCTCTATTTTTTTATTTCACTTTTTACACAGACTAGTTTAATTATAGTAATGTTAAAGTATTATTTTAATTGCACTTCACGTCATTTGACAATATATGCTATCGTATAGCTATGGATTTTAATTCCATTTTACATGAACACTAGTTTAATTATAGCAATACTAAAGTGTCATTTTAATTATACTACAGTTTCATTTGACAATAATATGCTCTGTTTTTTAGTTTCATTTTTTCACACGCACTAGTTTTATTGTAGTAACACTATAGTATTATTTTAATTATACTACAGATTCATTCGAAGATTATGATTTACATAGCGATGTGTGGATCCTGGTCCATTGTATAAGAACTGTGAAATTATTATCTAGGTAGAACTAGTGGGAAATTATTAAGATTCACAAATCTTTACTTTTTAGACTTTTAGTACACTCAACGAATCTTTACTTTTAGCCTTTTAGTCGTCTACTATAGTACTATAGGCATTTTCCAAGCACTTTTAATCTATTGAAAGTTGAAACTATCTAGCCAGGCAAGGCTGCTAGCATAAGCAAAAACTAACAGAAGCAAAGATAGTGTGGTGATCTCAATTTCAATTCAAGCTACTATGGCTACTTCTTCTTCATCATCATCGCGTTCTCATTCGAAGTATGCTGTCTTCTTGAGCTTTATGGGCGAGACGCGGAGATCATTCACCGATCATCTCTACACAAGCTTGTGGGAAGCTGGGGTTGCAACCTTTCGAGATGAAGAAGAGATCCGGAAAGGCAATGAAATTTCTGATGAGTTGAAGCAGGCCATTGAGGGGTCTGAGATATCCGTTGTTGTATTCTCCAAAAATTATGCTCAATCCAGATGGTGCCTTGACGAGCTGGTGAAAATGGTGGAGTGTAAGCAGAAATTGGGACAAAAGATTCTTCCCATATTCTATCATGTTACTCCTTCAGAGGTTCGCAAACAGACAGGCGAGTTTGGTATCGCACTGAATCAACATAAAGAGCGATTTGGAGAAGAAACAGTTAATGGGTGGAAAGCTGCCCTCACTACCGTTGCTGATTTTTCTGAATGGGATTTAGAAATCACGAAAGACGGGTAATTTTAGATTGTTTTAATTGAATTTAATTTAATTTAATTTTTATGTGATATATAGTATGTTATATATATTTGTCACAATCTGCAATGTTAATTATATAGGCAATACTATTATAATATTATATATATAGTACTTTTGCTAATTAAAATTTGAACGGTTTGGTAAATAATTGTTAGCTGATTGAGTTAGTAGGTTTGATTAGTCCATAACATTAACTGATTGTAGAAAAGTGTTTGGTAAATTAGCTGATAACTGATTACATGCAAAATGACTTTATGAAAAAGCATTAAGCATTTTAAAACAATAAGCTATTACAAAAAACTAATTAATTAAACACTACTCATATTGATTGTTTAACCAAGTCAAACAACTAACTATGTTACCAAACATGGGCTTTTGCCTTCTAGCTAGCATCTATCTACATATACCTCATGAATTCATATTTGTAGTCTTGTAGATGGTTAAACCATGAAGAATCTACCTCATGTGTTCAATTTGGTTTCTTAATCTTGTTATTTTTTTCTCTTTAACTTTTCGATTTTAGATTGAGTGATTGATATTTATTTAATAAATTTAAATGTAATCAGGTATGAGTCAGGGTTCATCAAAAGAATTACTGAATGTGTACTGAGGGAATTGAATCATACATCCATGAATGTTGCAAAGTATCCCATCGGAATTGATTCTCGTGTGAAAGATATAGAGAATTTATTGCAAAGTCAAACAAATGATGGTGTGAAGATGATTGGAATTTTTGGCATGGGTGGTGTTGGAAAAACAACCCTTGCTAAAGCTATATACAATAGGAATTTTCTAAGGTTTGAAAGTAGTTGTTTTATTGCAAACATTAGATTGGAAGTTTCTGGGGGACGGCATGATGGTTTAGCTCGCTTACAGGAGAAACTTGTTTGTAAAACGCTCAAGAGAAAAATACATGAAATAGACAATGTTGATAGAGGAATACCTTTAATTAAAAGAATACTGCCATCAAAAAAGGTTCTTATTGTTCTTGATGACATAGACCATAGAAATCAACTAAACTCATTAGCAGGACAACGAGATTGGTTTGGTTCAGGCAGCATAATTATCATAACAACTAGAGATGTTCATTTGTTGAGTAACCTTAAAGCACACGAAAAGTACGAGGTCAACATGTTAAGCTTTGACGAATCTTTACAACTCTTGAGTTGGCATGCTTTTGGTGTCCCTGTACCATTCGAGGAGTATAGTGAACTATCCAAAACGATAGCAAGTTATACTAAAGGGCTTCCATTAGCCCTTGAAGTCATAGGATCTCATTTGCAGGGAAAATCAGTGCAAGAATGGAGGGACGATGCTGAGAAATTTAAAAAGATACCTCTTGTTGAAGTTCAATGAATTCTTAACAATAAGTTATGATGCACTTGATGATGATACTCTGTACATCTTTCTTGATATTGCTTGTTTTTTTTTTTTTTTTTTTTTTTTTTTTTTTTTTTTTTTTTTTTTTTTTTTATTTTAATATTGGGATGACGAAAACAATATTGTTAAAATATTGAAATCTTGTAAATTTTTTTTTCCTGGAAGTGGAATTGAAACTTTGGCAGATGGATGCTTATTAACGAAAAACTTGAAATGCATGATTTAGTTCATGATATGGGTAAAGAAATTGTTCGAATGGAATCCCCACGAGAGCCTGTCAAACGGAGTAGATTCTATCATTTGCATACACTTTTTTTTATTTGAAATGCACAGGAACAGTGATGGGCAACTGCGCTTCTTTCCATCCACAAGGCCTTTCCTTCAATTTGATCAACCTCAACTACAACTGGTAGAGTAGCATCATGTTTGGGCTTAGCAACCGCCATAACTCTGGGGTGATGAGGAAAACTCGTAGATACTATCTAATGGTGTGTTAAATTTTGTACGACGAGTCCAATCAAAATGGTGTTTGCAATAATCAAATTAGTGTCTTTTCGTACAAGCTAAGAATCATGCTTCATCCTACTCAACTATCTTTTGGGATTTTTTTTCTTTTTAATACATGTGTATTGCTAGGATGACAAATTTGACGGCAAATTATTGCATGGACCATGGTTCACACAACTGTGTGGATCAAAAATAAAAAGTACATTTTTATTATACTGAAGGTACATACTATCAAATAATGTACATTCAGTACAAAAAATAATGTACTCTAAAATAATGTACTTTATATACAAAAATGATATACTTTTAATATATTAAAAATGTACTTTTTATTTATGGCACACAGGTGTGTAGACCATGATCCATGCAATAATGATTGCCTCATTAGTGGAGTTTTTATTGTGGATTTTGAGGAGTGTGATTAGGAAAGAGAAGATGGTAGGAAAATAAAAAAGAAATATAAAAAAAAATCAAAAGCTGATTTGCAAAAAAATAAATAAATAAATAAGAAAATTAAAGTCTAACTATTAACGCGCCCAGCGGGCGCGTGCATGGGCGCAGTAGTACCTGTCACGCAGCTATTAGGAAGTGCAACAAAGATGAAGCGGGTCCCACTACTCTGTAAAACCCCTTCATTTGCAGGAGAAAATTTCATCATCTCTTTCCTCCCTCTCTCTTCCAAGTGGCAAATTATTTCTTAAAACTTGTGCTAAATTAACTATTGGGGAGGGCCTTAGAAAGTGTAAGAAATTTTGTTTCATTTGGCATATAGTGTTGAAAACTTTCCGAGTTATTGGCACCGCGGCCAATGATGTTTGACAAAGAACACTCGTAATGAAGATGCATGGTACGATAAAGTTTTGATTTATTGAAAGGTCCCCCCAATGATTATTTAGATGTGAGTTCTGAGTGAAGTTTGTATTGTGGTTTAACAAGTTAAGGATTACTATAATTAGATTGTCTACTTTTTTAGATATTAATTTAGATTGTCTATAATTATTGGCCAATTTAAATCAATAGAGTCAATATAATTGACCGATAATAGACCGCATTCACTGAGAGTAAAACTTGAAACTTATACTTAGTTACTCAACTAGTCATCTGATTAACTCGGTAGGAGTTGCATGATAAACTTAATGGTACACGGAATAATGTATGAAAGAGCGCAACATCATAACATATGACGTGAATCCTTGAATTTTTGGCTAGTACTTCTACGGGAGACTAAGAAAAGACTAAGTTAATGGGGTGAGTCTACGGGAAACTAAGAAAAGACTAAGTTAATGGGCTGAGTCTCCCGTCTCACGGATCGTTATTTGTGAGAATCATGATAAAATGTAATATTTATGCTAAAAAATGTAATATTAATTATAAATAATTTGTTTGTTAATTATAAGGAAAAGTGTAATACTTTTGAAAAAAAATATATTTTTAAAGAGTTAATTCTACCAGAGATTCATTGTCTTTGGTGATGATTCTAAATTTAGTCTCAAACTATCGTTTTTGTCATTTAACATCCTAGATTATTAATTTTTGGACACTTTTAGTCCATCTCATGACTTTTTCTATTTTTAGTAAGGGTACTTTTGTCTTTTAATATTTTTCTTTTGTTATTTTTTCGATTTCAACCAGTATAATTGGTTTAGGATTTTAGGTAACCTCTGCTTTTTAGTAACCATATTTTTCAACCGGTTTTTAGTAAAGTCCTAAATTAATTAAACAGGTTGAAAGCAGAAAAAATAACAAAAGAAAAGATGTAATACAAATCATGAATAAATTGTTTAGTTGTTACTTCTAACAAAAAAGAGTTAATTCTACCAGAGGTCTCTTGTCTTTGGTAGCAATTCCAAATTTAGTCTCACACTATTGTGTTGTCATTTAACATCCCACACTATTATTTTTTGGACACTTTTAGTCCTTCTCATGACTTTTCGTGTTTTTAGTAAGGGCATTTTGTCTCTTCATTATTGTTCTTTTGTTATTTTTTCGGTTTCAACTGGTTTAATTGGTTTAAGACATTAGGTAACCTTAAATTATTAGTAACCATATTTTTCAACTGGTTTTTAGTAAAGTCTAAAACTAATTAGAGTACTGGTTGAAACCAATAAAATAACAAAAGAAAAACATTAAAATACAAAAATGCCCTTACCAAAATAGAAAAAGTCACAAGAAGGACTAAAAGTGTCCAAAAAATAATACGGAGTAGTCTAGAATGTTAAATGGCAAAAATGATAGTCTGGGACTAAATTTGAAATTGCCACCAAAGACAAGGGACCTTTGGTGGAATTAATTATAACAAAAATGTGATACTTTTGATGAAAAATGTAATACTTTTAATTTTTTTAAAAAGAAAATGTAATATTAAGAGTTGAAAAGTTAATTATGATGAAAATTGCAACACTTATGTGAAAAATGTAATACTTATAAAAAATTCGGCACGTCTCACATATGAGGATCGTAAGGCGGTTTCATGGAGATTGGAGGGTGATCAAAAAAATATTTGTATATACTATTTCACTTTAGAAGAAAAAAAAAAAAGAAGTTAAAGTATTATAATTTTAAAAGTTTGATTAAATTACCTAGAATCCATATAAAGTTTAAATCTTATTTTTTGTTTTAAGGCATCTCCAACCGAGGAGAAAGAGCAGGAGAAAAGCGTTGAAGGGGAGAGAAGTTTAATTATTCTCCAGAGACAATTGTTTCTATGAAGAAAGCTGTCAAAAGGCGTGTGATGTGTGGCTAACATGCACCAATAAGATGGAGTGATACGGCCACACACCATTTTACTTGCACCCAATATGTTTCACAGTACTAAGCGACATGCTTATGAGTCATCGTCGGCGGGACTCATAATAAGCCCGTTGCCTAGTACCGGCAATATTCACAATAGACGATTTTGGAGGGATAAGGATCTGTGAGACACTCTCACACAAGTCTTAGTGCAACTTATCCTTCATAATGGGATTTTACACGGTTCATAGTACTCTACTACAAATTGGAGTTGTAACTATTTTGAAAGTTTAGATAAATAAGTAAATAACTAATTTAATTTTTTTTCGATATTTTACAGCTTAACTTTTTTTTTAATTGTACATTTGAGAAGTGGAAGATTAACCTTAAACTTTTAGATTAATTAATTATAAATTTACAACCAAAGATTTATGGTATTAGGTTACAAGTAATAATATAAAATAGTGGTTATTATCTACAAGAAATTTCCTTGGAGTTTGGCCAGCATATGGAGGAATTTTCCTATATGGACTTTGAAAAGTTTAAGTCATCGTACTCTTTATATCTTTATAATTACTTTTAGGCTGCGGGCGCATTTAGTACACTTGACAACTTGAGCACCAGCCCTACTCTAAAGTGGCAAAATAGTGAATTTTGTTAGTGGTAACAATTCCAGTTACACACACACACACACACGAAATTTAGTTTTAAACTAATGAGATAGATTGAAGGGAAATTGGTACTTTTTTTTAAAAAAATATTATATACTTATAGTATTTTTTTCTTTCTTTGAATTATTTAATATCCATATTAGCTTCAATTATTTTAAAAGTGACAATATAATTTCTCACATTTTTTGTTAAATAGACATTTTTACTCTTAATATTTCTCCTAAAAAATTTCCGCATGATGTACCAACTAGTTAGAAGTCTACACTTAATTTGCTATGTAGTACTATTCAATACAAAGAGTTGTTATGTTCTTTTTTTTTTTTCGAATAATAAAGAAATTCATTTATTTCCGCACATTGGGAAGCATGTACCAAAATTTGTGAATTATTAAAAAATTTAATAATGCTACTTTGACTTTGTATGGTGTATATATACTATCCAACAACAAATTTATTTTTAATTTATGTTGTAAATATTGTTGGTAAACTTCATGAATTTCGTGATGATTCGATATTGCCTAATGCTATTTGATATATTAAATAAAAAATTCATAGAATATTGTAAAACTATTCCTTTAATTTATTTAATTGTAATGTGTTCTGATCCACGATGCAAATTAGTAGATTTAAATGTATTTTTACAAAATTATTATGAATGTTTAAAATTAGTTGATCCTATGGACTCGGATTATGTTAATAGTAATTATGTTACATAATGAAATAACAAATTTATTTCATAGTTTGTGTAAAGAGTATTTACAGGCTTATTATGCTTCTTCCATGAATATTAGTATGGGAAGTCGAGGCTTTAACCTATTAGCTAGAGCGGGTAAAAGTCATTGGACAAGCAGGACAGATTCATCGTCGTCTCTAGCATTATCTGAGGCAAAAATTTATTTAAATACTGATTTTGTATTTTTGGATAATGATGGTGATCTTGATGTTTTGCAGTAGTAGAAAGACCATGAAAAAATGTTCATATTTTATCTATTATTGCAAAACAAATTTTTGGAAGGGAAATTGATATTTTTTTCTTGAATTATATATATATATATATATATATATATATATATATATATATATATATAGAAGTTGGCTCATATGCAGACTGTAGTTTAGATGCGGTCGTGTGGCCTAATCAGCACCGTCCAATTTCATTAATCTTACTGAAATTCGCGCATGTTTAAGTGGGGTTATTATGGTAATTTTTAGTATTTATATTACATGATTGGAATGGTGCATTTTAGTACATAGTGTGGTGTGTTTTAATACATGTTGTGGTGCGTTTTATTACGTATGTTGGTGCATTAACTGTGTTGAGTGGTGCATTTCGTAACATTGAGTGGTGCATTTCTTAACATTGAGTGGTGTAAACCGCACGGCCGCACGTAAGGGCGCGGCCACATTTGAATAGAAATATATATATATATATATATATATATATATATACACCTTGAACTTCTCAAGGTGTTGGTAAGTGGAATTTTGGGAAGTGTATTTTGACTTTGTTTCACATTGAAAAGGGAGCTTTATTGGGAGTGGTGTTTTGTGGTTTTGAATTTTGTGGAGGTGTCTTGTTTTATCTACTATTTTGTATTTTGTTTTCTTCTGCATTTGTTTGCAGCCTTTCTTCTTGTTATTTTGACGAGCGTTTCCTTCTCGTTCTATTGACGAGGTTCGTATGGAAAGCAAAATGATAAAAATGGTCATGGCTTATGCGAATCTCATCCTGGGCACAGTAGATGACAATGAAAAAATGCCTCTTCCTAACAATGATTTACAGTTCAGTTCGGTCGTTTGGTTGCCCACTGAAGATCCAGTCAAAGACACAAGATCGGTTGTGTACCTTCTGTTGGGAATATTGTTGCCCACTGAAGATCCGATCAAAGACACAAGATCGGGTGTGTACCTTCTGTTGGGAATATTGTCTATGAACGTTAGTATGAAGATGAAGACTCAGGTGGTTGGCCAGATCATCAAACACTTGATAGAAGTCTTAAGTTCTTTTAAGGATCACAACTTCCAGTTTGTAACACCCTTTGCGAATCAATTTTTCATTAGCATTGCTAGAAAACTTGTTTCTGTGTCATATTGTATGGAATGGTTTTTCATTACATTGAACCTTGTTGTAAACGTTTCTGAAAGATTGTGAATCTTGAATGCAGGTTATATCCTACTTGGTTTCTACTTTGTTTTTTAAAACAAATTAATCGACTGTATTTATTACTGTATTAGAAACAATAAATAATAAAAAACAGTGCAGGAAAAATTAAAATGAACCAGGATATGTTCACGCAGTTCGGAGCACCTTCTCCTACATCTGCGGGGCCACACAAAGGTGAAACCCAACTCCACTAGATGATCAAAGATGTTACAAGGTTCTTCAGATATCCATCCTCATGATGGCCTAATCTATTACACCCACAAACATCACCATCTCCTGAGTTGGTAGTGTGTCAACTTCTTCAGCTTTCCCGGGCCACACAGCAAGTCTTCCACTTGATGTAGTAAACAAGACAACAACATAATAACTAGTCTAAGAAGCCATATTACAATGATCTTGAGTCTGTGTCAGACTAACAGACTTTACAGATTAAAACAGTAGGCTAAGACTATAACAGTAGATCTTTAATGTTAAGACATCAGGAAACTTTAACGATCTTTTCAGTGAATTCTTCAATTTAACTTCTGAGGCTTCAGCTCTATTTATACTTGAATATCTGAGCTCCTTCCCTGTATTAGATCTCCTCAATTCAAGGTAAGGCACTCATCTGCATCTTGCCTTAATTTTCTCATCTCTGACAATATTGCTTGAATAAACAAGAGCCATACATCCCATGCAAATTAAACAACTCTAAAACTATACCTTAGGCATAATTAATTAAACCACTTAATTAACAAATAAAATTGCCAATTAAAACTATACATTAAAATTCCCTAACAGTTTCTAATGATTATTAATGCAATTTACCTTCAAAAAAAATAATAATAAAATGAAAGGACCTCACGATTGAACTTTTTTTTTTTTTTTTGAAACCAAACATTCATTAATCCATAATACTGTTTCTGCAAACGAAAGCGGAAAGAAAATAAGGAATAAATTCAAACCACTCAACTCTGCCATCCTCAACAAAAGAAAGAGCGTTCTTTGCGTGAGCTAACATGTTACCACTACGGTTCACAAAACGAAAGGAGACCAAAGGCAACTCCCACCTACAGCTGTATACGATTTACGAAGATCATAAAAAATAGAGTAAATTCCTTTTTTGGTCCTATACATATTGTGCATTGGACACATTTAGTTCGCTTTTTTTAATTTGACCACATTTTGCCCAAAGTTATCAAAAAGTGGACAATGTTAGTCCACAGTCAAGTCTGCCGTTTGATGGCCGTGAAATGCAAGGGCATTTCTGTCATTTCAAGTTCCATTATTCATCAGCCTACAAGATGCTGTGTTAGCCACCGCCCACCGACTACAACGCCGAGCACTTCAAACCTAGTAACTCACCAACATACAAAAAGATTCAGCATCAATTTCATCCCAACTCGATAAAACGTTAGCATTTAGGACATACGGAGTATAAATTATGCTAGATTTTATCGAGGTCGGCTGAGATGACGTAAATGTCCAATCCTCTGCTTAAACGGGGAGATTTTACAGAGACCGACTTCTCTGCCCTTCACGCTACACCCAAGCACCGCTACAGAGCTTTGGTTGTCACGAAAAGCAAAATAGGACCGGCGAAGGGCGGGAGTTTACTCTGATTCTGGAATTCTCCCGCTGAATTTTGAGAATTCGCGTATGTCGTCGTCTCATACTAATGAGAAGTGAGTTCAATTTTAATTCAACTCCTTTTGAGCTTTCATCTAGTTCTGAATCAAGTGTTGCTATGGTCTTATCGCCATACTTTTCTGTCTGTTGGGAGAAAGATTGAAATTGGATTCAATTTGTTCTTTTCTTATTTTGTTGCTGGGTTATTTAATTTATGCAAATTTTAAAAAAATTTAAATACTTTTTCTCATTTTCGGTACGGCAAACTTTCTTCTCTTACTTCTTGTTCTATTTGTTAATTTTCTGTGTTTAATTGTTTATAACAATTATTGGTTTTGTATACTTGGCTGTTTTAGTAAGAAACTGATATGAAATACTTTGTTGGACTCAGCTCGGAGTTTGGTTATTGAGCTTAGTAAGGACTAGAAATGTAGTTAATTTGTGATATTTTTGTTATTTATTTGTGGAAATGTGGGCAATATTTTGTATTTTTACTCTTTATGGCAGTATTCTGCCACCAACTTGAAATGACAGAAATGCCCTTGCACTTCACGGCCACGGCAGACTTGACTGTGGACTAACATTGTCCACTTTTTGATAACTATGAGCAAAATGTGGTCAAATTAAAAAAAGCGGACTAAATGTGTCCAATACACAATAAGTATAGGACCAAAAAAGGAATTTACTCTAAAAAAATAGAACCAAAGGGAGTAAAGTTCCTTTCATTTGTCACTGCTTGCGTCACAACTTGAGCATCAGATTCAAAAATAACACGCTTCCACCCCTTCACCTTAACCCAACTCAATGCCTCCTGTACTCTCATAACTTCAGCTTCACGAACTGAGTAAAGTCCGACATACACGACTCCCTCTTCATCACAAACACTCCAACCCAAACCCATCCTAAGCTACGATTAGTAAGATTGAACCTAAACTTGTGAAATAAAATCAAAGATTTATGATGTTTGTTAAGTTACAACTCACAAGCAATAATTCAAAGTTTAGGTTATTATCAAAGAAATTTCCTTTGAGTTTCACAATCATGGAAAGGAATTTTCCTATCTTGACTTCGAAAAATGTAAGTCAATAAATATCCATCATTATTATATTAAGAGTTTTATTATTTATACTTTCAAATTCTACTCTCATACTTTTATTTTGATAAATAAAGACATACTATTTTATCATATCTGTGTCCTTCAAAATGTGTTTACATGAAGAATTTAAATTTGATAAATAAAGACATACTATTTTATCATATCTGTGTCCTTCAAAATGTGTTTACATGAAGAATTTAAAAGTGTGGGTAAACAATAAGAATCTATATTTCTTGTTTTATTATTATTATTATTATTATTATTACTAGCATTTTCACCCGTGCGTTGCACGGAATGAATTTGTTATAATATTTTAAGAAATATTTGAATCGATATACAATTATATAAATTATAACATCGAATATGAGTATGAATAAGTGTATAAATGCAATTATAGTATGAGTGTTCCTTGCATGCAACAAATATCACCAAAATTCAGTGTTCTAAAATAAGTGTATAAATGCAATAGGTAGATAATTTACATTATTGCATCATATTCATTAATTTAATTACTTGTCGGTTAGTTATTGCAAGATCTTGAGGTACACTTATATTTTGATATTCAGTAAGTATAACTATATTAGAGAAAAATTTACATGGAAGTAATGTGATAATCAGTTGAGTAATTGTTGGTTGACCGTAGAGCGTTGTGTTGGAGGAAGAAGATGATATATAGTGAAGATGATATTGCCCTTCACTATATATCATCTTCTTCCTTCAACACGTTGATATTCTCTGGACAAATAACTGTTGGAAAAAAATTAGCATAAAATGGCATTTTACTGACAATATTGTGGTACAAATATATGTGAGGTCCACTTTCGATTTGGGTCAGGTCAAAGTGGATTCGTGTTCTTCGTAGTTAGACGAAAAAATTGATATATTGTACGCTCAAAACTGATAATGGGTGAATGAGAAATTGGTTCTCAAAGTTGACCCATTTGAGTTAGAAAAATATAGAGAAAAACCTTTCAAGTAACTTTTGTCCCACATTGGTTTGAAAAGTGGTTTGCACCACTACTTATATAAGAGTTTTTCTAAGGCTTATTGAATTGTATAGCATAGAGGCTCTCTCTCGCGCGCAGGGGGTGCAAATGAAATCCCAAAATAAACTTAAAAAGGCTTGACTCGTGCGCCGACAGCTGGATGCACGAATGTCGTTCAGAAAATTGGTAGGCCTTGCGGGTTGAATTATGCCAAAATTTTCATATTTTTTACTATATGATATTGTTTTTATTAGGAATTCTATTTTAATTTACAATTGTATTAGCGATAGGAATTGTATTATCATATTTTACAATATTACGCAAACCATAATATTATAGTTCTGTTTTGGGCGGGAAGTTAAACTTAGGATATTGTTTTTATTAATAGTATAGATTGCATTGCAGAGAAATATATAGACTAAATTATTACCATTACCAATTCTAGTCTAGAATTGTATTACGAATAGGAGCGTAGGGAAGAATATATTTTATTAGGAATTCCATTTTAATTTACAATTGTATTAGCGATAGGAATTGTATTACCATATTTTACAATATTACGCAAACCATAATATTATAGTTCTGTTTTGGGCGTGAAGTTATGTAACACCCCAATTTTCACATCTTGAATTTATTACAAAATCCTTAAAAATATAATACATTGCGGAAGCGTCTAACCAGCAGAAAACTGGGTGTTACCGCCACGCTTAGGTATCTTTCCTATACCCAAACGCTAAGGCTAATCTTACAACCTCAAATAACCATATCAATATCCAGATATGTACATATGGAAATGATTCTCCCAGGGTGTCTATTCTAGGACAGAGCAGTCTTCAACTTCGACTTCCATCCTATTCAAAGCTCACGCTAGACTGCATCTAATAGATGACACAATGAAGTGCAGTTAGCGCGACGGCTAAGTAAGGATATCCATTATCGCTTGAAATTAAACAAAGGTTTTCAAAATAGTCAATCAATGAGAACAAAGTAAGATAATATTACCCACAACACAATCAACCTGCAACAACATAATCAACAAGTAATTTCACTTCATTTCAATAATTAGAGCAACTAACTCAGTCATTAATTCACCCGGTAGTTAGTTCTTACACGTCGCCCATGGTACACAATTCTCATCTTACTCATAAGTGGGGTACGAAACACATCCACTATTAGATCTTGGTGGGGTACACAACACATCCACCTTTCAAATCTCACGTGGGGTACACAACACATCCACGATTAGTCCACGGTGGGGTACAAAACACATCCACCTTTAAATTCATAAGTGGGGTACGAAACACATCCACTATTAGCTCTTGGTGGGGTACACAACACATCCACCTTTCAAATCTCACGTGGGGTACACAACACATCCACGATTAGTTCACGGTGGGGTACAAAACACATCCACCATTAAATTCATAAGTGGGGTACAAAACACATCCACTATTAGATCTCGGTGGGGTACACAACACATCCACCTTTCCAATTTCACGTGGGGTACAAAACACATCCACGATTAGTTCACGAGTGGGGTACGAAACACATCCACTATTTAGATCTCGGTGGGGTACACAACCCATCCACCTTTCCAACTCCCATGCATAGTTAGTGTTAAACGCATACCAAAATATTCAAGCATAGAGTCATGATAAATTTCAATGCATAGTTATTTCCCAAAATCATAAAATATTTAAGTATAATAATTTGGCTTCAAAAACACCCACCCGGATGCCCGTAGGCTCTAAAAACATCGCAACACATAAGTCTAAAAACATCGGGGAAAACCGGGTCGGGAATGGGTCGAAACGAGTCCGCGTTGTGCGGACGCCCGGCGGACGCGGCGTCCGGACCGCGTCCGCGGTCTCGGCCTCTCGCGCCGAGACTGGGCGCCCACGGACGCGCAGCGGACGCGCGCGTCCGTGCGGCGTCCAGCCTCTCGGCCGAGGCGCCGTATGGCAAATTCGTAAGGGCGCGCGGTGGACGCGCGGTGGACGAGCGTCCACTGTCGCGTCCGCCCGGATTTCTGCCCGTTTTGGGCCGCAAGTTTGGGGTCGTAACGCCCCGATCTACCACTTTTTCCACAAATATAAGCATATACGGACCCCAAACAACATATACATGCATGAAAATAATTATGAACGCGTACAATAAAAATTATCAAGCTTAAATTCAAGGATTTTGGAGCCAATTTATAGATCTAAAGTGTAACACACATATTTCATGAACAAAACTCTAAGCATGCAATTTTCCTAGCATTTGCCTATTTCCAAGCGATTGAACCGACTTAAGGGAATCCTTACCTTTAGAGGAGAGTTTAAACCGTAAAGTTGAGTGGGTTCCCTTGGAATTTTCCTCCAAAAATCCTAAAGGAATGTCACCATAATAACAACATTTTTCTTGTATTAAATATCACACTTAAATGCTAGAGAGGATTAAACCATTAAAGCTTAAAGTCTTACCTAGACTTGGTCACTTGAGTTGGGAAAAGTGAGTTGGAGCTTTAGATCACAAAGGCAAGACTTAGCTAATTATTTTTCTTCTTCTTCTCCTAGGATTTTCGAAAATTATATGAAGGAAGGAGAAAGATGATCACATTGCCTAACTTGAAGGGGAAGTTACAAGTACAAGCTCATCATGCTACCTATGTCACAACATTAAATGAACAAATCTAGACTAAGATTTGGGGGTCTTGCCACTTGTCATCACCCCATGGGTTCCTTGGAAGATATTTAATCTAATTGGCCAGTTTATGATTAAATCAGATGAATGTTCGGAGGATTATAACTTAATTCGGGAAAATTCTAATACCAAAATTATCGTAAAAATATTCCCGTCGCAAATCACCAATTCTGGGAATTTTCCGATAGTCCGTTAAATTTAGGTTCAGAGTCCGTAACAATTTATCCCTTACATTCCATTTAGAATTTCTCTTGAACTAATTAAAAATTCGGGCCTAATCGTATGATACTTAATAATCCCAATTCTGGAAAATTCGATTTGAATCTACGTCCTTAAAATTTCCTCGGTACGTAACCGATACGTAGTTCGCAGCTCATCGATAATTAATCCTTAAGAGAAAAAAATTATTTCGAGCACCGAATCGTTTTCTCTTAAATGTCATAGCTTAAAAAAAAATTTATATCGCTATTCTCGAATCTTAACTTTGTCGTAAAAACCGAGGGGTTACAAGTTAAAACTTAGGATATTGTTTTTATTAATAGTATAGATTGCATTGCAGAAAAATATATATACTAAATTATTACCATTACCAATTCTACTCTAGAATTGTATTACGAATAGGAGCGTAGGAAAGAATATATTTTATTAGGAATTCTATTTTAATTTACAATTGTATTAGCGATAGGAATTGTATTACCATATTTTACAATATTACGCAAACCATAATATTATAGTTCTGTTTTGGGCGTGAAGTTAAAACTTAGGATATTGTTTTTATTTATAGTATAGATTGCATTGCAGAGAAATATATAGACTAAATTATTACCATTACCAATTCTAGTCTAGAATTGTATTACGAATTGGAGCGTAGGGAAGAATATATTTTATTAGGAATTCTATTTTAATTTACAATTGTATTAGCGATAGGAATTGTATTACCATATTTTACAATATTACGCACACCATAATATTATAGTTCTGTTTTGGGCGTGAAGTTAAAACTTAGGATATTGTTTTTATTAATAGTATAGATTGCATTGCAGAAAAATATATATACTAAATTATTACCATTACCAATTCTAGTCTAGAATTGTATTACGAATAGGAGCGTAGGAAATAATATATTTTATTAGGAATTCTATTTTAATTTACAAAGTTATTAGCGATAGGAATTGTATTACCTTATTTTACAATATTACGCAAACCATAATATTATAGTTCTATTTTGGGCGTGAAGTTAAAACTTAGGATATTGTTTTTATTAATAGTATAGATTATTATTATTATTATTATTATTATTGGGGATGACGAAAACAACATTGTTAAGATATTGGAAGCTTGTAAATATTTTTTTTTTCTGGAAGTGGAATCAAAACTTTGACAAATAGACGCTTGTTAACAATAAATAAATATAAAAATTTAAAATGCATGATTTAGTTCATGAAATGTGATATTTTGGGAATGTAAGATTATATGATGTGTTTGGTTTGGATTGTGGAATATAATATTACTTTGTTTGGTTAAGGGTTATATTTTAGGTTATATGGAATAATTTACTATAATGTCCTTATATATATATATATATATATATATATATATATATATATATATATATATATATATATATATATATATATATTTATTTATTTATTTATTTGTGTGCCTTTATTGTGTGTATTTTTATTTATTTGTATGTATGAATGTATTGATGCTTAATATTAAAAAAATAAATATATAAATATACACTCATGTATATTTGATTATATAAACATATATTTATTTCATATATGTTATTGTGTTATTATTATTATTATTATTGTATATAAGGATTAGTTAACAAGGGCAAAGTTGGAATAATCTAAGGTAATCTTAGATTACCTAAAAAAACGAGGGTAATCATGAAACATTACCGCCACATCAGCTTTGAGGTAATATAACATTACCAAACTCAGATTACCTAGGTAATCTCAGATGACCCGAACCAAACGGCCCCTAAGAGTTTTATTATGTATACGTTTAGGGGGCGTTTGGTTCAAGTTATATAATATAACCAAGGGTATGTGACATTCCAAAGCTAACATTCCTATGTTTGGTTCATCTTCATAAGGGAATATAACATTCCCTAAGTAATGCAACTTACCCTCCGCATATGATTTTGAAGGGAATGTGATTCCCTTACTTTTCTTAGGTGATGTGAGATTACCTTGGATATTTACAAAATTTTACCATTTTAATTCTAATTATTATAATATTTTTTATGTTAGTTTATCAAGAATTTACGCAATATGGGTAAAAAACAAGAATCTATATAATATTATCCTCATTTTAACTTGCTAGATACTTCACTTAATCTAGGGCTGTGCATCGGATGGGTTCGGATGGTTCGGATATTATAACCCCCAACCCGTTCGGAGTTCGGTTTGTATTTTCTTAATCCAATTCGTATAAATTAATTAGCAAAATTATCGGATATTATAAAGTCGGATTCGGGCGGATTTAATCTGATATTCGGGTGTGTTCGGATTGAATTAAACAAATCCCAAGAACCTTCTCTCTGCAGAACTGGATGAGCCAAAAAAAATAACTGAGATGTATACACCTGGAGGACCAAGTTTGAGCTCAAGTTCTTCATCTTCTTAAACTCCATAGCCTTTTCTTTCCCATGAGATCTGTCTTGCTTTGGGAGAAAAAAAGCAATAAACTTACCTGCAGTTGTATTAGCGACCGCGAGGCCGAGCCCTAGAGACCTGTGGCGGAGGCGAGGCGGTGACTAGCCATCTGGCGGGGGTGGAAGCAGAACTGCAAAAGCGGAGATGCGAAGTGGAGGCAATCAAGCAGAGGCGGAGGACTAGGTTTCCTTTTCAACTGATGGATTCCTTCTAGGCTCAAGGCCTCAAGCAATAAGCATGCGTGTACAATTTTTTTTTTTTTAAAAAAAAGCCTGCGTATATAGTACACCTTGGTAAGAAAAAAGCCAACTTTATTGAGGTCTTCTTTTTCATTGTCCAAGGGAATATTTCCTAGTGGACTAATTATTTATTTATTTTTAAGGAGTGGATTAATTATTTATTCTATAATGGTATACACAGTACACATATGGGTCACACTTGTGTGAGACCGTCTCAAGGATCCTTATTCGTGAGACGGGTCGGGTCGGGTCGAAGCACCATGCAAATGTCACACTTATATATGCAAATGTCATACTTATATGCTCAAATATAATACTAATCAGGAATACAATTTTTGTTACTTATAAGAGGAAAAGTATTACATTTTCCATAATAAGTAATGTTGACAAGTTTTCCTTACTTATAAGGGAAAATATAATACTTTTGAGGAAAAATGTAATACTTTTAAATCGAAATGTAAAAATATTGTATTTTCCCTTAAAAGTATCACATTTACCCTTATAAGTAACAAAATTTTTATTCCCGATTAGTATTACATTTGAGCATATAAGTATGACATTTGTGCGTATAAGTGTTACATTTACATCTTGACCCGACCCGTCTCACGGTGAGACGGTCTCACACAAGTTTTTGCCTACACACACATATATATATTCTATTCCTAGTGTGCCGTTTGAACATATTATATATAATATATATATATATATATATATATATATATATATATATAAATAATATATATATATATATATATATATATATATATATATATATATATATATATTTAATTGGATTATCGGGCGGATCGGGTGAACAATATTCAAACCCCACCCGATTTTTAATTTTCCGAAACAAATGTTGGGCGGATCGGTTTTTTATTCATCGGATTCGGGCTTCCATTCGGTCGGATTTTCGGATCTCGGATCGAGCGGGTTTCTCGGATTGGGTCGGGTATGCTCAGCTAACTTAATCCCGAAATTATTTGAGAATTTTTTTTGGAATAATCTAAGGTAATCTTAGATTACCTAAAAAAACGGGGGTAATCACATTAACTTGAAACATTACCGCCACATCAACTTTGAGGTAATATAACATTACCAGGTAATCTCATAACTTGAAACAAACAAGGTAATATAACATTACCAGATTCAGATTACCTAGATTCAGATTACCTAGGTAATCTCAGATGACTCGAACCAAACGACCCCTAAGAGTTTTATTATGTATACTTTTAAATTCTACTATCATATTTTTATTTTGATAAATAAAGACATACTATTTTTTATCATATATGTGTCCTTAAAAATGTGTTCACATCAAGAATTTATGCATTATTGGTAAAAAAACACAAGAATCTATATAATATTATCCTCATTTTAACTTGCTAGATACTTCACTTAATCCCCAAATTATTTGAGATTTTTTTTTTTAAGTATCATATACTAATTGTACGTGACAATAACGTTTAGTCGTCAATAAGTTAAAGAAAAAGTCTTTCTCAAAAAAAAAAAAAGTTAAAGAAAAAGTCATGACATTTCACATCACAAATATTTACTTTTTAGACTTTTAGTACACTCAAAAGGAATCTTTTATAGCCACACTTTAGTCGTCTATTATAGTACTATACGCATTTCCCAAGCTCTTTTAATGAATTGAAAGTTGAAACTCTCTAGCTAGGCAAGGCTGCTAGCAAAAGCAAAAACTAACAGAAGCAGAGATTGTGTTGTGATCTCAATTTCAATTCAATCTACTATGGCTTCTTCTTCATCATCGCGTTCTCATTCGGAGTTTTCTGTCTTCTTGAGCTTTAGGGGCGAGACACGGACATCATTCACCGATCATCTCTACACAAGCTTGCTGGAAGCTGGGGTTTCAACCTTTCGAGATGAAGAAGGGATCTGGAAAGGTGACAACATTTCTGATGCGTTGAAGCAGGCCATTGAGGGGTCTGAGATGTCCATTGTTGTATTCTCCAAAAATTATGCCCAATCCAGATGGTGCCTTAACGAGCTGGTGAAAATGGTTGAGTGTAAACAGAAATTTGGACAAAAGATTCTTCCCATATTCTATCATGTTACTCCTTCAGAGGTTCGCAAACAGACAGGCGAGTTTGGTATTGCACTCAATCAACATATAGAGCAATTTGGAGAAGAAACAGTTAATGAGTGGAAAACTGCCCTCACTACCGTTGCTGATTTCAACGGATGGCATATCATGGAAGACGGGTAATTTTAGATGGTTTTAATTGAATTGAATTGAATTAATTTTTTTATGTGATATATTTGTCACAATCTGCACTGTTAATTATATATAGTACTTTTGCTAATTAAAATTTGCCTTCTAGCTAGCTTCTATCTATATATACCTCATGAATTCATATTTGTAGATGGTTAAACCAGGAAGAATCTACCTCATGTGTTCAATTTGGTTTCTTAATCTTGTGTTTTTTTTCTTAACTTTTAGATTTAAGATTGAGTGGTTGATATTTATTTAATAAATTTAAATGTAATCAGGTATGAGTCAGGGTTCATCAAAAGAATTACTGAATGTGTACTAAGGGAATTGAATCATACATACATGGATGTTGCAAAGTATCTGGTCGGAATTGATTCTCGTGTGAAAGATATAGAGAATTTATTGCAAAGTCAAACAAATGATGGTGTGAAGATGATTGGAATTTTTGGCACGGGTGGTGTTGGGAAAACAACCCTTGCGAAGGCTATATACAACATGAATTATCTAAGGTTTGAAGGTAGTAGTTTTATCGCAAACGTTAGATCTGAAGCTTCCAGGGGACGATTAGCTTGTTTACAAGAGAAACTTGTTTGCGATACGCTCAAGAGAAAAATACATGAAATAGATAATGTTGATAGAGGAATAACTTTAATTAAAGGAATACTGCCATCAAAAAAGGTTCTTATTGTTCTTGATGACATAGACCATAGAAATCAACTAAACTCATTAGCAGGACAACGAGATTGGTTTGGTTCAGGCAGCGTAATTATCATAACAACTAGAGATGTTCATTTGTTGAGTAACCTTAGAGCACACGAAAAGTACGAGGTCAACATGTTAAGCTTTGATGAATCTTTGCAACTCTTGAGTTGGCATGCTTTTGGTGTCCCTGTACCATTAGAGGAGTATAGTGAACTATCCAAAACAATAGCAAGTTATACTAAAGGGCTTCCATTAGCCCTTGAAGTCATAGGCTCTCATTTACAGGGAAAATCGGTGCAAGAATGGAGGGACGATGCTGAGAAATTAAAAAAGATACCTCATGGCGATGTTCAAGAAATTCTTAAAATAAGCTATGATGCACTTGATTATGATACTCAGTACATCTTTCTTGATATTGCTTGTTTTTTCATTGGGGATGACAAAAACAACACTGTTATGATATTGGAAGCTTGTGATTTTTTTCCTGGAAGTGGAATCAAAACTTTGACAGATAGATGCTTGTTAACAATAAATGAATATGGAAAATTTGAAATGCATGATTTAGTTCGTGATATGGGTAGAGAAATTGTTCGAATGGAATCCCCACGAGAGCCTGGCAAACGCAGTAGATTGGTGGATCCAAAGGATGTCATTGATGTTCTTCAGGGAAAGAAGGTAAATCATTTCCTTTGTATTTGAGTTATTCTAATTCATTTGTTTTAATTTCTATACTTAACTTTATAAAAATCAAAGATTTCAAAATATCTAAAATCTAAAATATTGTTATATAAATGTTTTTTTTATAGGGCACAGAAGCAATTGAAGGGATGATTATAAATTCTAACATGCTAAAGAATGTGCCTTTGAATACTCAAGTATTCAAAAGGATGGTAAAGTTACGAATACTCATATTAGATGGTATGTGGCTCACCGGATCTTTTAAATATTTATCCATTGAGCTTAGGTTGCTTAGATTACACAATTGCCATTTGAGTTGCATACCATCTAATTTTCGCTTTGAGAAACTTGTTGAGTTAGACATGCGAGGTTGCAATATCAAAGAATTCCAATGCGATATGCAGGTTAGTATGTCTAGTGTTTCTTTCAACATTGCATATTTCTTAATTAAGAACTTTGTCTAGAAAAATAGAAATTGATTAAACATTTTTCTACTTTTTTTCAACAGCATTTTAGATGCTTGAAGATCTTAAAGTTTGATTATTGTAAACAACTTAAGAAAACACCAAACTTCACTGGGGCAGATACTCTTCAAAAAGTATCTTTTGCGAATTGTTCAAATTTGGCCAAGGTACACCCATCAATTGGAAGTTTGGAGAGACTTGTTGAGTTAGACATGCGAGGTTGCAATATCAAAGAATTCCAATGCGATATGCAGGTTAGTATGTCTAATGTTTCTTTCAACATTGCATATTTCTTAATTAAGAACTTTGTCTAGAAAAATAGAAATTGATTAAACATTTTTCTACTTTTTTCAACAGCATTTTAGATGCTTGAAGATCTTAAAGTTTAATGATTGTAAACAACTTAAGAAAACACCAAACTTCACTGGGGCAGATACTCTTCAAAAAGTATCTTTTGCGGATTGTTCAAATTTGGTCAAGGTACACCCATCAATTGGAAGTTTGGAGAGACTTGTTGAGTTAGAAATGCAAGGTTGCAATATCAAAGAATTCCAATCCAATATGCAGGTTAGTATGTCTAATGTTTCTTTCAACATTGCATATTTCTTAATTAAGAACTTTGTCTGGAAAAATAGAAATTGATTAAACCTTTTTCTACTTTTTTTCAACAGCATTTTAGATGCTTGAAGATCTTAAACTTTGATTATTGTAAACAACTTAAGAAAACACCAAACTTCACTGGGGCACATACTCTTCAAAAAGTATCTTTTGTGCATTGTTCAAATTTGGTCAAGGTACACCCATCAATTGGATGTTTGGAGAGACTTGTTGAGTTAGACATGCAACGTTGCAATATCAAAGAATTCCAATGCAATATGCAGGTTAGTATGTCTAATGTTTCTTTCAACATTACATATTTCTTAATTAAAAACTTTGTCTGGAAAAATAGAAATTGATTAAACCTTTTTCTACTTTTTTTCAACAGCATTTTAGATGCTTGAAGATCTTAAACTTTGATTATTGTAAACAACTTAAGAAAACACCAAACTTCACTGGGGCACATACTCTTCAAAAAGTATCTTTTGTGTATTGTTCAAATTTGGTCAAGGTACACCCATCAATTGGATGTTTGGAGAGACTTGTTGATTTAGATTTCAAAAGTTGCATGAAACTCATGGTTCTTCCAAGTAGTATTTGCAAGTTAAAATCACTTGAAGTTTTATGTTTAGATGAATGCGAAAAACTGGCGGAGCTTCCAATTGATTTGGGAAAATTAGAGAAACTAAGAGAGTTACTTGCTCGTGGAACTGCCATCTCACATATACCATTTTCTTTGGGATGTTTGAGAAATCTAAAGACACTGGATCTGGGGGACTACAAGAGTTGTGTACTATCAAAATCAAAATCTCAACTTCATGCAAATTTGTGCTCCTTGGAAGTTATTGAGAATTTGACATCATTGGTATCTTTAGACTTATCAGGAAGAAGTTATCTTCAAAGCTCATCCTTCAGCCTTTATCATCTTTCAAACTTGAGTGTTCTCATCTTGGACAATTTGCAAAATCTTAGAGTACTTGTAGAACTTCCTCCTAGTTTGGTGGAACTCTGTGCAGAAAATTGTGTCTCATTGGAAAAAATAGCATTTGTATCAAACTTGAAGAAACTTAAAGTGTTGTGTCTTAAAAACTGTGAAAGTTTGGTTGAGCTTCCGAACATGGAGAGTCTTTCATCCTTAGTAAAGCTTGACATAAGGAATTGCAATGCTCTGACTATTCCTGACAACTATATGCATGAAGTAGATGATGTTCCAATTGATCTTAGGAGTTTGTCCTCCTCATTGAAAGAAATAGATTTAATGGGAAGATATTATCCTCAAAGTTTACCATTAAACCTTTGCCATCAATATTCCAATTTGGAGGAACTCTACTTAGACGATCTGCAGAATCTTAGATCACTTCCACAACTTCCTCCTAATTTGGAGATACTCTCTGCAAAGAATTGTGTCTCATTAGAAAAGATAGCAGATCTATCCAACTTGAAAAGACTCTTTAAACTAAATATTCAGAACTGCAAAAGTTTGGCTGAGCTTTCAGGCTTAGAGAGTCTTGGATACTTATTTAGTCTTGGGATAGCAAATTGCAGTGGTTTGAGGATTCCTTCGATTCAAAAGTGGTTCAAGGTTAGTTATATATATATATATATGTTCCCTTCATCTCTGATATTATATCAGAATAGATGGTAATAGTTATGGTATTATTAATTGTTATATTGTATGTATGTATTCCATAATGTAGGTACGTTCCAAAGGTGATAGTGTCGAGATTGGGGTTGAACTGTTGGTTGGGGGGATATCCTGCTATTTTCGTTCAACGAATAGACTCTTTGAAATCATGCTCAATGAGATTGATACCAGTGAAATTGATTATGCTGATGATCATGCAAATAGGTTTGGTTTGAGCGTGAGAAGCAAAAGCAGTGGTGCTTGGATTCTTCTAAAGGAACCCATTAGGTATGGTAGGGCTACTTTTGAGGTTCCAACGACAATGATGGGAGAAGTATTGGAGGTGTATGTAGAATTCCATCCTTTGCAGAAGATATATTGTGTAGCTGAAATACATAGAAACAGAGAAGGGGAAATGCGTTTCTTTCCATCCACAAGGGGATGCATTCCTTCCTATAAGGAAGACGGACCGAGGAAGAGGAAAAGGAAGGTGCAGATAGGTAGAGGCGGGCAGAGGCGTTTTTTTCCAATCACAAGGGGATTGATTCCTTCTGTTATGACTCTCGGAGATGATGGACAAAGGAAGAAGAAGAAAAGGAAGGTGCAGATAGGCAGAGGCGACAGATCTATCCGGCAGAGGCGGTTATAATCTTCACCTTTTAATTTGCTGCAAAAAGGATTATTATTGTAACTGTAAGTATATCCGCCCTTCACACTTCACCACACCTCTTTAACATCTACATCTTTTCTTGTTTATTGAATGCCATTTTAATATTTATATATTATTTCTAATTTATGAATGAACTGACACTGTAGTATTTGAATTGTCACATTTTTTTAATATTTTATTTATTTTGATTAAAGCGTAATTAACTAATTAAAAAGATGACTTAACTTACTTTAATATTTCATCCTATGTTACATTCTATTTTTATGCTTAAAAATTTAGTGATTAGGTTCAAAGAGCTTTTATTTGCTTTGTGTGTGTGGATATGTACAATTTAATTTGATCAAAGCAATTAAGAGTGATTTTTATACAAATGGAGGATGGAAACAAAAGGAAGATCAAGAATTGAACCAAAAAGTCGCAAGTCAGACCTGTATGTATATGGGATGTGATCCAGAGGGCGGTGCTGCTCGGTGAAAAAGCTAAAGGGGTAAGATGTGATTTGTATTCAAGTGGATTGATTTTCCATTAGTTGGGTTATTCATCAGAATTATTTGATAAGAGTACTGTCTTGTTTGCAGGATAATCTTTTGACAGTAATAATTGGAGATAGGTAGCAGTCCACATTTTCAGTTTCTGCAATTACTCTTCAACAACTGCTATATTTAATTCCCAGCATGTTCACTCTATGCCCAAGTGTCTCCCACATGACAGATTTGTGCATTTTGAGCATTCTTGTTTTCAACATCTGTTGGTAAGACCATAAAATATATCTAAAATCTTCAGAGATTTGTCTGCTCTCTTTTGTTGCACATGTACAATCCGAATCTTTGTTTATTTATTTTTTTTTTTTTGTCATAATCTTTGGTTTTAAACCTCTGTTTCGCATATGAATCTTTTTTTTTTTAAAGAGAAAAAGATATATATTTTTTAATTTTAAGAGATACGACGTCGTATCTCTATTTTTCGGTGATTTTTTTTTCTTTCTTTGTTTTTACGTTCTGGAGATTTCAGTTATCAATGGTGTTGGGTGTATTATTGTATGCACATTTTTTCATGATTTTTTTCATAGGTGTTTTTGCCGCCCCTCTTGTTTTCCTGTTGGCCTGATGGGCTGATGAGAACTGTATGTCTGTATATTAATGATCTCAAGTATAACTGTACAGGTTACAAGTATATATAGAATAAGAGTCACAACTAGAATAGGACTAAGACTCATAATACAACTCAAAGTATGAAGAGTCCTAATACTCCCCCTCAAGCAGAGGGTACGGAAGTAACCTGTAGCTTGTCTCGCAGGAAGGAAAAACGAGGGCCTGCTAATGATTTTGTGAAGATATCTGCCAGCTGATCTTTAGTAGAAATAAAGTGTACCTGAATGTCACCAGAAGCAAC
>CP025650.1:21682797-21693429 GCA_003576665.1 Ipomoea trifida
TTTTTTTTTTTTTGTCATAATCTTTGGTTTTAAACCTCTGTTTCGCATATGAATCTTTTTTTTTTTAAAGAGAAAAAGATATATATTTTTTAATTTTAAGAGATACGACGTCGTATCTCTATTTTTCGGTGATTTTTTTTTCTTTCTTTGTTTTTACGTTCTGGAGATTTCAGTTATCAATGGTGTTGGGTGTATTATTGTATGCACATTTTTTCATGATTTTTTTCATAGGTGTTTTTGCCGCCCCTCTTGTTTTCCTGTTGGCCTGATGGGCTGATGAGAACTGTATGTCTGTATATTAATGATCTCAAGTATAACTGTACAGGTTACAAGTATATATAGAATAAGAGTCACAACTAGAATAGGACTAAGACTCATAATACAACTCAAAGTATGAAAGTCCTAATAGGGCTACATAGGTTGCATCAAATTAAATGAGTTGTTCTACAAGAAGGCAGGACATAGTTATTCTCAAACACTACATTTGTATACATAAAAATACAAAATTTGGCAGCCTAGGCAATCTTACGTTGGAATGTCGAAGCAATTTCCTATGAATTTGGCAGTGTTTGGAAGGAACTTTCCTATATTGACTTTAAAATGCCAAAGTCACCACTAGCCTGCTTAGTCTTTTCCTTTACGCGTTTTTTTATTTTTAGAGTTTTTCTTCTTCTGCTAGCGATCTTTTAAAGCATGGTCAAATATATCAATAAACTTTTATCAAAAATCAATTAAGCCATCAAATTTTAAAAACTCCAAATAAATCATTGAATTTGAAAATTGATGCAATTATTTACTTTTTAAAACACTATTGATAGGGAATATATCCTGGATCTACCGACTCATAAGTTCTGAGAACCTGATCGGATCTAACTCCATGCCCAAGGAGGGTCGTTCCCAGACCATGACCGACCTACAAGTTGACCAATCCGACATAAGGGATAAGGCCGAGCAAAAGCCAAGTTGCCAGTTGGCAATAGTCTTTACTCGTCTTAAAGAACCACCCCGACCTTCTTAGGGCGGGATGAACTATCCCACCAAATCTACTTAGAGAGCTGAAGCTTGTTCTTTTATTCAATATGAAATTTGAAAAGTTTAAATCATCCATCACCTTAGCTTTAACCTACTCTTTAAATCTTTAATTTTAGACTTTTAATACACTGTACACTAAGACAACTTGGGTACCATCCCCATTAATCTATTATTTATATTTATTAACTTGGGCACCATCCCCATTAATCTATTATCTATATTTATTAACTTGGTCACCATCCCCAATTAACTTGGCCATCTGTTCAATTGGATTGTTGTGCCGAAAGGTCTAACAACCTTCTTCATCATTGCAATTTATTAATTCATTTAGTACAAGCCCTACCCACTACTTCACAGTGAATTTTGTCGGAGGTGATAATGCCAATTATATTATATTGCATATTATAGTATTTTTTTCTAGAGTAATTAAATTTTAATTTATTAATAAAAATAAATTATATGCCATATTAAAATTATTAGGGCTCTACATATTAGAGTCATACTATGAGTCTTAGTTAAAATGACCAAGCCAATGAACGAATTGAAGATCTGGTTGCAAGTTGCAACATTAAAAGGACGTTTTAGTTTTTGGAAACTTTTAATTTTTTAGAAAAATAAAAAATAATAACATAAAAATGAAGTTGGTATTCAAGTGAGTTTTGTTGTTAAATAAAATTTATATTTGAAGTATAGAACATTTTAAGAATAATTATATATAAATAAAACAATATACTTATGTGCTTTTGCAGGTTACACATTAATTTATATCTATACAATAATTTAAAAAATGTAAATTTCATTTTAATTGCATAAACAGCATCAACAATAATAATTTTTAAAATTAAATTATTGCGATATTTATATCTATTGGTAGAGAACTAGAGATGGTAAATAGGTGGGGTCCAGGAAAAGGATACTAGAATTAATAAGAAGACCAAGTCAATCAAATATAACATTCTTAATTTCAAAAAAAAAAAATATAGCATTCTTACGTTGGAAATTTCCATTGAGTTTGGCAGTGGCCGGAAGGAAATTTCCATTACGGTATCTTCTGTCTTCACACGCATTTATTAAGCTCTTTACATCTTTAGAAACTAGCAAATCAAGATAGAAGATAGTGTTCTCAATTTCAAATATGGCTTCTTCTTCATCATCTTCATCTACTACTGCTTGGATGTATGATGTTTTCTTGAGTTTTAGAGGAGAGACGCGGAAATCTTTTACTGATCATCTTTATGAAGATTTGTGTCAGGCGGGAGTTAACACCTTTCGAGACGATGAAGAAATTCGAAAAGGTGAGAACATCTCTGATGAGCTATTGAAGGCCATCGAGGGGTCCAAGATATCCATCATCGTATTTTCCAAAACTTATGCCCAGTCCAGATGGTGTCTCGATGAATTAGTGAAGATTCTAGCCTGTAAGAAAAATTTGCAACAGATGGTTCTACCTATATTCTACAACGTTGATCCTTCAGAGGTTCGTAAACAAACAGGCGAATTTGGTAAGGCATTGGCTCAACATCGACAACGATTTGATGATCAAAAAGTTGATGAGTGGAAAGTTGCACTCACTACTGTTGCTGATTTATCGGGATGGGATTTGCAAACCATGACAAATGGGTAATCCTCTTTTCAATTTTCTTTTTCGCGTGATAGTATGTTATATTTTTCACAATTTGGCTCACTAACTCATATTGTCAATAATATTAATTATATTAGTATTGCTAATTAAAAATTGTGTTCATCTATACATTCATCTTTAAGGATGGATTAATATTTTTGGTAAAACAAGAAGAATCTGCACCGTGCATTTCAATTTATTTGTCATAAATATTAATTCCTTTTAGAAATTATAATTATGGATTGATTATTATATCCGTTGATAAAAAAACATATTATTAAGAGTTAGCCACTGCGTCCGATGGTGGGGACTATGGATTACACCCAAAAAAATTGAATCATGAGCGACTAAATATATTTATTTAGGGTGTGTTTTCTTTATGAGTTTGCACATACACCATGAATGAGAATCAAAATTATTGTTTGGTTGACAACTTTTTAAAACACAATTATGTTATTTGATTACCCTTCAATATATTAAAAAACCCCCACATTCCCTAATTAAAAACGGATATCATTCTATTTTATCTCTCCCCATCTTTCACCTCCAGATCTGTCGCCTCCCCACTATATCCTTCAGATTTTTGTTTTGATTTTTTGTTCATATTGGTGCTTTGGATGTCGTTATATAATGATAATCAATTGACTTGATTTTTGTTTTTGTATTTTTAAAACCTTTATTCCCATTATAGACTCGTACATAACCAACATCAATATTGATCATTCCAACACCACCCTACAACCAAAAATGCAAAATACTTTTTCCAAAATCAATTACCATTATTCTCATTCTGATTCTGATTTCAATGTTTGAACCAAACACACCCTTTGTTTTGTGTTTTCCACCTATATTTTCATTAATGATTTATATTGACATTCATTGGAAAAATATGATAGGTATGAATCAAAGTTCATCAAAAAAATTACAGAAGAGGTATTGCGGGGAGTGAATCGTCGAACATACATGAATGTTGCAAAGTATCCTGTTGGAATTGAATCTCGTGTTAGAGATATACTTCATTTATTGCAAACTCAAAAAAATGATGACACCAAGATGTTTGGAATTTTTGGTATGGGTGGCGTCGGAAAAACAACCCTCGCTAAAGCTATTTACAATTTGAGTTTTCAAAAGTTTGAAGGTAGTTGTTTTATTGCAAACATTAGATCACAAATTTCCGATGGGCACAATAGTTTAGTTCGTTTGCAAGAGAAGCTTCTTTGCAAAACACTCAACAGAAAGAAACTTGAAATAGATGATGTTGATGAAGGAATAAGTTTGATTAAAGAAAGACTACGATCAAAAAGTGTTCTTATTGTTCTTGATGACATAGATGATATTAGTCAACTAGAATCATTAGCAGGACAACGTAATTGGTTTGGTTCAGGGAGCACAATTATAATAACAACTAGAGATGTTCAATTGTTGAGTGACTTGGAAGCACAAGAGAAGTACATGGTAGAAATGTTAAGCCCTGATGAATCCTTGCAACTCTTGAGTTGGCATGCATTTGGTGTTCCTATACCATTTGAGGAGTATATTGAACTATCCCAATGGATGGCAAGATATACTGTTGGACTTCCATTAGCACTTACAATTATAGGTTCTCATTTGCGTGGAAGATCCGTGCAAGAGTGGAGCGACAATGCTGAGAAATTAAGAAGAACGCCTGATGATAAAGTTCAAAATATTCTTAAAATAAGCTATGATGCACTTGATGATGATACTAAGAATATCTTTCTTGATATTGCTTATTTTTTCATTGGGCATAACAAAAACGACACTTCTATGATATTGGAAGCTTGTGGTTTTTATGCTAAAATTGGAATTAAAACTTTGATAGAAAGATGCTTGTTGACAATAGATGGATGTGGAGAGTTCGAAAGGCTTCAAATGCATGATTTAATACGAGATATGGGAAGAGAAATTGTTCGAAAGGAATCTCCACGAGAGCCCGGCAAACAAAGTAGATTGATTGATCCAAAGGATGTCTTTGATGTTCTTCATGGGAACATGGTAAAGCATTTCCATTGTATTTGAGTTATTCTAGTTAATTCATTTGCTTTCTATACTTAACTTTATTAAAATCAAAGATTTCAAATTATCTAAAATCTAAAATATTGTTATATAATTGTTTTTTTTATAGGGCACAAAAGCAATTGAAGGGATGATTGTAAATTCTAACATGTTAAAGAATGTGCCTTTGAATACTCAAGTCTTCAAAAGGATGGTAAAGTTACGAATACTCATATTGGATGGCATTTGCCTCGACGGGTCTTTTAAATATTTATCCGATGAACTTAGGTTGTTTAGATTACACAATTGCCATTTGAGTTGCATACCATCTAATTTTCGTTGTGAGAAACTTGTTGAGTTAGACATGGAACGTAGCAATATCAAAGAATTCCAATGCAATATGCAGGTTAGTATGTCTAATGTTTCTTTCAACATTAATTGCATATTTCTTAATTAAGAACTTTGACTAGAAAAATAGAAATTGATTAAACCTTTTTTCTACTTTTTTTTTCTACAGCATTTTAGATGCTTGAGGATCTTAAACCTTAGAGGTTGTGAACAACTTAAGAAAACACCAAACTTTACTGGGGCACATACTCTTCAAAAAGTAATTTTTTCGGGTTGTTGGAATTTGGTCAAGGTACACCCATCAATTGGTAGTTTGGAGAGACTTGTTGAGTTAAAGTTTAGTGGTTGCAAGAAACTCAAGGTGCTTCCGAGTAGCATTTGCAACTTAAAATCACTTGAAGTTTTAGATATAGATTATTGCAAAAAACTGAGGGAGCTTCCAATTGACTTGGGAAAGTTAGAGCAACTAAGAGATTTACTTGCTCGTCAAACTGCCATCTCACATTTACCATTTTCTTTGAGATGTTTGAGAAATCTAAAGACACTAGAGCTCAATGTGTACAAGAGTTCTTTACTATCAAATTTGTGCTCCTTGGAAGTGATTGAAAATTTGACCGCATTGGAAGCTTTAGATTTATCAGAAAGATGTCGTTATCTTCAAAGCCTACCCTTTCACCTTTGTCATCTTTCAAACTTGAAATTTCTCTACTTGGAGGGTTTGCCAAATCTTAGAGTACTTGTAGAACTTCCTCCTAGTTTGATGGAACTCTCTGCAAAAAATTGTGTCTCATTGGAAAAAATAGCAGCCGCATCAAACTTGAAGAGACTTGAAATCTTGCATCTTCAAAACTGCAAAAGTTTGGTTGAGCTTCCAAACTTGGAGAGCCTTTCATCCTTAGTAGAGCTTGACATAAGCAATTGCAATGCTCTGACTATTCCTGACAACTATTTGCATGAAGTAGATGGTCTTCCAATTGCTCTTAGTAGTTTGTCGGCATCGAAAGAAATAGATTTAATGGGAAGATACTATGTTCAAAGTTTACCATTAAGCCTTTGCCATCATTCCAATTTGCAGATTTTAAACTTGAGCGATTTGCAGAATCTTAGATCACTTCCACAACTTCCTCCTAATTTAGAGATACTCTGTGCAGAGAATTGTGTGTCATTAGAAAAAATAGCAGATCTATCAAACATGAAGAAACTCAGAAGGCTAAATATTCAAAACTGCAAAAGTTTGGTTGAGCTTTCAGGCTTGGAGAGTCTTGAAGCCTTAAACTATCTTGGGATAGGTAATTGCAGTGGTTTGAGGATTCCTTCGATTGAAAAGTGGTTCAAGGTTAGTTATATATGTTCCCTTGGTCTCTGATATTATATTAGAATAGATTATTAATTGTTATGTTGTATGTATGTATTTCATAATGTAGGCACATTCTAAAGGTGATATTGTGAAGATTGTGGTTGGAGCATCCCAGGATGGTAAGGGGTTCTGCAGATTTCCAATGCCTTGGGGGGATTTACACTTTGAAATCACCCTCAATGTGATTGATCCCTGCAGTAAAATTGAAGGAATTGATTTGAGTGTGAGAAGCAAAAGCAGTGGCGCTTCGATTCTTCGAATGGAATCCCCCAGAATCTTTTATTATCCTGCGTATTTTGAGGTTCCAACAATGATGGGAGAAGTACTAGAGGTGTACGCAGAATTGTATCCTTCGAAGATGATATTTTTTGCATTTGAAATACATAGAAACAGAGAAGGGGAAGTGCATTTCTTTCCATCCACAAAGGGATGCATTCCTTCCTATAATATGGAAGATGGAGAGAGGAAGAGGAAAAGGAAGATGCAGATAGGTAGAGGCAGGCAAAGGCGTTTCTTTCCAATCACAAGGGGATTATTGATTCCTTCTGTTATGAGCCTGGGGGATGATAATGGACAAAGGAAGAGGAAGAAAAGGAAGGTGCAGATCCATAGGTAGTGTGGAGAAGAAGAAGAATGGAAGAGTTGATTTTGAGGTGACAGTAATGGTGGGGGAAGTAGTGGAGGTGTTTGCAGAATTCCATCCTTTGCATACACTTTTTTTTTTATTTGAAATGCACAGGAAAAGTGATGGACAACTGCGCTTCTTTCCATCCACAAGAAGGCCTTCCCTGCAATTTCATCAACCTCAACTACAACTGGTAGAGTAGCATCATGTTTGGGCTTAGCAAGTAGCAACAACCATCAACTCTGGGGTGACGAAGAAAACTTGCAGATTCTATCTGATGGTGTGTTAAATTCTGTACCACGAATTCAATAGAAGGATGTTTAATTTGCAATAATCAAATTTATGATTTTCTTTTACAAGAATCATGCTGTTTCATCCCATTCAACTATATATTTTTGGGACCTTTCTTTTTCTTTTTAATGAGTTATTTCCACTTTTGGCCCATGAGTATAGGACTATTTCCACATTTAGTTCGTTTGCAAGAGAAACTTCTTTGCAAAACACTCAACAGAAAGAAACTTGAAATAGATGATGTTGATGAAGGAATAAGTTTGATTAAAGAAAGACTACGATCAAAAAGTGTTCTTATTGTTCTTGATGACATAGATGATATTAGTCAACTAGAATCATTAGCAGGACAACGTAATTGGTTTGGTTCAGGGAGCACAATTATAATAACAACTAGAGATGTTCAATTGTTGAGTGACTTGGAAGCACAGGAGAAGTACATGGTAGAAATGTTAAGCCCTGATGAATCCTTGCAACTCTTGAGTTGGCATGCATTTGGTGTTCCTATACCATTTGAGGAGTATATTGAACTATCCCAATGGATGACAAGATATACTGTTGGACTTCCATTAGCACTTACAATTTTAGGTTCTCATTTGCGTGGAAGATCCGTGCAAGAGTGGAGCGACAATGCTGAGAAATTAAGAAGAACGCCTGATGATAAAGTTCAAAGACTTTGCGATTTTTGCGTCTCATCACGTTCAGTTGTATGATTAAGCACTTGGATCTGGTGGAGAGAATGAAGAGAGCGCATCTTCGTCTCCCCAAGAAGTTGGAGACTTGGAGCATTCCTTCACGTCTAACCCCACGATTGGGTGGGCCCCACCGCACTCCAACTCGTCCAGGGCTGCGCTCAATTAGTTCAAAGACTTTTAAATCACTATCACATTTGGTACTTTCGATCAAATTCCGGTCACCGACAACTATTTTCCGACGAATAAATTAAGTCAAAAAAGGACAAATTTGTCATTTTATTTTTTTTTAATAAAAAAAGAAAACTGGACCTCTTTTCTCGGCGGAGCTTCGGCACAGCAAAACCGTCGGCGAACCATGGACCTCCGGCGGTTGCAGTCTTGAGCTCAGCCAGGGTGAAAAACTTCCAGGAAGGCTTTATGGGGCACAAATTCATGTCTACATTTTCTCTCATGCTTTTGCATTTTCTTCTTGATAACCTTGGATTTGGGTTCATTTTCTGCATGTCTACAGCCTGTGATCCGTTACTTTCACTGGATTTGGGTTCATTTTCCTCGTTGTTCTCGATAACTCCTTTCGGAGAGGACTCATTATTGTCCTTCTCATTTGCCGCCGGAGGTCCATGGTTCGCCGCCGGTTTTGTTGTGCCGAAGCTCCGCCGGAGAAAAGGAGGTCGAGGTTTTTTTAAAACAATTAAAAAAAGGAAATGGCAAATTTGTCCTTGACTTAATCCATTCGCCGGAAAATAGTTGTTGGTGGCCGGAATTTGATCGGAAGGACCAAATGTAGTAAAGATTTAAAAATTGTGGGACCAAATCTAAAAATTTTAATAGTCAGGGACCAAATGTGAAAATGATCACATATTTGTGTGACCAAAAGTGGAAATAACTCTTTTTTAACTCATGTGTATTGCAAGGATGACAAATTTTGACATCATCAATCTTGTGGAGTCCTTTTTTTTTTTTTCTTAAATAAAGTTAAATGTTAATTTAATATTATATTATATTTTGAGAGTGAATTAGAATTACAGTGACAAAGAGAAATTATTAGTGAAATGAAAATATAATGATATGACAATATAACTCACTTTTCAAAACAAAAGAGTATTTTAGGGATGCAAATAGCCTAATTATTTTAGGGTGTTTGTTCATGGGTTTAGCTACTCGGAATCAAAGTCATTATTATTGTTTGATGCAAATAAGGTTATCTCCAATTTAAAACACCAAATTTACACTAAAAGGAATATTCTCAGAATATTCATACACCCATTTTTGTTAATCTCCAATTCATTTACACCAAATTTTGCACCAAAAGAACTTTACATTGAAGCCTCATCAAAATTTATCTAATTGATTTATTTAATGGCATTTCATATCCATATTTTAATATTTAATATTTAATATTTAATAATAAACCGATTGTATTTACGAATTAAAACCAAATAAATCCAATTAGGTGAATGGTTTATAGATTCCACGGAAATGGGCCTATTTCAAGTAGCTCTTCACAACTTGAGAATTCCACATTCAAATATTACAGGGCTACAAGTTGCTAGAACTTCTTAACTCTATTACAGATTCACACATGCATAACTCTACATTCACAATTTCTATACTCCATATTCACAATTTGAAACCTCCACATTCACACATTTATGGGCAACTCAACATTCACACAATCATAAATTTACATTCACGATTTCTATACTCTACATTCACACTTTGAAACCTCTACATTCACACATTTTTAGACAACTCTATATTCAGCAATATGTTTACTTAAAAAAAAAAAGAAGAAGACAAAAACGACGTAGTTTTGGACCCAGGTCCACCTTGCAAGGTGAACCTGGGTCCATAGCATAATTTGCCAAATACTATGGGCTTTGGACTGACCTACCAAATTTAGTAATGCTTCCCTATATTAAATGAGTTATGGGTTATTAGGTTTTGATTAAATGCCTTAACATGTTTAGTATGATGGTGCAATTTATTATCTTTGATTTACAGAAAAGTTTACAACCATTACTTAAAACTTCATTTTTTGCGAAGTCTATCATATGACTCAGTCAAGAAAGTCAATAGACAACTTTTACAATGAATCAAATTTAAAACTTTGTACGTTAGCTGTTAGACCAATTCGGCTGGGAGTTGTCTCTTGCATTTTGCCATCTAGTTTTGCAAGTGCACTATGATGAAGCCCGCCTTGTAGCGTTAGCTACTAAACAAGTCTAAATTGTTCATAACACTCAAACTTATAAAAATAAACAATTCTGTTAGGTAGTTCAACTTGGCACCCAACATTATGGTTTCTTCTTTAACATTTGTCCTATCATCAAATGTTCCTTCTCACCTACTTCACCTTCTCCCCACCTGTTTACCAAATTGGGAAATTCCATTTTTACAGTCAACCAAATTGGAGGTAGGATGGTCCCTCCTCAGTCCTCACAGACAGCAAATTAAATGTTCAAAAAATACTAAGATTATTTTATGGAATAAATTATTGTCAATAGACTACCAAGGATCTATGAGTCTAGCACTCTAGCTAGGTGTGGTCCATTATTGATTTTATATCTTTAATTCTTTTTATTTTCTTTTTGCTACTTAATCCTGTACAAAAACCAGAATATAAAATTAAGTCAGTGTTTCATGTTTTTTT
>CP025650.1:21694865-21722776 GCA_003576665.1 Ipomoea trifida
AACCGAAACCGAACCGAACCTTAATGCTAAACCGAATGGTTTGATTTTTTTAAAAACCGAAAAACCGAAACCGAACCGAAACCGAAAAAAACCGAACCGAAGACCGAAATGCCCACCCCTAGGTTTCCCCATTAAGGGTGTGTTTGGAAAACAGGAAAATATTTTTTGGAAAATGCGTCATTTTTCAGAAAATATTGTCCTTTCTAGTGTTTGGTGAAGTGTAAATATGATGGTATTTGACCGATCCATTTTTAAAAATAAGAGAGTTTTTCAAAGATGCAAATTAAATAACCTAAGTACCTTTTGCTTTTGGTGCAAATAAAAAGGAACAAGGTATACATCCATAACATTTATTTAATTTGTTGTTTATTTAATGACATTTCATTCATATTTCAATATTTATTATTGTTAATTACAAATAAATTAATTGTACTTTGTATTATCACATTTTTACATTTAAAAAAAAAGTGTCATTAAATTGTTAGAAAAATGACTTAACGTAACAATGTATGATTGGAAGAAGACATCAATATACCTAAGTAACTTGACATCATAACAAATATTATAATAAATTTGAACCCCAAACTTAAGTGTCATCACCACTCTTACTTTAAAGATGAAGGGATGAGGTAAATCATGAGATATCTCTTAACTGACATACCAACTCCAAATTAAGTACCTAACATACCAAGGGCCTTGTGGTCCAGTGGTATCAAACCCTTCCCTGTATACGAGAGGTGGTGGGTTCGAGCCTCAGTGGAGGCGTTGCTGTCTCTTTGTTCTTCAGTAGGTTGAGAAAGTAGTTTATGAACAGATACTACACTGTAATAGAGTCAGTAGCATTCAAGAGCATTAAGTCTCATAAATAAAAAGCATTCATCTTTTACGATTTAATAATCCACATAACAAATTTAATATGTTGGAAACTTGTAACTCTGTACCAAATTATAAATCCATTTAGGTGAATGGCTTATATATAGATCCCAATGAAATGGGCCTACTCCAAGGAGCTCTGATCTTCACTATCATCCAACTTCAAATTCTATAGGTTTTGGACCTATCTACCAAATCTTGTAATGCTTCCATATATTAAAGAGTAATGGGTTATTGGGTTTTGAATTAATGTCATAACATTGTCCATTCGTTTAGTATGATGATGTAATTTGCCATCTACTCCGGCAATTTATATTATGGACCAAGTTGCATATAGCATTATGGATCATGAATTGAAAGGACAATGTACATAATTCATACTTATAAGATACATATAATTTCATAACACAAAACACAAAAAATTACAACACAAGACACATAACATTATGGACCTTAGATTGAAACGACGAGGTACAAAATTCATACTCATAAGGTACATAATTTCATAACATAAGATACAAAAAATTATAATGCAAGACACATAGTGACGTACACATGTTATATATTTACTTAATTTTTGAATTTGATTTAGGTACAAAATTTGTGTTTATAGGCATAGAAGTTCACAACACAAAATATAAAAATTCATAACACAAGATACAGAAATTCATAACATAAGACATAATTATTGATTTGTTCTAGGTATATAATTCATACTCTTAAGGTATAGAATTTCATAACGAAGACACAAAAGTCACAAAACAAAACACATACACATGAACCAGGATCCACAATGCAGTGTGAACCATGGTCCATGGTATAAGGATTGTGAAAAATTATACAATGAATCAGAGTCTACCTTGCATTGTAGACCTTAGTCCAAAAATAACTTTCAGATATGTATATATACTTAACACATTCTGTACTTGTAGTTGACAGTTTATGTACTTGTAGCTATCATTATGTGTCAACAATTATCAAGTTATTTGTTTACATGTACTAAAATGATTAATTAACTATAAGTATAAGATGTGTTATCTGAAGATACAAAATTTTTGTATTAAGATTCACAATGCGATAAGAATCCTAGTCCATGGTATAACAATTAGTCTCTAGCATGGTCCAATTACTAATAGCACGAGGTTCACTTGGTAATTTAATTACCAAATAATTAATTAGTAATTAAACCAACTCTACCACCCACTTCTTCATCTTTTATGTGCTTATTAGATGCCTAAAAGGGAAAGTTCATTTTTGTAAACAGCCAAACCCTAGGATGGTCCATCCTCACAGATGTCAAGTTTCAACTAACAGTGAGTACAATAATATAATGCAAAAGCCGAAACACCCTCTTGATCGAGCTCGTCGTGCATGGTCCTCTTAGTATTGCTTATATTTTATGTTTGGCCTACATGGTATTACACAAGAACGTGGTTTATTCAGTGCACACTCTTCCCTCATCACAAACTAATAATAAAAATAATAATAATAATAATACCAACAACTAATTGTTACAGATTTTTAAACGAATGACATAGCCGTCCACATGTCTAGATTAACGAATGACATGTAATTTAAAGAAACAACGCGATGACATTTTCGTAAATAACTTAAACTTTGGTGCAATTAACTCAAACTTTGGTGCAATTAATTGTGTCATAAATGCATGTAGTTGGTGCACAGTTGCAAGTAAAAAGTGCAAATAAAATCACTTACAAGTGCACCTATTTTCACTTACAAGTGTAAGTAATTTACCTTGTTAACATTCGTGCACCTAGGTGCACTTAGTATTGATGCTCAATGTACATTTTACTTGCACTTGTAATACATTTTACTTACACTTGTAATACAATTTATTTGCACTTAGGTTACTATATGAAACTGCTACTTGCGCTTGTAATACACTTTACTTGCACTTCAATGTTCAATTATTTACGAAAATGTCATCGCATTTTTTTTTAAATAAGTGTTTCTGACCCGTTAGATATGAACACGTGGACGGAATGACATACGTTCTCACTTCTCTCCTGGGCGAGTAGTTCGCACCTAAATGCGATCCTCTCTCTCTCTCTCTCTCTCTCTCTCTCTATATATATATATATATATATATATATATATATATATATATATATATAATTTCTAAATTAGACCTTGAAAATGACAACATTACATTTTTAATTATAGAGCACCAAAGTTATGACATATGCATGGAATATTATACTATAAAATGTGCCACTAGTATAACGTTATTAATTACCAATATCTACTCATTTGGTCATATGGACATATGCTCAAATGTAAATTAATAATATATACACAAACATTGTAATAATCCAAATTATTAATTACATCTAATAATTTGTATTAGATGTACGGCTTTTTTTGTTGGAGTTACGTTACATCTAATAATTTAATTTGTATTAGATGTATGACCACTTGTTTTTGGTTGGAGTTATGTTTAATTATATTTTTATGCCAATTGCATGCATTGCTTGTTTATGCAGCTTCTTAGGTTTTGCTGTTCCATTTGCATTTGTTGTTGTTGTTGTTGTTGGGTTATCTTTTCTAATACTACAAGTCTACAATGATGATTATTTTAATTATAACTCCAAGTATAATTATTCATTATTTTTAGTGAAAGTTAAAAACTCATGAGTCATGAATTCTCCAGGTGCCAGAGGACATTATGCGCATTTAGACTGAATTGAATCCTATTTTAACCTTTACATGACTTTGGTCTGTTTGGTAAATAATCAGCCTATCAGTGATGAATTTTAGCTTATTATTTGACCACTATTAGTTGTTTGGTTAATAAGCTTTTTGTAACTCCAAAATACTAAAATTCAAAAGACTACTCAAAGCAGTCTTTTCAATTAGCTTTTTGAGAAAATAAATTATATCAAACAGCTATCAGCTAACAGCTAATTTATCAAACAATTTTTTACAATCAGCTAATGTTATCAACTAATCATACCTTATAATCCAATAAGCTAACAACCATTTACCAAACAAGACCTTTATAATAAGAAAGAAAAAATTACAAAAATGATGGGGATTCAAAAGTTTTGCTATTGTGTCATTTAATTGATCGATATAAGTATATGCTCATGTGTAATAACACGCAAATCACACGAGAAATAAATCGCATTTGGAATACCTCATTTAACAAGCTCGACCGAGAGGGCGTTGACAAGAATTGAACTCGTAACATTTAAGGTTTTAGGTACAAGAATCATTCTCCACCTATTTGACCATCTCTTTCAAGACATCAAAATTTATTTTACACTATATTCCTACTTTCTCGATCTTTCTCAGCCCAAAGAATCAATACCCCATCACCTGGGTTCAATCATGTGATCACCTATTTAGAATAGTAACAAATGCATGCGTCATCACATCACATAGTAGTTGGCAATTAACATTTTAAATGATCATACAATTTTTTACATTTTAATACAATAAGTGATTAATAATAGCACGAGGTTCACTTAGTGATTGCCAAAGTAATAATTAAATAGTAAACCAACTCTTCCACCCACTTCTTCATCTTCTTTATGCTTAATTATATCATTATATGCTAATTGCCAAAATGGGAAAGTTCATTTTTGTAAGCAGCCAAACCCTAGGATGGGCCATCCTCATTGCTATCAAACTTTCAACTAATAGTGAAAACAATAATGCCAACAACTTTATTGTTTATCAATAAAACTAATGATGCATTCCTAAGAAAAGAAAATCAGAATAAAAATTATTAATAAAAGTAATATGTTTATTCAATTTCTTAATTATGGTTGCCATAAGCAGGCTAACACGTCACCTCCTACGCTTAAATAAACTCTGTGTACAATTATTTTATTTATTTGATTTTTTAATAAAACTTCTAATTTTTATTTTAAAAACGTTTAATTTAAAAAAAAATAGCCATAAAATATGTGTGGACATTTCAGGATTCGGTTCGATTTTTTTTTTTTTTTTTGATTTTGTTATTTCGGTATTTAAGAAAAAATGCACCATTCGATTTAACATTATAGTTCGGTTTAGTTTTGGTTCGGAATTAGTTAGGTTCAATTTAAGAACCCCAAATTTTAACATTTTCTAATTTTCAAGCACACTACCAAACAATACATATTCACATAGTCCAAATCCAAAGTCTAAACATCAGATAACAAAATAGCAATTCAAAGATCAAAGACACTACTAAGTACTAATTACCAAACATCAGTTGACTTTTTTGCCAAACCGACTCTTCAGTTGGCTTACTTGGAATGTTTTATTGACAAGATGAAAAATCATCCATCTATACGTATAGTTAATATTTGGAGAACAAGTGTCAAATACTGCACAGTTAATTTTTTGACACAATCCGTCATTACTTGGCAAATTATATTTTCAATGCACTGGAATATTATTTTCCAGTACATTGGAAATCAAAACTAAAATGATTTCCTGTGCACTGAATATTGTAAGAATAATTCAAGTTAGAGATAATTGTGAGGCAAAGAACAATAGCGACAAACAACAAAAGTGCAAAGTAGAGAACAAGCCATAAAGAAATCAAATATAAAATTTGAGATACTAGTGAGACTATGAGCTGAATCGCAAAGCAGACAACAGAGGACTTGGATTTAATTCTTTTATTACTACTACTACTACTACTATTATATATTTTTTTTAAATCAAACGGTATTCAATTCAGTTCAATTTTCTACCAAATCGTTCAATATATAAGAATCCATTACCGTTCAATTGTTCGGTATCAGTTCAGTATGGTTCCCACTTAAAATGATATATAGTAGAATAACTGTACACATATGATTCACATAATTCCTACTAAATAGGTAATAATAAGGCCAATTGCACTAATTTGCTGATTTATGAGACCTTATTGAGGGGTTCACTTATCGTGTGTTCTTTTTTAAAATAATACTAACTCTATTAGCTAAGTACTAGCTAAGTACCTTGTGCTCAGTTGGCATGTAGTGGCTCTCCCATTTGGGAGATCATGAGGTAGAGCCTCAGTAGAGATGATACTAACCCTTTATATTTCAACAGGATGTATGAATAGAATAGATACTGCAATGTAATAGAGACAGATACTACAGACCCTCAAACTTACAATCTTAAGATTATGCTACACAATATAATAATTATTTTTCATTTCAATAAATAATGCTAGTTATTAATTTATTCTTACTTTATTACATCATTTATTTATTTACGGAAAATACATTATTGTTTCGGCCTTTCGGGTATTTTTAATAAAGATTAAACCACAATCTAATATCAAGGGGTATCACATTCAATCAACATGCCAAAACCATCATCGACTTATTCAAATTTGGAACTTTTATATTATGGTTTCTTCTCATCTCTTATTCGTTCCTTCTCACCTACTTTACCTTCTCTGATCCCCATCTGCTTTCCAAATTGGGAAATTTTACAGTCAACCAAATTGGAGGTAGGATGGTCCCTCCTCACTGACAGCAAATGTTCAACAAAAAATAAAAATAAAAATAAAAAATAAAAATAATAATAATAATAATAATAATAATAATGATGATGATGATGATGGTGGTGGTGGAAAGGGCTCTGCAATGTCCAGGTTGAGACGGATGGTCAGATTTTAGCTCTTGCATTAGCTAGAAATTTGACGGTCTCGTTCTTATGTTAGTTTTAATTTGTTCTTAACAATTGAAAAAATCTGATCAATTTTATTGAAACGTGCTTTATCAAGTTCATAAATAGGTCAGTAAATCAGCTCACTCACGTTGTAACTAATACGGCTAGGGCTCAACCTATTACTATAATTTTGGAGTCTTCTCCCAATGTGCATTCAACACCTCATTATTAATATATCATCTACTTGTTTGGCTTTCAAAATAATAATATTAATAGTACAGTATAATTATTCAATGGAATAATTATGAATAGAGTACATATAGGATCTAGGACTCTAGGATTGTAGGTGTGGTACAATCTATTAATTTTATACTTTTTTTGTTATTTAAAAAAAAAAACTCATTATTCTTTAAAAGGTAGTATCTATAATACTATACATTCAATCTTTTCCAGTCCAAAGGATCAATGCCCCACCATCATGGTTCCATTCTGCGACTATCAAATTGGAATGGTAACAAAGATGTCATCAGACTACATGGTAGCGAGCAAAAATCAAAATATAAAGTTAAAACTGGATTTCATGTTAATACAAATAATATTATTTTAATTAAATAATTTTAGCATGTGAGATATTTTTATTTAATTACTTAAATTTTTTTACAATATTTTACATAAATATATCATTTTTTTGTAAAGTTGCTATCACATCAAACCAACTCAAACTAATTAATAATTAAAATGGAAGGCCTATTTAACCTAGTACTTGTGCTGAAATGGTAGTAGCAAGAGTGAAACATAGAACTAGAATCTCACTAGCTAGTTGAGATTAAATATGAGATTAGTACTAGGATTCAGGTGCCTATTCAGTATAGCTACAATAGGGTGCTAGAGCCATAGTTGAAGTTGAAGCAAGCTAGCTAGGTATCTAGTTCAACTACATAGTACTAGGAAGGTGGCATCTTCCACTGTTTTCTCTGGTAATCTTTGTTTTTATTTTTTTCTTTCTTTTTTTTTTTTTTCAAAAAAATAAATAAAATTATAGCAATCTAAATACGCATATATATATATATATATATATAGATCGGTTGCAGGAGCACTTTTCATATAAACGTGTAAACTTGTACTGATAGAGTTTTTATTGTCCACTTTTAGGGTATCTCTATAAATCACATAGACAAGTTACTTTAACCGATAAAACAAGAAATTCATGATTTTTTTCTTAATCTCAAAACTCGATGTTTCATTGTTTTAAGTTACATAGCACATATGTATGTTTAGAAAAATCAAATTTAGTAATTGAAAAATTCATGGGTAAATTACAGAAACCGGCCTGTAAGTATTTAAGTTCCTAAAAGATTTTCTCAAGTAAAACACTAAAATGCAAAGGTATTTTAAGGTGTAGGTATTTGGTTTAATTTTTTTTTGGTAGTGATATTTTTTATCTGATTCTCTGATATATAAGGTTAAGGTTACATTCATGTGTGATTTTGCTCTTCATGATTAATCAAACACAGTTCATATCACAAAATTTTCAATTATTTTTTTGGTGGGTATTTATTTATTATTTTTTTTAATTCAATTAAAAAGTATATATGAATGCAAGGTGGCCTGGGATTAAACATTTCTGCAACTTTGGCAGTAATGGAGTCGTCTTGGAGCAATAGTTTGGAAGGAGGCTTTTGGGTTTCTGATAATGGCCTCGAATTCCCAGTTGAAACCCTGAAAAGAACCACAAATAATCCTCAAACTGAGAGGAACTTAATCCCATTCTGTGAAGGGGAATTATTCATGGTTGATATGATGTGGAACTCTCTGGTAAGTTCTTCAAGTGCTGAAAGAGATGATGAAGAAGAAGATGATGGTGTTATCAAGAAGTTATTATCATCTGAATCTTCATTGCCATCAAAAAGACCCAGAACTACAAATCATGAGGAAATGAACGGAAGATCAAGACAATGTTCACCGACATATACACAACAAGACATTGTGATGAAGTTTAGTTCCCAGGTTCCTGTCTGCCAAGTTCATGGCTGTAACAGAGATCTTAGAAACTCTAAACACTACCACAGAAAGCATAAAGTGTGCCCTGAGCATTCTATTGCTGCCCAAGTTGTTGTTGATGGAGCTGAGCAGCGTTTCTGCCAACAATGTAGCAGGTATATATGTTTGTTCTTCTGCAGTACTACATAGGTGTTCATGTCCTCTTTCATGGCATCTGCAATGTAATGATGAGGTTTTATTATGATGCAGGTTTCATATAATTGCAGAATTTGACGACAAAAAACGCAGTTGCCGCAAGCGCCTTACACAGCACAATGAGCGCAGACGAAAGCCTATGAACCAAATTCATTGGGGTAACCAATATTCTTTGTTCTTCATTTTTTTTTTGTGATGTGATAATAAGGAAGTCACAGCCACTAATCCAAGAGTGGAACTTATAATCACATTATTGTGACCCTAGCGGGAGTAAACCAGCCTAGCTAATATATAGTTGACTAGCTCAAATTAAAAAATCTAATAGGCTCCTATCGTAGGGAGCTGAACTTGTAACCACACTCTTGTGACCCAATCCGGAATAAATCAGCCTAGGTTGTGTCCATAGCTGACTAGCTCAAACTAAGAACAATAGTTATACCATGGACCCGGACTTACCTTACAAGGTGGACCCATTACAATTTACATATTGAATATTCATTCAATATATAAATTGTGTATCTTAGACCCGGGTCCTCAGAATAATTTGCCAATTAATAACTAAGAAGACCAATAAACCGCTCTCATTGTGAATCGAACTTGTAACTCCACTCATGTGACCCTATCGAGATAAACCAATTTGGGTTGTCAATAGCTAACCGGCTCAAACCAAGAAGGTCAATAGGCTATTCTCATTGGTAGTCGAACTTGTAACCACACCCTTGTGACCCTAGTCGGAGGTAAACCAGCTTAGATTGTTCAGCTTAAATCAAGAAAACTAATAGGGCGCTCTATTAGGAGTCGAACTTGTAACCACACCCTTGTGATCCTAGCCGGAGGTAAACTAAACTAAGGTACTGGCTAAAATAAAAAATGCCAATAAACCGCTCTCATTGAGAGTCAAACTTGTAATATTGACTAATTGAGGTTACCAAATCAATAATTTGACCAACTTGGCTGGGGTAGATTCTTCATTCTTGTTCTAATCTTGTCTTTGTTTTAGCATATCAGTTGTGATTTGACCTGCTATTGTTAATCCATTCATGTGGCAGGGCCTGCAGCAAGGTTCTTAGATATGGCTTCCCAGAGGCTGCCAATGCCATTCCACTTTCCTGCAGAATTTTCCCAGACTTATTTCTGCCATGACATCTATGGGAAGAACAATAGCTGCCAAATTGAATCAACAGTGCAACAATCAAATGCCCACACCAATGCCAATCAGCACAACCCACAAAAACAAGCTTCCATGGAAACTAATTTATCAGCTGCAGGCCGAAAATCCAGGCGCCGTGCTTTCTCTCTTCTGTCAGCAGAACCAACTAGATTCAGATTACATGGCTGCAATGGAGGTTTTCACAATGGAGCTGATCAGCCAGAAGGAAATTGTCAAGAAAGTGGACCTGTTCTTGATCTGCAACAGTTATCAGCTCTGTTCCAAAGGGTGCAGCAGCAGCAGCAACAGGAATTGCCTTCATTTTGATCTGATCTAAACTGACGAGGGAAATCCGTAATCACTATCTGAAGGCGTGCACTGAGTAAACCCTGCCTTGTGGTTTTCATTATTCTGGCTGCAGGTGCAATAATCATCCGTTTATGCCACTTCCTCATCTGGATGGTTAAATAGAACAGGCTACTATATCTATCTGTTCATTCACTATTGTAAATAAGTGGCATGTGTGAGCTTATCAATTCCATTATATATTATTCTCTATGCACAAACATTCCTATAAATACTGCCTTCAGGCATGATCCTAATGTGACCCTGTTACATGGGTTCTAAATTGAATTGTGATGATGGCATTATTATATTTCTAAATTGAATTCTGATGATGACATTATTATATTTTTTGCCTGGCGAAATTCCTTCGCTCCATGACCGACAAGATAGTGGAAAGATAAATTAGGGTGACTTAGTGATAAATTAATTGGAAGGATCAATGTTTGGTGCTCACAAAGAGCTCACACTACAATTGCGATAACTCCATCTTGTGTCTTTTATACAATCTACTACCTAGCTAGGAACTAATTGAGCTACTTGTGCGGGCAATTATTACATTTTTTTTTTATATATAAAGTAAAAAAGTTAAATATATATGGAACTATCTTACAAAAACTATTGCTAGTTGTTAGATGGTGGTTAGAAAGTCAAGTCTTACATCTTAACATCGAAATGTGACATTGATTGCTATACAAGTATAAGAAAATAAACTTGTACATTCGCTACTAGCTATAGTTTTTGGCATAGTGGTAAGCATTGATTTTGACAATTAGTATTGCAGCATGTCTGGCGTTGATTATTGTTACGGTGTAAGTTTTGGTGTAGTGATAAGTATTTTATCTTGACATTGGTATAACTTTGCCAAGTACAATATGTGCTGATCAATCTGAGAGCGTGCACTGGATAAACCCCGCATTGTGACAATCTGCAATGTAACAGTTTTCATTATTCTGGCTGGGGGTGCAATAATCATCTGTTTATGCCACTTCCTCATCTGGATAGTTAAATTAGATGGTAAAATAGAACAGGCTACTATGTCTATCTGTTCATTCACTATTGTAAATAAGTGGCATGTGTGAGCTTATATATCAATTCCATTATATATTATTCTGTATGCACAAATATTCCTGTAAGTACTGCCTTCAGGCATGATCCTAATGTGACCTAGTTACATGGGTTCTAAATTGAAGTGTGATGATGACATTATTACATTTTTTGCACACAAAGGCGAAATTTCTTCTCCCCAGAACCGACAGGATAGTAGAAAGATAAATCAAGGTGACTCAGTAGCCTATTAAGTGGGATGGGAGGACTTGTGCTTGGTGCCTACAAGCAGCTCACACTGTAGCTGCCATGACTCGATCTTAGCTTGTGTCCTTCCTCACAATCTACCACCTAGGAACTAACTGAGCTACCCGTATCACCGTATGGGCCATTATTACATTTTTTGTAAAGTAAAAAAGTTAAATATGTATGGAAAAATATGTGTTATAAAAACTGTTACGGGTTGTTGGATGGTGCTATGAGAGCAGAGTCCAGAATCTTGCCATTAAAACGTGGTACAAACTGCTACGCAAATATAAGAAATTAAAGTTGTACATTCGCCACTGGTTATAGTTTTTTACATTGGAAAGTTTTAATTTTGACAATAATTAGTATTATAACTTGTCTGGCGTTGATTTGTTATGCAATTTAAGAAAATATAATCTATAACTTTTGGCGTAGTGGTAAGTATTTGATCCTAACACTAGTATAACTTTACCAAGTGCAATATCTGTTCATCATTTTGTCATATGGACATAATATAAATGCACACAGTAATCCAAATTATTATTTAGATCTAATCATTTGCATTAGATGTACGGCCATTTGTGTTTGGTTGGAGTTATGTTTGGTTGTTTCTGCAGCTTCTTATGTTTTTTGCTGTTCCACATGTTGTTGGGTTTCTTCTCCTAATATGATAATTAAGATTACATTAGTTGTAACTCCATGCATAATTATTCATTATTATTAGTGAAAGTTCAAACTCATGAATCACGAATTGGTGATTCACAAAGGGGCATTATGGTCATTTCACTTAGTTTGTTCCTTTTACCATTTTGCCCCTTCATTTTGATCACACAATTTGGTGATTCTAGGATACTACTTGTTACTGAATTCAAACTTTCAACTACTAATGTTAACAACTCTGGAAAAAGAAGGTTACAAATTGCAGAGCCATTGAAATTCTAGAACATGAATGCATGTATGCATGCATGTTATGGTTCACATAATGTGATAGAATATTAATATTAAAGATGATTGTACATTTTAAAATTTGAAAGTTGGTCCTATTTATGGCTTTTTAAAATCTAAAAAGTACTTTATATATCGGGAAAAATCAAATATGATACAATTATTGTGTTTACATGTGGCATTTATGTAGAGTTAGGTTTACCTACCATTTTATAATCAGTCAATCATACTGTGTTTTTTTTTTTCAGTCACGATATAACTCACATTATATTGTGCTATGCTCCACTAGCAATAACATTAGGATCCATTTCTCCTTTACTATTTAGACGACTGATAATGTAACGCCTTACCGTGTAACCCTTGTTTTCAACACCGAACTTTTAACTTAGCTTGTAAGAAAACAACTCGGTTATTTCTAAAGGTTTTGAGTTCGAGTTTTATTGTGACAATTAAACAGCTGTCATCATTAGTTGCTGACTTTGATGTCCATGATCTTTAACCTGACAAGTAGGACAAGAGGGATAAAATTATATATTCATTGACTTGTACACTTAGAGAACAAAAACCCTTGACAAGAAATGGAAGGTGCAGAATTCTCCACAGAGGACAAAGAAATAAAAATTGACAGTAATGGACTGTTGTTCCCCTCGTGTCTTTTGTGTAGTACGTCGTGATTACCATGTTATATATCTTAATAATCCTTGTACTTAAACACCATATACTCAATACCTCAATCATATCACCTTTCCTTAATTGTCTTCTTCAGCTGCCTCTCGATCTGGTAAGCACAAATAGAAACATATTCTCCCTTTATAGTACTTCATTTATTGTTATCTTTTGCCTTTTCCATCTTCAATATTAATCCCAGGTGGGTTGTTCTAATTAATAATCTGTTAATTAAACAGAAAACTATGATTATGGTTTTTGCTACTAATATATATATATCCTTAATTAGATTTTGTTCTACTAATGTTTCATGTTATAAAGAAAACAATCAACTAATGGCACATATTCTGTTTTGGCTTTCTTTTGTCCTTTAATTTTTTCTTCCTTGTGGTGATATATAGCTCAGAAAACTAAGGTTTGTGCAACTTTAGCCACCCAACAATGGAGTATTGGAGCCATGGTTTGGATAATAATGAAGGAAGCCTATTGTTCTCGGAGTATGACGTGCAAGTAAACGCATTCTCTGATTTCGATAAAAACATGATTATTGCCCCTAGTTATGCGGAAATTAATGAAGGTGCAGACTTCATGGAACTATGGACCAACAACAACAACAACAGCAACATTATTGACAATAATTTTACTAGTAAAACTATATTATCTAATGATAATAATAATAATGATAATTTTAGTAGTGTAATGATGTTTTCTGATGATGATATGACGAACAACAATAAGTGGAAAATGAAGGAGAAGATGATAACCAAGGCCACAGGTTTTAATCCCTGTAGTCAAATCCCAATAATTTGCCAAGTTGATGGGTGTAAAATGGATCTTAGTTCCTCCAAATACTATCACCAGAGGCATAGAGTCTGCATGGACCACTCCAAAACCACCAAAGCCATTCTTCATGGTGTTGAGCAGAGGTTTTGCCAGCAATGTAGCAGGTATGTGGCCTATACTAATCGTACCAGGTACAGTCACGTCACGTATATCATTTACTGGTGTTTCTATTGATGCCTACAATTACATATACTATATGTGATTGTATCAGGTATTATATATTTAATAAAAATAATATTTGGTACAATCATAACACTATCGCCGTCAACGACATAAAAGTTTGTTGTATTTTATATTATATTTACTTTTTTCTTTAGATATCTTTCAAGTCAAATCTTTAGTGAAGAAAATAATTAGTTCTATTGTCCAAAGAAAATTAAGTCAACTATATATACAATTTTATTCATAATTCATTCTTATGTTTCATCCATTAGGCTATTTGCACACATGCAATATCCTCACATTTTCAAGAGTGGGCTATACTACATACCCTATTTTCATATTTACCCTTCTTTACTATTCATTTCGGCTATGTTTGGCTACCGTAGCTAAAAATGTAGCTGAAAACTGAAAAGATATAAGCTCGAAGTTGAAATCTAAAGAGCTGTTTGGTAAAATTAGCTTTTTGATAAGCTGATGAATGTAAAAAGACTAAAAATGATATCTTCATACAATTTAAATAGTTTTAAATTTAAATAGGTTTATTTATATATTAAAATATAAAATAGTGAAATCAATATATTTTAATAAAATATAAAGTAAGAATATATATTTAAAACATATAAAGTAAAACAAAATGTTTATAATTCATAAGATTAGTTCATATAAAAATCAATGTTCAAACACATATGTCAAATTGAAATTACAACCAAATATATTAAAGGGAAAAATAAAAAAGGTTTAGCCAAAAATGTTTTAATTAGGAAGGGTAAATGATATTATTTCTTTAAAATAATAAGGTTAAAAATGAAAAAAAAAAAAAGAAAAGTTAAGATGCAATTAGCTTATTTTAGGAACATTACCAAACAGAGTTTATAACTTATTAGTAGCTTAAAATAAGCTATAAGCTCCTAAATAAGTTTTGCCAAACAGAGCCGCGCCGTCATGTCCAAATACTTTTAACTCCCTTTCAAATTATATATATATGACAAAATATAAGTCTTTACAATAACTACTGGATGGGTTATATAATTGTTGTATGCAGGTTTCATTTGTTAGCAGAATTTGATGACGACAAGCGCAGTTGTCGGAAGCGTCTCGCCTGCCACAATAAGCGCCGCAGAAAGACTGGCTTTCATATGCAATGGGGTAATTACATATATAATTTTCTCCTATATATAAACCGTACACTTGCTCCTATAATCATTTACTTTTGACATTTGACAATGTATGTATAGAGGAAAGTTCGTAAAAACATTTTTTTTTAAAAAAAAAGTGTGGACATATCCATTCTTTTTATCTTAAGAAATTACTAGTAAAATTTAAGATCTTGTTCTTACTGAACTTTCAACTTTGTAATAATTATAAAATGAATTCATCCTTAAAAATTAACAATAATTATAAAATTGATCCCATACTTGAACTATGATGGATGATTAATTAAGATCACTTCTCACTTTTTAAAAGAAGACCCTATTCTCATTTGATCGGCCTATATATATATATATATATATATATATATATATATATATATATATATATATATATATATATATATATATATATATATATATATATATAATCTAGTTTATATGGGAATATGTAGACAAATTCAAACCGTCGATCAGCAAGATCTGATGTATAAGAAATCAAGTAAAAAAAGTATGGTCATTTTCATAAATATTACAAACTTTTGCAATTTGTAATATTTAAGAAAGTGACCCATCTTTTTTTTTTTTTTAACTACTAGTTCTCACCTGAGGCATGATTCTCATGCAACTTTTTTTAGTACTACTGACTTTATTACATTGTAGTATTTGTTCATCTATACTTTCTCAACCTGTTGAAGAACAAAGAGTCAATATTGTCTCCACTGAGGCTCGATCTCATAACCTCCCATTTGAGAGAGTCACTACATGCCACTATAATGTCATTGACTTTTTAACACTGTATTGTTCATTTTTTGCCCGTTTGAAAATGCAGTGTGAGAAACACATTTAACAGGGCGTTTGATTAGAGTGAAGGAATTGGGTGGGAAAAGAATTGCAATTCCATGGGAAAAAAATAATATGGGAACAAAGTGGAGTTTAAATTTCAGTGTTTGGTTTGTAGGAATAAAATTACTAGAAATTTCAATTCCAATGTTGTATATAAATAACGCATATAAAGAATGTAAATTTTGAATAGTTGTTGCATATAAAGATTTAAATTAAATGAACATACATAAATGAAAGTCGAAGAATAATACAAGCTATAATTTAGAATATAAGGTCATGTATCAATTTTAGGTTTAAAAAAATGAGGTATAATTTTGTCTTAGAACTATCTTTTTTTTTTTCTTCCTAAAATTCATGGAATTAAAATCTCATGGGGGCAATGAGATTCTAATTCCAAGAAAATGATGGAATTGCAATTCCACCAACCAAACGAATGAATTTTATTGCATTTGGAATTAAGTGGGAATTAAGTAGGAATGAAATTGTAATTCCCTCCGACCACCGCCCTGTAAATTAAAGTTTATGATTTCGTTTTTTTTATTTGATTTAGTATTTCACTTTTTAATTTGGTTTTTAAGTTCACTTTTTACTATTTTTTAGGAAGAATTTATCCAGAAATACACCCCTATACATTTAAAAATTGCAATAATGTATAGTGTTAAAAATTAAAAATCACTAGAATTTATCTGATTTGTGTGTATACATTCCTTAGAACATGATCATTGTCCAATACGCGGTTGATCCAAAGAATGAGACATATACTTAATTAAGAACACTAAAAGTTCTAATGATTACACATACATATGTTGCAGATGCAAGGTTATTATTGGAAATGGCTTCACAAGGGCCATCCCCATTTCTTATTCCTGAAATACTTTCTGGGAACCCCAGCTTGTGGCAAGAACAGGAGAACAAGACAAGTAAAGATAAGCATAGTATGTTGTCAATCTATGATGCCCTCCCCGCCGCCGGCAACCTCGTACAGATGTTGTCACCGGTTCAACAACTGTCCGGCGGGGAGAATTCCGGCAGTGCTTTCTCTCATCTGTCTGCTGCCCTGAGCAGAGCAGACCATCGTCCTGACAGCAAAAGACCAAACAATTCTATGAATTACAGCAAAAAACGTTTGAAGGGGAGTGGGCCGATCATTGATCTGCAGCAGTTGTCGACCCATTTCCGACGAGTGGAGCAGCAGAGAATTGAAGCTCAGTGCAAGTGAAGAACCAAGAATAGAGATTCGACGTCCACCTTGCATTTTGAATCCAAGTCTAAAATAACATTTAAATTATATGTGTCTGTGCAGCTATCATATTATACACCTTCTTATTAACTGCAAACACATAGTTTGAATGTCATTTTAGATCAGTGTCTATAATACAAAGTGAACACTAGTTCATGGTATAATTTGCCAATTAATGGATACTACAAGTCCTCATGTCATGATGATAATGACTAATGAGGCTTCTTATTCAACTTCAAATGCGTCCATATTTGCATGTAAATATGTTATTTTGTGGAGTTTATATTACTCCATTCATTTATCAACTATAATAGCATTTGCACTTATACTCAGTACTTTATCACTTTGATTTTTGACTTCCATTTTCATTTAATAATATTCTTTAAGAGTAAATTCCATCTAATTCCAAATTTAGTGTCAGTGGTTTTTGTCATTTAACATCCACACTATTATTTTTTGAACATTTTTAGTCCTTCTCATCGCTTTTCCTATTTTTAGTAAAAGCATTTTTGTCCCTTCATTTTTTTTTGGTTATTTTTCGAGCTACAACCGTTTTAATTGATTTAACATTTTTACAAAATGTATTGAAAAATATGGTGAAAGTTGTATATTTAGTGATTTAATTAGTGAGTGTCGTCCTCTAGGAATGGCTAGACAGGTCTTGAGTAGCAAGGGGCTAAGCACAACATCATAAATTGTTTGAAAGCTAACCGAATTGATAGGTTTATTGTCCCATCCGCCATTGTTGCATGAGATAATTGTAAAACAAACAATTGATTATAGTACTAAACAATGATAAAGAATAGGATTTAAATCAAATAGCCAAGTACAAATGCTTCTTTAATATTCTAAGGTTATAGGCTAAACCATGATCAACAACGAAGTGAGGAATCACGTCAATGCCAATGCAACTCTCGTGGACATTAGCTACCACCAAAGTTCTAATCTCATTCTCATAGCAATTAGACTAAGTGTGGTACTTAATAAAGCACCTTGTGTGCATAATCCCTTCCAACTCCTCATTCTCAAGGGCAATAGTTAGAAATGTGAAAGGGATTGGCCATGATGAATCCTTATTCTTATAGGTGAAACACCAATTCTATACATCTCTTTAAAGGTTGGCCCTAACTAAACAAAGTGTTAAATAATTCCCTAATTTCACAATCACATTCATACTAGAAGCAATGCAAAACCTAGATTAAACAATTCAATTCATATAAACATTCATACAAAGCAATTCGATCAATCTAAATCCCTGAAGGATTTAACTACTCATAATGGAATTGAAAATTAAAAGCAATTGGAATACTATGCAATAAATTCAAATACAAAAGTATTAAAAGTTGCAAGAATAAGAAATAGAAACTCTTACTTGATTGAATTTGTAAAAATCAAATCTGAAATTGAAATTGAATGTGTAATTACAAACGAGAATTCTCCCTAAATCTTCCAAGGAATGATGGATTTACATGTATATATGTTCTAAAATGGTTTGTGGAGAGAAAAACCTAAAACCTAAAAAAAAAAAATACTTAAAAAATTCAAAAGATAAACTAAAAATAAAGCATATGGTTATTTATCTTCAAGAAATCGCACCAAGAAACTGCATGCCACCAGATTGCCTGGTCAAGATGTCGTGACCAAGCAATCAATCTTACGGATTCCAAGAGTCACCCTGCTGGTCACGGCATGACTAGCAGCTTGACAACTGGCCATCAGAAAGTTGTCAGCTTGATAACTCTCCTAGTGGCACGAATTGGCTAACTCCTTGCTCCGTTGTTCCATTGAGCTTTGCTATATGGTTTTGACCCTTCATTCTCGAACCATTTTGCCTTGAAAGCATCCCGATTCGCCTTCATTTTACGCATCAATATGCCTAGGTCCCGATTTTCAATCCTTGAGCCATAAACACCTGAAATAAGTTTCGTTCTTGCACAAACACCTAACATTTAATTAGAAATTAGTACAATTAAAACATATTTATAGGTTAATTCACAGCTTATCATATAATAACTAAAAATCAAAGGTTACTAAAAACCGGTTATCGCTCATCTTGGTTACAACCAAAATTTTATGCATTCTTGAACAGAAATATAGTACCAAGCAGTTCAACAGAGAAGAATAACAACAACAACAACAACAACAACAACAACAACAATAATAATAATAATAATAATAATAATAAGCCTTGAATGAAGGGAGAAAGTGGAGTTCCTGCTCTGCCACCCTTTTTTTTGGAACTGATAGAGAAGAGAGAGCGCGCTTTGATGAAGATGATGTTTATGAGCGAGAACCTAAATCTGAAAGCCAAGAATCCAACGACCTACTCCGATTTCATGAAGAGATTTAAGCTACTGAAGGGCTGAAGGCTTTAGAGTCCTATTTGGTAAATGACTGTTAGTTGATTGGATTAGAAGGTATGATTAGTTGATAACATTAGTTGATTATAGAAAGATGTTTGGTAAATTAGTTATTAGCTGATAGTTGTTTCGTATAATTTCTTTTCTAGAAAAACTAATTGAAAATGTTACTTTAAGTAGCCTTTTGAATTTTAATATTGGAGTTACAAAAAGTGGCATAATTTATTTTTTTAAAAACATATTCTAGTTCATATGGCAACCATATTATCAACCTTCTCAAATAGCTAGAATGGTCCAAGCTTACGAATATAAAACGTCCAAAATTTGACTACAAGAGAAAAAGAGTCCAAAAGTGAGCTACAAGACAAGGGAAAAATATCTTACATATAAAGCCTCGAAATTGGGCAAATTAATTTCAATATAAAATAAAAAATAAAATTATAAATAATAATTTTTTTTTATTATAAACTAGGGGTGGGAATAAGCAAGTCCCCTTCATAGGGGCAATTATTGATATTACCGACGAATAGTAAGTAGGACAGATAACAAATCACACTTTTGCGAATTAACTATTTGAACAATTTTTAGATAAGAAGTTTAGAAAAAGTAAGTTTTGACGACTATGAATTATAGAATGAGATTTTAAAAAAAAAAAAAAACAAACAAACAAATATTCATCGGGTTTTTTTTAATCAAATTTGTACCACGTATTTTAATCGTCTGGCCTCTATGTCTGTGAGACCGCGAAGACAAGTATGTGGCGCAGAATTGAAGTCTTCCAGTTCCCCTAGAATACAGTGGGTTTTTGTTTTTCTTTTTATTTTTTTTAAAAATATATTCTAGTTAATTAGTATTTTCACCCGTGGAATAAACCATATTATCAACCTTCTCAAAAGAAAATACTAGTTATCAAAACAATGGACAGCTTCCCCTCCTTTCCCATGCTGTGCATAGGCAGAAATCATTGAATTCCAAGAGACAACATCTCTTTCAGTCATAATCTGGAACACCCTTGTAGACCAATGTAAAATCCCACACTTTGAGTACAGGGCAATTAGAGTATTACCTAATGATCCAAATTTAAGAATGTATCCATGAAAGTGGTCGGAAAATTCGGACTAGCTTGGTTGTTTTGCTGGACGGTTTTTTCCGACGACTTCAGAAAGCGGTCGGCATTTCCGACCACTTTCGATTTTTCCGCATACCCAAAATTGGTCGGAAAAGTGATCGGAGCAGGCGTTTCCGACCACTTTCAGGTGGTTGAAAATCTGTTGATTTTCAGGCGTGGCTTCCGCCACATGCTCTCAAGACAGTGCAGAGAGTGTAAGCATTAGGCGTCAATACGAAGGGAACTTGCTTATTCTCACCCTTAGTTTATGATAAAAATATTTTATTATTTGTAATTTTATTTTTTTATTTTATATTTAAATTAATTTTGCGCAATTTTTATATGTAAAATATTTTTTCTCTTGTCTTGTAGCTCACTTTTGGACTCTTTTTGTCTTGTAGTCCAATTTTGGACGTTTTATATTTGTAAGCTTGGACCATTCTAGCTATTTGAGAAGGTTGATAATATTAACTAGAATATGTTTTTTTTTTTTTAAATAAGAGTGAATTCTTTTTTTGTCCTAGACTTATAGTAGCACATATAATTTTTATTGACTAAAATATGAAGGGGTCTTGTTTATTCCCATTCCTAGTTTATGATAAAAAAAAAATTATTATTTGTAATTTTATTTTTTTATTTTATATTTAAATTAGTTTGCCCAATTTCGAGGCTTTGGCTGCAAAGCAAGAATCCAGTGTTTCATTGAAGCTGTTCATAGATGACGAGACTGACGGATTAGTTTTTGCCGAAGCACCCCTCCAGAAAAACAACTCACGTCCGGTCCTAGATAAAGACAAGGAATTAAACTAAGGTCTAATGATGTAATCCCAGACAAGAAATTAAATACTTGAGCAATATTGCTCTGTTACTAATTTTAGAAGCCCACAATTAAAAAGCCCAAAACCCAAAAAAGGGGGGATCGTGGTCCAGATCCATCAAGATTTTTTTTTTTTTTTAAAATCAAAGATCCATCAAGATAGACCAACAACTTCAATAAGCAATTCAAATTAGTTTATGTTTATTACATTGATGTAAATTAATTTATAAATTGTGTTATTTATTAGTTTCAAATTAGTCTTAAAAAAAAAAATAGTTTCAAATTAGTTTATGTCACTGTTGTAAAAATCACCCGCCTAGCGTCTAACTCAGCCGACTGGATCAAGTTGGCAACCGACTCGACCGAGTTATCTTTTGGCAGTATTTAGGGACACCTCAATAATTTCTCAATAAAATGGGCCTCGGGGTCCTAGGCTCCATCAGGTATAAGTTTGCCTTTTCCATCTTCAATACTCCAGGTGGGGTCATATGGACATATTATTATTTACATCGATCTAATCATTTGCGTTAGATGTACCGCCATTTGTGATTGGTTGGAGTTATGTAGAGTTAGGTTTACCTACCATTTTATAATCAGTCAATCATACTGTGTTTTTTTTTTCAGTCACGATATAACTCACATTGTGCTATGCTCCACTAGCAATAACATTAGGATCCATTTCTCCTTTACTATTTAGACGACTGATAATGTAACGCCTTACCGTGTAACCCTTGTTTTCAACACCGAACTTGTAACTTAGCTTGTAAGAAAACATGCAACTCGGTACGGTTATTTCTAAAGGTTTTGAGTTCGAGTTTTATTGTGACAATTAAACAGCTGGCATCATTAATTGCTGACTTAACCTGACAAGTAGGACAAGAGGGATAAAATTATATATTCATTGACTTGTACACTTAGAGAACAAAAACCCTTGACAAGAAATGGAAGGTGCAGAATTCTCCACAGAGGACAAAGAAATAAAAATTGACAATAATGGACTGTTGTTCCCCTCGTGTCTTTTGTGTAGTACGTCGTGATTACCATGTTATATATATCTTAATAATCCTTGTACTTAAACACCATATACTCAATACCTCAATCATATCACCTTTCCTTAATTGTCTTCTTCAGCTGCCTCTCGCCCGATCTGGTAAGCACAAATAGAAACATATTCTCCCTTTATAGTACTTCATTTATTGTTGTACAGTACTATATATATATCCTTAATTAGATTTTGTTCTACTAATGTTTCATGTTATAAAGAAAACAATGCAATCAACTAATGGCATATTCTGTTTTGGCTTTCTTTTGTCCTTTAATTTTTTCTTCCTTGTGGTGATAGCTCAGAAAACTAAGGTTTGTGCAACATTAGCCACCCAACAATGGAGTATTGGAGCCATGGTTTGGATAATAATGAAGGAAGCCTATTGTTCTCGGAGTACTATCACCAGAGGCATAGAGTCTGCATGGACCACTCCAAAACCACCAAAGCCATTCTTCATGGTGTTGAGCAGAGGTTTTGCCAGCAATGTAGCAGGTATGTGGCCTATACTAATCGTACCAGGTACAGTCACGTCACGTATATCATTTACTGGTGTTTCTATTCATGCCTACAATTACATATACTATATGTGATTGTATCAGGTATTATATATTTAATAAAAATAATATTTGGTACAATCATAACACTATCGCCGTCAACGACATAAAAGTTTGTTGTATTTTATATTATATTTACTTTTTTCTTTAGATATCTTTCAAGTCAAATCTTTAGTGAAGAAAATAATTAGTTCTATTGTCCAAAGAAAATTAAGTCAACTATATATACAATTTTATTCATAATTCATTCTTATGTTTCATCCATTAGGCTATTTGCACACATGCAATATCCTCACATTTTCAAGAGTGGGCTATACTACATACCCTATTTTCATATTTACCCTTCTTTACTATTCATTTCGGCTATGTTTGGCTACCTAGCTAAAAATGTAGCTGAAAACTGAAAAGATATAAGCTCGAAGTTGAAATCTAAAGAGCTGTTTGGTAAAATTAGCTTTTTGATAAGCTGATGAATGTAAACATCAATGTTCAAACACAAATGTCAAATTGAAATTACAACCAAATATATTAAAGGGAAAAAATAAAAAAGGTTTAGCCAAAAATGTTTTAATTAGGAAGGGTAAATGATATTATTTCTTTAAAATAATAAGGTTAAAAATGAAAAAAAAAAAAAAAAAAAGTTAAGAAGCAATTAGCTTATTTTAGGAACATTACCAAACAGAGTTTATAGCTTATTAGTAGCTTAAAATAAGTTATAAGCTCCTAAATAAGTTTTGTCAAACAGAGTCGCGCCGTCATGTCCAAATACTTTTAACTCCCTTTCAAATTATCTATATATATGACAAAATATAAGTCTTTACAATAACTACTGGATGGGTTATATAATTGTTGTATGCAGGTTTCATTTGTTAGCAGAATTTGATGACGACAAGCGCAGTTGTCGGAAGCGTCTCGCCTGCCACAATAAGCGCCGCAGAAAGACTGGCTTTCATATGCACTGGGGTAATTACATATATAATTTTCTCCTATATATAAACCGTACACTTGCTCCTATAATCATTTACTTTTGACATTTGACAATGTATGTATAGAGGAAAGTTCGTAAAAACATTTTTTTTTTTTGAAAAAAAAGTGTGGACATATCCATTCTTCTTATCTTAAGAAATTACTAGTAAAATTTAAGATCTTGTTCTTACTGAACTTTCAACCTTGTAATAATTATAATTCATTCTGATATATATGAGGTTAAGATTACATTCATGTGTGATTGTGCTCTTCATGATTAATCAAACACAGTTCATATGACAAAATTTTGAATTATTTTTTTGGTGGGTATTTATTTATTTTTTTTAATTCAATTAAAATATATATATGAATGCAAGGTGGCCTGGGATTAAGCATTTCTGCAACTTTGGCAGTAATGGAGTCGTCTTGGAGCAATAGTTTGGAAGGAGGCTTTTGGGTTTCTGATAATGGCCTCGAATTCCCAGTTGAAACCCTGAAAAGAACCCCAAATAATCCTCAAACTGAGAGGAACTTAATCCCATTCTGTGAAGGGGAATTATTCATGGTTGATATGATGTGGAACTCTCTGGTAAGTTCTTCAAGTGCTGAAAAAGATGATGAAGAAGATGACGGTGTTATCAAGAAGTTATTATCATCTGAATCTTCATTGCCATCGAAAAGACCCAGAACTACAAATCATGAGGAAATGAAGGGAAGATCAAGACAATGTTCACCGACATATACACAACAAGACATTGTGATGAAGTTTAGTTCCGAGGTTCCTGTCTGCCAAGTTCATGGCTGTAACAGAGATCTTAGAAACTCTAAACACTACCACAGAAAGCATAAAGTGTGCCCTGAGCATTCTATTGCTGCCCAAGTTGTTGTTAATGGAGCTGAGCAGCGTTTCTGCCAACAATGCAGCAGGTATATATATGCTTATTCTTCTTCAGTACATAGGTGTGTTCATGTCCTCTTTCATGGCATCTGTAATGTAATGAGGTTTTATTATGATGCAGGTTTCATATAATTGCAGAATTTGACGACAAAAAACGCAGTTGCCGCAAGCGCCTTACACAGCACAATGAGCGCAGACGAAAGCCTATGAACCAAATTCACTGGGGTAACCAAGATTCTTTATTCTTTTTTTTTTTTTTTTTTTGGATAGATGATGAATGATATGATGATAAGGAACTAACAGCCACTAATCCAAGAGTGGTACTTGTAACCAAAGCATTGTGACCCTAGCTAGAGGTAAACCAGCAATAGTTGACCGGTTTAAACTAAGAAAGCTAATAGGCCTCTATCATAGTGAGCCGAACTTGTAACCACACCCTTGTGACCTTAACCGGATTGGAATAAAACAGTCTAGGTTGTCTATAATTAACTGGCTTAAACAAGAAGGTCAATAGGCTGCCCTTATTGGGAGTAGAACTTGTAACTCTACTATTGTGACCCTATCCGGAGGTAAACCAATTTGGGTTGTCCATAGCTGACCAGCTCAAACCAAGAAGGTCTATATGCTATTCTCATTGGTAGTCGAACTTGTAACCACATATTGTGATCCTAGTCGGAGGTAAACCAACTTAGATTGTACATAACTGACCAGCTCAAATCGACTAATAGACCGCTCTTATTAGGAGTCGAACTTATAACCACACCCTGTCATCCTACCCGGAGGTAAAACAACTTGGGTTGTCCATAGCTAACTGGTTCAAACCAAGAAGGCCAATAGGCTATTCTCATTAGTAGTCGAACATGTAATCACACCCTTATTGTGACCCTAGTTGGAGGTAAACCAACCTAAATTATCCATAGTTGACCAGCACAAATCAAGAAGATTAATAGGTCGCTTTTATTAGGAGTCGAACTTGGAACCACACCCTTGTGATCCTAGCCGGAGGTAAACTAGCCTAGGTTACTGGCTAAAATAAAAAATACCAATAAATCGTTCTCACTAAGAGTCAAACTTGTAACCTTGACTTTACTAAATCAAAAGTTTGACAAACTTGGCTAGGTAGATTCTTCATTCTTGTTCTAATCTTGTCTTTATTTTAGTATATAAGTTGTGATTTGATCTGCAATTGTTAATCCATTCATGTGGCAGGGCCTGCAGCAAGGTTCTTAGATATGGCTTCCCAGAGGCTGCCAATGCCATTCCACTTTCCTGCAGAACTTTCCCAAACTTACTTCTGCCATGACATCTATGGGAAGAACAGTAGCTGCCAAATTGAATCAACAGTGCAACAATCAAATGCCCACACCAATGCCAATCAGCACAACCCACAAAAACAAGCTTCCATGGAAACTTTATCAGCTGCAGGCCGAAAATCCAGGCGTCGTGCTTTCTCTCTTCTGTCAGCAGAACCAACTAGATTCACATTACATGGCTGCAATGGAGGATTTAACAATGGAGCTCATCAGCCAGAAGGAAATTGTCAAGAAAGTGGACCTGTTCTTGATCTGCAACAGTTATCAGCTCTGTTCCAAAGGGTGCAGCAGCAGCAGCAACAACAAGAATTGCCTTCATTTTGATCTGAATTGACGAGGAAAACCCGTAATCACTATCTGAGAGCGTGTAATGGGTAAACCGTAAACCCCGCCTTGTGATCATCTGCAACAGTTTTCATTATTCTGGCTGCAGGTGCAATAATCATCTGTTTATGCCACTTCCTCATCTTGATGGTTAAATTAGATGGTAAAATAGAACAGGGTACTATATCTATCTGTTCATTCACTATTGAAAATAAGTGGCATGTGTGAGCTTATCAATCCCATTATATATTATTCTGTATGCACAAACATTCCTATAAATACTGCCTTCAGGCATGATCCTAAGGTGATGATGACATTATTTACATTTTTTGCACACAAAGGCAAAATTCTTTCACCTTAGGACCAACAAGATAGTAGAAAGATAAATCAGTGACTTGGTTGTGAGACATGTAACTTATTGTATTTTATATTTCATATTTGTATTGTTATTAATTGGTTATTAGTCAAAGGTTAATGCCTATAGTTTAGGAGAGTCTATAGCCAACTCTTGTATAGGTTATCTTTGCGGTGTAATTTCTCAGTTGGTTGAATTGATCAATATTCATCTGGTATCAGCCAAAACTCGATCCTTTCTTTCGCAGCCTTTATCGCAAATTTTCCGATGGCCACCCAACCAACCACCGACGGCGCGATAACTCCCGCCGTCGCACAAATGCCGTCGCCGGCGATAAATCTTTCCCCTGCCAACCACCAAATATCAATCAAGCTGAACTCCAGAAATTACATCCATTGGCGCACGCAAGTGATGCCATTTTTACGTAGCCAAGGTCTCTTAGGCTATCTTGACGGAACCCTACCTTGTCCGCCGGCGACCATTCCTTCGCCAGTGCAGTCCGCAGCCGTCGCCATGCCGCCGATCCCCAATCCCGCCTATCCACCATGGGTGCAGCAGGATCAGGCGATTCTCTCCCTCCTCGTCTCCTCGCTCACCGGAGAGGTAATGTATCTGGCTGTTGGACGTGATACATCGCGCGAAGTCTGGGAGTCCATAACGGCGGCGTTCGCATCGCAGTCGCGAACAAGATGCCTCAGCCTCATCGGCCAGTTTCATTCCCTCCGGCAAGGCAATCAGACGCCGGCGGAATACTTGGGGCAAGCACAGATGCTGGTCGAGGCGTTGTCCCTCGCCGGCCGGCCGCTCACAGCCGATGAGCAAATCCTCTACGTCCTTCGAGGGTTGCG
>CP025650.1:21740671-21777731 GCA_003576665.1 Ipomoea trifida
AGCATTATCTACTGTCACAGTAAACACATTCCTAAGCCCCCACTCAAGCAAACAATTTTCAAGAGCTTTTGCAATATACTGACCCTTGTGTGATGTGACAGGGATAAAAGAGATAATTTTTTTATGTAACTTCCAGTCTTCATCTATAAAATGTGCAGTGACTACCATATAATTGATCCTTTGAATAGATGTCCAAGAGTCAGTTGTAATACTGACTCTTTGAGTGTTTCCCCTAAACAAACACTTCAACTTCAGTTTCTCTTCTTCATAAATAACATGGATGTCCCTACTGACTGTCCACCTAGATGGAATTTTAAACCTAGGACAAGCCACTGCAATAAACCTCTTAAACCCTTGGCCCTCCACAAATCTAAAGGGAAGCTCATCTATTATAATCATTTCTATCAAGGCTCTCCTAATAGAATCCTGACTAAATACCCAAGTCCCTAACTCTCCAACAGTTGGTTCATCTGAATCAGAGTTGACAACAGCTTGAAATGTCAAAAGAGACTGCCTAGTGTCTTTAGAGTGAGGGTTTTTCAGACAACTAAGTATGTGGGCCCTTAAAGTTGAAGTACCATGCTTTTTGGTTTGAGATTTGTATATCTTTGCACAATAGATACACTTAGCTTCTGTAATAACATCATTAATATCAGACAGCCTCTGAAAATGATCCCAAACCTTAGATCTGAACTCAACCTGTTTTCTTTTCTTCTCAGGAACTGCAGTAGTAGGCAGCACATTCTGTTGAGCATTTGTTTCAACAGTTTGGGCTTCCACCACTGTTGCTCCATGAAGTGAAGAATTGGTAGGTTCAGAGCCAGTACCAGGCATACTGATATTTTCCATCTAAAAAGCTGGAACAATATCAGTATACATAGTAGGAAATGGGAAACATAATACAGATTACAGAATTCCATCAGAATTCCACACTTAAGACTTTAAGACTTAAGAGTGTAGCACTAAATAGTGCAACACAATTCCATCAGGCATTCATCAAAGACATTTACAAATGTCTCTAAATGCTCATCATATGGACAGGACAACATATAGCCACATAGCATGCATTCAGCTTCCACATAACAAATTAAAGACAATCAGAGATCATCATTTAGTGTTGTAGTCAGTGCTTCCACAAAACCAATAAATCTCATACTCAGAATTCAGAAATTCAGATTTCAGAGCATATAAAATTAAAATCACAACTCAAAACTCAAAATTCAGATTCAGTATTGTAGTCAGTGCTTCCACCACCAGAACAATAAATCTCATACTCAGAAATTCAGATTTCAAAACATATAAATTTAAAATCACAACTCACAACTCAGAATTTAGTATTGTAGTCAGTGCTTCCACAAAAACAATAAATATCATAATCAGAAATTCAGAAAGTCAGTGCTTCCACAATATTAAAATAACTAGGGTTGGCGATTTACTTGTTTTCTCACGCAATTTCCCCGGAGAACAAGGGCCTTCAATACAGTCCACCAGTAGAAACCACCTGCGTGAGTACGTGACTGCGTCCACCACTCCACCAGACCACCAGTCAACAACGGCTTCGGGCTTCCACCGGACCACCACCACAGAGATTCAGAGATTCAGAGACACTCAGAGAAAGGGCTTCCACCAGACTCTCAAAGATTGAGAGAACTCAAAACACAAAGTCTCAACTCTCAAGTCTCAAAGAACGGGACTGAGATATGAGAAACCCTAGGGCGAGAACTGAGAGACAGAGAGAGTCGCAGTCGAGAGATTGCGCAGTCGAAGACTCGAAGTGGAATGAGAAACCCTAGGGCATATCATAATATATATACATACACAGCACGACACCGTTTAGTACTAAGCATAGCTAACCAATGTGTACATCGGGTTTTCGGGCGGTTCGGGTGGGCAAAATACATACCCAACCCGTTTAATTTCAACCATTTTGTTTCATGGGTTGGGTCGGTTCACGCACGTCGGGTTTCGGACGTCCCGGGTTGCGTCGTTTCGGCCGTTCGGGTCGGGTATACCCGTCGGGTGGGTCGGGTATGCACAGCTAGCCCTACTTTATCGACTCAAAGAACCTTAAAATCTCTTAACACATGGTAATTAACTCACCAATCCAGACACCATCTGATGAATTAAGTCAATGTCATATCCAATTTGATTTAGATTAGACTTTACTTCCAGGCCCTCCTCAATAGTAATGGAATTTTAAGGGGATTTTGCAGGTATGACTAGGAGAGAGAGAAAATGAGAGTAGAGGAAAAAAGAAAAGGAAAAAAAAGAAAAACAAAACAAAAACAAAAAAAAAATTAAAAAAAACATATATATTCACGCGCCCGCCTGCGCGCGGTGGCGCAGTGACATTCCCCAAAATGGGGTCCACCAAACCTGCAAGACCTTTGGTTTTGCAGGAGAAAAGTCTTCATTAAATTCACTCCTTCCCATTTATAAAAATGTCATCTTCCAAGACTTTACTATTCCAATCCTTGCAAAGTCTACTAATGGTGAAGGCCTTACCTGCATGGGCATATATATATGCAATAGAAAAAATTACTAGCAGTAAATTTTGCCACTTCTACACTATTCTAATTTAGGTAAATAACATTCATCCAAAAATCCTATCAAAACTCAAAAGAAAATAAAAGCTACATGCTTCAAAGAAAGAAAGAATCATGCTTTAAGAACAAAAGTTTTAGACCAAATTTTTTAACCATTGATGTATATGGTTTGTGTTTGACTAATAAATAGAATTTTTTTTTTTAATACAAGGTGCGGTCCACCAATCATCACTAATACAGAATAGCTAATCCGCTACTATTGTAAAAAACTTTTCGCAATTGTTGTGGAACAGTTACAAGTTATTATTTATTTTTATTCGTAAGTTTTCGCGACTATTCTTTGTTAAGAACAATCGCAGATTGTTTTTTAATTCCTTATAGCAATAACCTTAAAAAAAAAAAAAAAATTAAAGTCACACAAAATAACTTGCCTACCATGGAGTATATATATACTTGATTAACTTGGCTATTCAAGAGTATAAAGGGATCTCCCCATTTTCTTAGAGTAGTAAACAAAATTAGCCACCAAACAAGACCTATTCAACTGGGATTCTCAATATTTTAATACCGTACGCGTAAACATATATGCAGTCATGCAGATAAAAAGGCGGCAGGGTGGGCCCTACTCCAACATTTAGTTGATTTGAAAATTCAATCCAGTTATTTTTCAATTTATCAGTGTAAAATATTCATTATTATTATTATTATAAAACGAAAAATAATTCATTTTAACATAAAATGTCTTCCAAAACTTTTACTAAGAAGATATTATTTTTTTAAAAAAAATTGTTTCAAGTTCAATTTTTTGTCTCTCCCTCCAAATGATGTCATATATATAGATGGGTTTGCTTGCAATCTATCTGCTATTATTTGAACTGGAATGAGGTAATCTAGTTATAATATGATTCTAGTCAAACTAGACGTAATGATAATAATTTTAGTCCGCAATTGTCCATAGCGCAAAAGATTAAATTAAAATACATTTTTTTCTTCAATTTCAAATTTTTGCTTTATTATATTCTTTAAAAAAAATTGGTTTATTACATTTATCAATAGCAGATTAAAGTATTGATTGGGTTTCACTAAACCAAACAATACAAATCTTGCTATGGCCCACAACACAAAATAATAAAAATAAAAACTAAATAAGTTTGTTTCTTCAATTTTTATTTAACTTTATTACATTTATCAATGTCTTATTCAATATGAGTTGCGCTAAACCGATCCAAACAATAAAATCTTGGCCCGGTCTACATCCAAAAAAAATGGTAAAATCTTTCATTCAATTTCATTGGTTCAGAAGTATTATATTTATCAATTTAAAAATTATTTTATTATAAAAAGTTATAAATTAAAAATTATTTATTTACCTCTTTTTAATATAATATTTTTTTATAATTATTATAAATTTAAATTTATTATTTTATTTAATAATATAAATAATAATTTTTTATCATCATTACAAAAATTAATATTTTAAAAGAAATACATTTTTAATAGATTTATGATCATGTTTTTAAAAATGAACCAAATAAAAAAATAACTCTCAGCCAAAATAAAGACTACTTTTTAACTTTCATGAAAACACTAAAAATGAAAATACTTTTATAGAAAATTAGAAATTAAATAATTTCCCTACAATCAATTTTTATTAACATTTTTTTGTGTTCTCAAGTGGACCCTTGGAACATTAGAGAAACTGAGAACAAGACATAATTTGAATGCAAACAAAAGTTGTTGAATGTTGACAACTAACCTATATTAGATAACTAATGAGATCACTATAGTAGGGATATCGTTTCACTAACTTTATTTTCAACTTTTTAGTTTTTGACTTTTTCAAAAGCTCAACCTTTAGTAAAATAAAATATCTATCTTTGTTAGAATTAAAATTTCACAAGCTCAAGATGCTACAAAAAATTTTAATCTAAAAATGAAATGCTTTATTTTTTAAAAGTGAAATATAAAATTAAAATAGGAAACACTTTCTAAAATTAAGCATAGTGTTTGGTTAAAAACTAAATTTGCAACTTTAATATAGCTGAGGGACGAAAAGTGAGGACGAAAAGTTAATAAAAGGACGAAAAGTACAACGCCAATGATTAGTTAGGGGCGAAAAGTGAGCACAACTAATATTTAAGGACGAATTCAACAATTACCCTATAATTTAAAGACGAAAAATATACAATTCCCATGTTTAATTTGAATCTAACGTCACCTTAAGTTGTTGGCAGAAAATGTTAATAACATAAGAGATAAATTAATAAATATTAAAATGATTTCTTCATCCCATTATTGTCTTATTCATTTAATGAGATTTTACGAAAATAAGGTGTGCAAATCTTTGTTAAGTACTTACGTATGGAGTACACATAAAGAAAATCTAGGTTTACTGTTGCACTAGCGAGTAAACTTATTAGATAAATTTTCATGTGACGAAAAAAAAAATTATTGCAAATACAATACGGAAAACAATACAAAATGGAACAAAGGCTTGACCCGCGGCCTCAAAGTAACCGCAAATTATACTGTGGACCATGGTTGACGATGCATTGTAGATCATGGTCATGGTTGATACTGCAGTTATGTTGAACGGATACTGCAGTTGTGTTGAACTGATACTGCAGTTGTGTTGAAAGGGAACTGCAGTTGCGCGGAACAAAGGTCATTTCATCCGTTCAACACACTGCAGTATCAGTTCAACGCAACTGCAGTTCCAGACGGATGAAACAACATCTGCTCCGCACAACTGCAGTTCCCTTTCAACACAACTGCAGTATCAACCATGGTGCATGGTTCATAATGCATTGTGAACCATGGTACACGATATAACAACTGCAAAGTAACGGGTACAAACTTGCAACAAAACTAACTTACAAGTTACAATATATAAGATTTTTCTTTCTTCTTTATCTTTTTCTTTAATTAAGGGTGTGTTTGGAAACCTGGAAAATGATTTATGGCAATCATTTTCCGGATTTTCCATGTTTGGCAACACTTGGAAAACCCAGATTTCCGTTGACTAGGTAAAATGAAACTAAAATGGCGGAAAATGACTTCTGCCCAAAATTGGTGGAAGTCATTTTCCGCCAATGGAAAATCAAACTCTGCCTGGTCACAGGCTACGGTTTTCGGCGGAAACCAGAGCAGTTCTTTGGTTTCCCGGCGGAAACCAGTTGCTCTGGTTTTCGCCGAGAAGCCAGAGCAGCACTGGTTCCCGGAGAGGAGACCAGAGCAGCTGGTTTCCGCTGGAAACCAGTTGGGGAGGGTTTTTTTTAATTATTTAAAAATATTATTTTTATCTTATTATAATAATTTTAATATTTTAAATAAAATAAAAAATTATATATAATTATACAATTCTACTTATTTTCCAGAAAACGGAATCAAACACACAAAGATAGTTTTCCAGAATACATCCAAACACGGAAAATGAATTGCTTTTTTGGAAATGATTCATTTTTCAGAAAACATTTTTACAGAAGTCATTTTCCTGCTTTTCAAACACACCCTAAATGGAAAAGAAGATCTGTAGCAACTTAGGGATGACAATAAAATATTCTCATCTGCCTCAAACATCATCATATATCTCATCAAAATTAAAGGCGCATCAATCTCCCAATTCCTGAATGAAAAATAATGTGAAATGTCATTAGCATTCAAGTATTTCAAACTATTAATATCTACATGCTCCAACCAATTACTAGCTACATATAGCACCCACACAAATCTTGTACTTAACACTTAAAGATCTGTTCTTCGATCAATAATACAGGCTTTCCAACATGTTTATATAGAAAAAAAAGTGTCAAATTAGATATCTAATTATAACAAATAGTACAATTAGGTCACCTAAGTGAAAAATAAATAAATAATTCCAATTACGCCTCCTAAACCAGTAAAATAGTTCAATTAGGCTCTAATATAACATATTTATCAACTTACTAATGGCTATGACACTGACCAAGTTAACACATGGTGTTTTAGACTTAAGTCGATACTAAGTGTATTATTTATTATTTTATTTTTCAATAAAATAAAAATATTTTTTTATTTTGATAAAAATATTTTTAATTTTTATAAAAATATTTTTTATTTTTATAAATATATTCTTAAATTTTATAAAAATATTTTTTATTTTTATAAAAAAAGAGTTTCTATTTTTATAAAAAAAATCTATTTTTATAATAAAATATTTTTTATTTTTATAAAAAAAAATTTATTTTTATAATAAAATATTATTTAATAAAATAATAAATACATAGTATTTTTTTTATTAAAAATTAAATATAATAAAAATTCATCATTTAATTTTTAAAATATTTTTTTTAATTTTTTAAATTGTATATATATAATAGTGCAAACTCAAATATCTTTCGAGTGTGGAACAAATGTTACTTAAAAGCCTTCTCAACTCTATTTTTTCAACGCGAATTGTATACTTTTGAGAATTAATTTTTCATTTACGTACTCATTATCCATTTTGGATGTATAATATGTTAAATTAAACCCCGAAAACCTGAACCCACCTCAACCTGACTCAAATCAAAAGTGAATCATGGTGGGAAATGTATATATACCACAAAATGACAAATTCATAAATATAATGCCAATTTTATATATATATATATATATATATATATATAATTTTCAACAGTGATTTTGGTCTTGAATTACTAGTTTAAAAGAAGCACAAGTCCTCTAATTGAGAGGAACTTAGTCCCATTCTGGGAAGACCAAGGGGAATTCATGGAAGAGTTCTATTATGGAGACTCTCAAATTCTATTCCATCAATTAGAATTTAGAGTAACCACAATAGTAATTTTTGGATAGGTTTTTGAGATGATAATACTTATATATGTGGAGGAGGTGTTGTTTTTGGACTAAACATGTAGGGCCTGCAGGGAGAAAAAGCTTGCGCCTTGTTCGCGTGTTCAGCACAACTTGCGCGCACTTCATGCGCCCCTAGGCGCGTAAAATCTTTTGTTTTTTTTTTTTGTCAGACTTGTTTTTTTTCTTCCTTTTCTTTTTCTCACATTTCCCCTCTCTCCTACATGACAATCTAAAAAAAAAAAAACCCTCAACTAATGGAGATGTTCTTATACACTTATACATACTCTCTGATGTAGCAAACATGGATAGGACATTTTCATCTTGTGGGTCCAAAAAAAAGTTGTCTATATCCGAAATTTGTGAGATGGAATAAAAGTTGGGAGTAGATCGAATTTGAGAGTACCAGTAGTATTTTCGTTCATGGAATCGAGTGGTGTTACTGATATGATGTGGTAGTCCATGTTCACTGACATATACACAAGACATTGTCACAAATTTTAGTTCGATCCCATCCAAGTTCCTGTCTGCCAAGTTCATGGTCGTTGTAACTTGTAACAGTGACCTTAGCTCAATCCCATGATATATTATTCAATATTCAGTACGGAGTAACATTGTAATCCAAATTATTATTAATTACATCTAATAATTTGTATTAGATGTACGGCGATTTGTTTTGGTTGGAGCTATATATGTTTCATTATATTTTAATGCAAAATTGCATGCATTGCTTGTTTCTGCAGCTTCTTAGGTTTTGCTGTTCCACTTACATTGTTTGTTGTTTGTTGGGTTTTCTTCTCCTAATCTGATAATGATGATTACATTAATTGTAATCCAAGTATAATTATTCATTATTTTTAGTGAAAGTTAAAACTCGTGAGTCATGAATTCTGCAGGTGTCAGGGGCATTTTGGTCATTTCACTTAACTTGTTCTTTTTCCTCTTACACATTGCCACTTCAATTTGGTAATTATAGGATATTCCTTGTTACTTAAATACAAACTTTCAACCACTAATGTTAACAACTCATGGAAAATAAGGTTACAACATGCAGAGCCATATAGGAATTCTAGAATATGAATGTATGTATATATCTGTAACTTAAGGCTTACATAATGTAATCATGTATATTGAAGATGATTTGTAAAAATTTTAAAATTTGGGAGTTGGTTCAATTTATTGTTTGTTAACTTAAAAAAATATTTTTTGGTACATCGGGAGAATCAAACACCACACAATTATTGTGTTTACATGTGTAGAGTTAGGTCAACCAACCATTTTATAATCAGCCAGTCAATCATACCGTGTTTTTTCAGTCACGATATGACTCACATTGTACACCTTATGCCATGCTCCACTACCAAAAACATGAGTACCCATTTCTCCCTTGGTATTCGGGAGGGCGCCAGCGCAACTTCCCGTGGTCTAACCCTTGAAAACGGTACTTTAAAACGACCACGAACACGCGAGTTTCGCTCGTAAACAACTTGAGTTTTCTTGAGAGTTTTGACTTGGGATTTTTTTAACAAGTAATAGTTATCTTCTTGATTTGCATGATCTATAATATGACAAGAGGGAGCCATTAAAGAACAAAAACCCTTCACCAGAAATGGAAGATATATATATACAACAGTCATACAACTCCACCAGACACGCACTACAAACAACAAGCAATAGAAATTTGCAAAGGTGATTAAAAAAGGGAAACCTTGAGCTCCTCGTGTTCTTAGTGTATTAGGTCGTGATTACCATGTAATCTGTCTTAATCCTTGTGCTTAAACAAGTTTTAAGGTACCATAATATATCTATCTTGAGAGGCCATACCTCAATCTTGTCACCTTTCTTAATTGTCTTCTTCAGCTGCCTACTCTCTGGTAAGCACGAATGAAAACATATTTTCCCTTTTTTGTACTTCAATTCATTTATTGTTGTACAGTACTAAATCCCACCGTACATCTTACAATGATTCATTATGTTTTGCCTTTTCCATCTATCTTCAATATTCCCAGGTGGGGTGTTCTTATAATCTCTTAAACATATATACCCTACATGCTTAGCTTCTGTATTTTCTTCACATTAGAAGCTTAGATTTATGATTCATATGGTTTTAGATACTTAGTTTTTGTTCTACACATGTTTCATGGCTATGGTTATTCTTTTCTTTGGTCACCCGAGGGTCCATTGAATAAACTCTGCCTTTATAACCCTAGCTGACAGCAAGAGGCAAACTAAGCTAGGTTGTCCATAACTCACTGCCTCAAACCAAAAAAGTCTAACAGTCTGACTAAATTGGCGGGGGTTGTACCTGATTGTAGTTCGATCTTGAATTTATGTTTCATGTTATGAAGAACAATCAACTAATGGCATCTTTTGTTTTGCTTTTCTTCTTCCTTGTGGTGACAACTCATCAGAAAACTAGGTTTTCTGTAACTTTAGCAAGCCAAAAATGGAGCCTTGGGGCCATGATTTGGATAATGAAGGGAGCCTTTTGTTCCCCGAGTATGGTGTGGAAGTAAACGCATTCTCTGATTTCGATAAGAACATGATTATTGCCCCTAGTTATGGGGAAATTAATGAAGGTGCAGACTTCATGGAACTATGGACCAACAACAACAACAATAGTAACACTGACAGCAACAATTTTAGCAGTAAAATGATGTTTTCTGATGATGATATGAACAACAACTGGAAAAGAATTCCTGCAATTGAATCTGTATCTGCAGAATGCTGCAAAGGAGGCTATGGAGGAATATTGGAGAGTGGGCAATCTGCTTCAGCTAAGAAGAAGAAGATAATCACAGATTTTAGTTATCCCTGTCAAGTCCCAATAATCTGCCAAGTTGATGGGTGTAAAATGGATCTTAGCTCCTCCAAATACTATCACCAGAGGCATAGAGTCTGCGTGGAACACTCCAAAACCATCAAAGCCATTCTTCATGGTGCTGAGCAGAGATTTTGCCAGCAATGCAGCAGGTATGTGTATTTTATTGATTTTTCTATAACTCCATAATTGGTCGTACCAGGTATAATCATATTATTAGAAATCAATATCAATATTGTCTGGTATGATCATATATATGATTATATCGAGTATGATCAACACTGATACGTACTGATCAGCCTGCATAAGTGTCATGTATTTTATACTCCGTATCATATTTGCTTACTTTCTTAATTTAAAAAAAAAAAAAAAAAAAAAAAAAAAAAGTATATCAAGAATATAAGGTCAAACTAAGTTAAGTCATTCATAATCCATTCCTAAGTTTCATTCATTGGTTAATTACTAGCTCTATGCACCATGGGGTTGTAGACAATATGATAAAACAAAAAATATGAATAACATATTAATTAGTAAGTAGTGGATGGGTTATATATATAATTGTTGCATGCAGGTTTCATTTGTTAGCAGAATTTGATGACGACAAGCGCAGTTGTCGGAAGCGCCTTGCCTGCCACAACAAGCGCCGCAGAAAGTCTCGCTTTCATACTCACTGGGGTAATTACATTTATATTTTTCTCCTATATATAAACCCTTGCTCCTATAATTATTTACTTTTCATATTTGACAAAAAAAAAAATTATCGAGTATATAATATAAAAATTTCTTTAATTTGACTTATGTATTCCATAAAAATGATCAATTATGGTCCAATATATGCTTATCCAAAGAAGGCAAAATATATGTCTCGAAACATTAGTCTAGTGAAGTAGTGAGTGAAAAAATTGCATTAAAAACTTGCTTTTAGTGGATAGATCAAGGTCTACCTAGCAACTTATAGAAATTATATTTATTAACTGTCTAAAAATTTTCTATAACCCATTAAGAGTTTGAAAAAACAAAAGATTTTAATTAATAATCAAATACAACATGATTAAGATTCGATCTATCCAAATTACATTTTGAGTTGTTAAAGATTTATCCAAGTACTAAAATAAAGTCATCAAAATTCAAAACCATGAATGGTGATGATGAATTTAATATCGAATTTCAATGAATCTGGCTTAGAATAATAATACTTTTTAGAAATTTAATTTTCTATATAATGATAGATTTTCTCTAGCACATGCGCATGCATCATCATATTATACAATATTATTCGAGCATGTGGCTTCATCATTTGATTATTTCATTATGAATTTCAATAATTTATAAGAAATCAATAAATAAATATGTATAATCAGGATTGTGTGAAAATAAAACTTTTATGTACCAATCATATCTTCACATGGTAAATCTTTTGTGGTTATTTTATTTTATGACCTTTTTATGGTGCTAATCAACATTGTACCAATAATACTCGTTATAATCTGTATTCGATATTATATATATTGATTGATGTCGCTTTACATTATGGAAAAATCATTTATCTAAAAACATAATAAGTATCAATCTAGATTATATTTCTGATTATTTCTGTTTTTTCAGTTAATATTTTTTTATACATTATGCTATAAAAATTGTATACATTTATTTTACAAAAACATCTCTACCCTTATAACTTCTATTATATATCCTTTTTCATTATTATTACCATGCACATGCATACACATTATATAATACTAGTTTTACATATAAGTTTGAACTCCAAACTAAAAAACTCCCTTTTACTTTGGAGACGGAATTGGAGCATGTGGTCCATTTTTATTTATATATTATATTGCCTATTGCTTTTTTATGGGCTCTAACCTATGACCTTTGAATGGGGTTGACTCTAATATGCATGTGCTCCATCTCAACTAAAAACCTAAGCTGATAATTGGATTACACATATTTATATATTATATGGAAATGAGTAAACTGCGAAATGTAACTCAAACGCTTACAGATCCCAAATACATGTACACTAGTATTTACGATATATCTAAATTCATATCTCCCTTTTTCGTCATTTATATATATATATATATATATATATATATATATATATATATATATTAATATGTGATAGTGGGGTTCATATTGCAGATGCAAGCTTATTATTGGATATGGCTTCCCAAGGGGCATCTCCATTTCTTATCCCGGAAATACTTTCTGGGAATCTCAGCTTTTGCCAGGAACAGGAGAACAAGACTACAAGTAATAATAGCCCTGCAGGTATCAGCATCTTGTCTTCCTATGATGCCCGCCCCGCCGGCGCCGGCGGCAACCTCGTAGAGATGTTGTCGTCGGTTCAAGAACTGTCCGGCGGTGAGAATTCCGGCGGCGGCGGTGCTTTCTCTCTTCTGTCGTCTACCCAGACCTGCAGAGCAGAGCATCGTCCTGGAATCAACGAAAAATCAAACAATTGTATGAATTACAGCAGAAAATGTTTGAAGGCGTCTCCAAAAAGGAGTGGACCGACGACGACCATTGATCTGCAGCAGTTGTCGACCCATCTACGACGAGTGGAGCAGCAGAGAAGCTCGGAGCAGGTGAAGAACCAAGCAGAGACGATAATGTCGTCCAATAATGTGTTGTGCTGTTTTACTTCCATGTAAAATTCATAAATTAATGGATTCTACGGACAAGTCCTCATGTGATGAGGTAATGTTTCATAATTTTTTTTTTTTTTGGTTACCTATTTTAGTTTTGTGGAAAATTAAAACAATTGCAAATGTAATAGTTACAAGCATTATTACTGGACAAATTTGAAAATCAAAAATAAAAATAGTGAGTCAACTATAGTTGAGAGACCATTTTGAAAAAAAAAAAAAAAATTAGTTTACAACTTTTTTAAACACTCTACTTTTTGTGTGTGTATCTTGGAGCAACCCATAACCAAAAAAAATAATACGGAGTAATAATTTTGATCATCAATTCCTTTACAAGGTGTTTGGTTAAAAGGAATAAATTAAGGGAGAAATGAATTGTAATTCAGTGATGATGGACATATTAGAGATGGAGCGGAGCAAGACGGATTATGTTGGACTTGGAGCCCTGGGTTGAGTCTTGTGCTCGGCCTCGACCTCGACCTAAGGCTTGACCTCGTCATAGGGCTCAATCTTAGCCTCATCCTAGGGGTCGGCCTTGGCCTAGGGCTCGACCTTGTCCTAGGGCTCGGCCTCGTCCTCGTCCTAGGGCTCGGCATCAGCCTGGGCCTTGGCCATGGGGTCAAGCGAGGCCTGACCTCGAGGTCGGGCATGGTCAAAGTTGTTGCAACTAATCTCTCCTTTTTAGGAGGCAGTTAGGAGGTTTATTAGTATAAATATCCACTTAATTGTCTTGGGACATCCTCATCTTTATTGTCTAAACACATATTCTCTTGTAATCATCTTGCAACATTCTTTAGTACAATATTTGTCTCAGTGACACACATTCCTTGTCTTTTCATTACATTTCTTGTCTTTGCCATTTACCATTTGTTATATATCCATCTATCTTTAATTATCGGGTTTGTTAATTCGGGCCACCCGGGTTAATGAATGATATATTTCTTATTAAAAGATCTCATTTAATTTTTTGTTAATGATATATTTCTTATACACTAATTTTATTTGTAAAAAAAATCAAGGTAAATTTAAGTTAAAAATAATTTAGAAAGAAAAATAGTAATATATTAAAATTAAAATTCTAAATAAATTAAAAAATCTTTCTACTAATCAAAAGTTATTGTTAAAATCAACAATTAAATACTGTAATTTGTTTCGTAAAAATTAATTAGATACTTCTTATTAACTAAAATTCTATTTGAACTAGTCATTACAACTTATTAAATAACTACAACACACTTTTTTATATTTGGTAATTGGTACTATACCTACTTGACACGAGAGAAGTTCCCTATACTTTATTAACTTGGCTATTCAAAAGTATTAGAGTATTAAACCAAAGTAGCAAGTAGCAACCAAACAGGACCTATTCAACTGGGATTCTCAATGTTTTATTTTTGTACGCGGAAACACATGTACAGATAGAAAGGCGGCTGGGTGGGCCCAACTCCATTATTTTAAACATAGGATAAACTGATAAATAGACATAATTGGAATATAATGCAAACAAAAGTTGTTGAATGCTGCTGAGTGCTGACAACTAACCCATATTAGACCAACCTAATAGACATAATTGTGTGCGAAATAGGAAAGTGGAGAGAGACTGAGAGAGGAAGAGGAGAAAAAATAATTTTAAAAAAATTAAAGAAGTCAAAAAATAAGAAGAATAATGCTAAAATAGTACACCAAACTATATTGAAAAATGTAAATGGACAATCCAAGGTTTTTTTTGTTTTTGGACAATTGAGTCTTTAAACAGTTTAAACTTATAATTAAACTAAAATTGATATATTCTAAAGATTATCGTTGAAGTGATGGTTATTTTATTAAAAAATTATTTATAAAAATTTTATTATAATAATTTTAAATAAAATAAATATAAATATAATTATGGTTTAAAATAAAAGAATAATTCAAAAGTCACTCAATTATTAATTTTTTTTTACAGATATTATGAGATAAACTTAGTTGGAAATATTCTTTTTTATTTTAATTAATAGGTTAAAAATTAAAAGAGCAATTAGACTAATTAAGCTTTAAAAATGTTAAATTACTGTTATTTTTTGCTGCAGCACTAAAACGCTTCTTGAGGTGGTAATTATATGTTTTTTTCTAAATACAACATTAATATTCACATCTTATGAGATACAATTAATTTTATCGAATTTTAATTAAATTCCATTAAAAATAACTCTTTTAAAAATGTTGTTACTATTCCATTTTGGTTGCTTACTTGCTTTGAATTGCATTGTATCTCCTTTCTTTCATGGTGAAAATTAAATATTTAGAAGTAAAATATTAATTAATTATTTATTTAATATCGTTGCTCATGTTTTAGCTAAGCGAGGTGTTACCCAAGGGAGTTGCCAATCTTGGAATGGCATACCACCGGAGACTATTGTTAATTTGTTTCTAATTATGATTTAATGAATCTATTGTCCTGTTACTTTTCAAAAAAAAAAATGTTTATTTTAAACTGGAAGATCAAAAAAATAATTGAAACTCCAACATAAAAAAACATTAAAATAGATGTTTTAAATTACTCCGTATTATTATTATTATTATTATTATTATTATTATTATTATTATTATTATTATTATTATTAAATTATGGCTTAGTAGTTACGGAGTAATTATTAGAACTAAATTATCTTATTTAATGAACCTATATATTGTAGGCTGATGGGAGCCTATGCTAGCTAGCTTCTTAATTATCATGGGAAGCACAGTACCGAAGCATCAACAAATAAAAATAAAAATAAAAAATAAAGGTTAAGTTATTCAGTCTAATCCACAAGCATAAAAAGCCATCTTTTTTTATTGTATTATTCGACCCTCCTAAAAACAAATACTATACCTTGATCAATCTATAACACGGCAGTGCAATTGCCGGCCACATCAAGCATTCAAGGCAAATTGGCCATGTTGCTTAATCTAGCATTTCTTCTATTATAAATAGCAATAAATTTATAAGTATTTTGGGGGGAAAATGATTTTTTTAGTTAAAATAAAGAAATGACAATTTTACCCTTAATAGTCACCAGCCAGGCAGCCACCGGAGTTTTGATCGGATGGACCAAATGTGACAGGGATTTAAAAGTCATTGAACTAAATCTGAAAATTTTAATAGGCTGAAACTAAATATGGAAATGATCACATATTCGTGGGACCAAAAGTGAAAATAACTCTATATGGTATTTGTACTATGGCAATGTGAGACCGTCTCACCGTGGGACGGGTCGGGTCGGGTCAAGATGTAAATGTAACACTTATACGCATAAATGTCATACTTATATGCTTAAATGTAATACTAATCAGGAATAAAAATTTTGTTACTTATAAGAGTAAATGTAATACTTTTAAGTGAAAATACAATACTTTTACATTTCTTTTATATCAATTGTGAGTTTTATAATATGGACTAATTTGTGTTTCATATCTAAAAGATGAATGGTCTCTGGGTCCAAAGTTAATGACTAGAGGATAATTGGAATCCATCGACAATGTTTAGAGGACCTACATAAGAAGGGAAGAATGTTAAGGATATGAATTGGACTAAGAACAGAGGTAAGGAGATTGAGTGCAAAGATTGAATGAATAGGTGTACGTAAAGTGAAAAATATAAAAGCTCGTTGTCAAAATAGGACAAAGTATAGAGTCCCAATGTGCAAAGACTAATAAAGTGACAATGCATGTTTTTTTTTTGAATGCTACTGACTCTATTACAGTGTAACAAAGAGACAGCAACACACCTCCACTGAGGCTCGAACTCACCACCTCCCGTATATAGGGAAGGGTTTGATGCCACTGGACCACAAGACCCTTGGCTTTATAATGCATGTTAATTTGTGAGATTTATAGTGTTTGATGTGTGCTAGTCCCAAACTTTACAAAAAGATGAAAACATACATTTTTTTGGCATATGGCATCCGCTATCTCATCACTATACGACTAATTCATATTCTACTTAAAATGCACTTGTAACATTTAATTCTGTTTAATTCAAAATAGATAAAATGAAATAGACAGAGCATAATATAAACTTCTCTTGACAAGGGCTATATGAATAAAAGCTTTACAATATCATATGTTAAAAAAGAACGGAATAAATAAATAAACATGATAAATCATATTATTTCAAAAATCCACTCAAATATTACTATAGTGGACTAAATCCACATCCATATTGTAAGGATGGATCATATCCTTTTTTTTTTTTTTTTTTTTTTTTTTTTCCAAAAGCTCATGTGGCTCTCCCATGCATGTCACCTTAGTGTGAATCTTACGTTTTCAATCACTTTTGGTAGTCGAAAATTCGGTATTTTCGAGCTATATATATCAGAGTCAAAACTTTGGGTAGCTACCAGTGGCCATTCATTGTGGCAAAATGTGTGATATCTCTACCAAAATCTTGTGCAAAGCCTGAGGCCTTGACAGAAAAGGAGAATGATCAGAGCCTTTGAGCAGGAAAACCTGTTGAGGAGGATTTGAATCAATCATGGCCTCTTGGAGTGGCAGTGGAATGGCAAAATCTTCTTGTGTTTTGATATAAAATCTTGGGATTGAACCATAATTTGTCTCAGAAACAGAGAGTTTCTCTGTCAAGGGCGCGAAGGGGACCGGCCTCATTGACACTGAAGCTAATTCCACATCCTGGGGAATCAAGAAAAGCACAAAACCTTTGAGTTTTGAATGCAGGAAAAGCAAAGACATAACTGATTCTTTAACTCTTTAGCAGTTTGTGGGAGTACTATGATGTTTACCTTAGCAGGGGTTTGGTTAAAGAAGGTATCTTTCACTAATGATCTGTCGAAATTTATAGCAGTAGGAGGATGTTTCTTCCCATTTGCATACATGAAGATCTGCGCCCGTTGAAATAGATCATCCATCCCGGGCTGCAAACGATGAAAACAAAGATGATTATCAGAATTTAAAGTTGTCAATTTTTAAGGATGTCAATTGAGTCAACGGTTAAGTTTTTGGCTAGCCCTGCAAGACTGTTGGGCTTATCGATTTGGGTTAAACGTTTTTTTTTGTTGGGTTGGGTTGGTCTTAACCCAAAACTATGGGTTGTCGGGCGGGCTAAACTACTAAACTAAAATGGACATCCACATTAGTATAGCGGGTTGACTGGATGAGTTTTTTAAAAAAATACATCCACGATATCAATGGATTGGAATGGGATAATGTTGATAAAATATGTTTTGTTTGTGTGTGTGTATATATATATATATATATATATATATATGGGTAGCCCCGTAGCCCACATGGGCTACGCCCGTGAGGCCAGCATTTTCGCGGGCCAGGTCCTAATTTGGCCCGCCTCAGGTCAAGTTAGGATTAGCTTATTGTCTTTGATCCATTTTGACATCCCTAGTTATTTTATTTATTTATTTATTTTTTTTGGAATACATCCCTAGTTATTTTTATCATGTTACATTAGTAAAAACCTATTAATAGACAAACCTTTTGGGAGAACATGTCAAGTATACTCTCTTCATTCTTCAGCATTGCTGCAGCCACAAAAATTGCTTTGGAGATTTTCGATTTATGCAACTCCATTGCATATGAAATACATGCTCCACCAATATCATGTCCTACCAAGATAACCTACGCCAAATAATCGAATCACAGTAAATCAGTTCCATTCTTCAATTCATTTTCTTTAATCGCGAGAATGGAGTTGCAGAAAGAAAGAAACAAAGTAACAGACCTTTCTATCGCGAGGGAGATTTTCAAGAAAAGTTGTGAGGGGCTTTATGTATTGTGCAAGAGTTGTTATGGAGTCCGAATCATGGGGATGAGCTCCAGAAGCAGTTAAGTCTATGGCATTAACTTGATATCCAGCTTCTTTTAAAAATGTTGTGGTTTTGTACCAGCACCATGCTCCAAAGCCACCTCCATGAACCAGAACAAAATGTCTGGTTTCTTCCGTATCTTCGGTTTTTGGGTCCTGAAAATTTTGGACCAAAAACAATTTGGATCAGTTCAGTTTTCATGCCATTAGTAAAAACTGGCAAAACCTTAAAGTAATCCTTTCAGTATATGTATACCCACCTCCTAGCTTTCTAGAAGGAAAACATATACTGTTTTCTTGAATTTTTTGGGGTTTTCGCTGCAGGTCTTTGACCATTATGTTACTTGGTTCATAGGTTGAATTATTGTCAGCAGCCACTACCATCCTATTGAACGGAGGCCAATAAATACAATTCTAACAACCTGTGCTAGAGTTGTCAAAACAGGCCAACTAAAATCTATACAAATTACTCGTCTCAGGTTCTTATAGAAACAGACCAAGTCGAGCTTACCCATTTTTTTACATGAATTAGAAAAACTCCAACACAACCCGTGTTTGGACGGACTAAACCGGTTAGCATGTCAGCCTTTTTTTTTTTTTTTACTGTTTTGATAGCTTTACCCGGTGACTGAAAAATTGTTAGACAAAGACATATAAAGGACTTAAAATGACAAGTTTAGCACCTAGGATCTTAAAAATGTGTAGCGACATAGCATTCACTACCAATTAGGTCACAGGTTTGAGCCCTAACATTCTAACAATAGCATTTAAGACTAGTTGGTGGTGCTGAGAGGGGTGTCTCGAAAATGAAAATATGTGGCTGGGGTTGTAAATCCTTAAAAGGACAAGTTCAGTACCCAATATATGGAAAATGTGTGACAGTTGATGCAAAAATTCATTAAGAGTGGAGTCGAAAAATAAAATTATATCTTGACAAATTTATTCACGAGTCCATCATCTAACCTTACTGCTGTATTAGCAACTTACTCACGAACTTGCCTAAAGTGTCCTAAAAGTGGAGCTTAGAAAGGAGGAAAATTAAATACCTGTTGGAGAGGCTGCAGAGATTGAGGAATAGAATCAAAGAGCGAGCTGGGGCGAGAACTAGAGCTTCTGGGAATCTTTTTCTGCCTCCTTGAAGACGACGACGACAAAGCGTCTCTAAGAGAAACCGACCGATCAAACTGAGAAACACCGCCATTTTGCTGCTGATGATGTTGTCGTAGGAGCAACACCGCAGTCATAGCCTGTTCCTTAATATAAGCTTCGTCGAACCTCTCTTTCATGGAAGACGACGAAGACGATGGAACAACCTTCTGGGATTTCCGGCTACCTGAGATTGACAGAGATGGCGGAAGAGGAACCGGCGCCGGCGCCGGCGGCCGTCTTTTCGCCGCCGATTTTTGTTGATTCTGAGAGAAACATGCGAATGAGTTCCCCATTGATCTTCTTTGGTTGTGAGTGAAATAAGACTTGCCAGAAATGAGAAATGTATATATACATTGGAGAGAGAATAGAGAAAGAAGTCAAAAGTCAAAATATGGCAAAATGAAATAGTAGGAACATGGCTCCTTCCTGGAGGCTGGAGGTATACAACATTGACCATTTGCTATAAAAATGTTTGTTTAAAACTACACGACACAAACATGGCCTTCTAGAATTGACTTCAAATGTTTTCTTCATAAATAATCCTCTAAGGGGGCATTTGGTTCTCCAAATATGATATTACAAGTAATAAGGTTACCTTCATAATTCTTGATCATTTGGAATGGTAATCGTGGCAGCCTACAGATCGAACTCCCAACCTCATACTTAAGGTATAACGAGGTGCTGAATCACCACGCCAACTATGTTGATTGTAGTTTTCTTTTTTTTTTTTAAATATGTTGATTGTAGTTGATTGGCTTATAAGTGTGCATATATCAATGCTTAAATATTAATAAATATATGAATATACACACATGTATATATTTGATTATATAAGCATATACTTTATATATGTTGTTGTTCTTGTCGTTGTTGTTATTAGTTATTATTATTATTAGGGCAACTTATTTGTGATGATTTTTTTGGGAGTTTTTTGTGGGCCAAGTAAAAAAAAAAAAAAAAAAAAAAAAAAGCCCAACATACACACGCTAAATAATCACATTACCTTAAAACATTACCGCCACATCAGATTTAAGATAATATAATCAGGTAATCTCATAACTTAACCAAACAAGATAATACAACATATCAAACTCACATTACTTAAGTAATCTAAAATCTAAAATTACCTAACCCAAACGCCTCCTAAAAGTACTATATCAACCCCCACAGAGAGAAGGCAAGTGAATGTAATAGGAGCCCTTCCCGAGTGGACCCGACCCTCAAGAAGGGCACCTAAGACTCGATTAGATTGGTCTTATCTTGCAAAAAGTGTGGATATTAGTGCAGTAAGCAAAAAAAAAACACATGTTTTTTTTGGTGTGTTAGCATTGAGCTATGAACCATACTAAGTACTTCTCATTTCTCTAGACAAAATCTCAGCAGGGGTGAACAGATATTTCATGGCAGCAAACAAAACTAAGCTAACAATACCAATTGTAACAGGACTTGTCAGCAAATGCAAATTCTTGGCCCCTTTGGATTCAAGTGAACCAGAAGATCTCAGAGATGGGTTCTTCATGAAGGAGGAATACGATTCAATTTCTTCCCGGGTGAGCGCCGGATTTAACGACTGGCGGACATTTTGGAAGTGTCGATCACACACAACCGTAGCTGATATATCCTCTCTCAAAGCAACGATTCCGGCTTCTCTGCACAGGCCCTCCAACTCGGCCCCAGTGAAGAGCTCGGTGTTTTCAGCTAGTTGTCTAAGATCCACATCGGCATCTAATTTCATGGTGCGTGTATGCACACGAAGGATCTCATATCGAGCTTCTAAATCCGGTGGAGGGACGTAGAGAACCTAGAATAGTACAAAATGCATGTCGAAAGCAGACAAGCCGGTGGATAAAAAGTGTATGAAATCTATATACTCGAGTGGAAGTAAGTCAAGTAACACATAAAATTCGAAAATACTTATACCAGATCAAATCGTCCAGGTCGCATAAGAGCAGCATCAATTGCCTGAGGACGATTCGTAGCAGCCAAAACAAGAATTCCCTGACGAAATGAAAGGAAGATATATAATACTCCATATTGTCTAGTTTGCATATTTTTAATAATTATGGAACAATAGAGGGATTTTTTTTTTCTCACCTTAACTTGCTCTAGGCCGTCCATTTCGGTCAGAAGAGTAGAAAGAAGTCTCTCCCCGACCATACTACTTCCACTTGAACTTCCTCCACTGTCATTCATTGAAAACTAATGTAAAGCGAGAGCTATTGCTTAAATTAACACAGAAAGGGTTAAAAAATGCATATTTAGTTATTTACGAAATTTGTGAAATGAAGTGAAAAATTCAACATTTTCATGTGTAAAACTCTCTATGATGAACTTACCGTTTGGCAGCAACAACATCGGCTTCATCAAAGAAAATTATGCTCGGTGACGCAAGTCGAGCTCTTCGAAATGTATTGCGCAACAACGCTTCACCTTCGCCAACGTACATCGAGTACAACTCTGCGCCACTGGTGCATTATCATGAAATTCATTTGAAAGAAGTTGCAATTATAAAGGTTAAAGAGGGCATAAAAGGTTAGATTCTTCTCGGACCTCAAGGAGAAAAACGAAGCCTGGGCAGCATGAGCAGCAGCTTTCGCGAGGGTTGTTTTAGAGCACCCGGGAGGTCCATGAAGAAGGATTCCACGAAGAGGTGATACACCTAACCGTGCAAATGCTTCGGAATGTCTCAATGGCCACTCAACAGCTTGCTGCAGCTTTTTCTGTTTCAAGTATCAAATAAACCAGTTATATGAAGAGAGGTAACCCAACCATCATCGTTGAAAAAATAGCTAGGCGCCCGTGTATTTTTTATTTTATTTTTTATTTTTTAAAATCTTGTTTAAAATTTTTAAATTTTTTAAGACTTGATAATTATAAACTATTTAATACTTTAATATATAATACTAAAATAATAAATATTAACCTAAAAAAACATCTAGAAACAATTTAGGGTTATTTCACTCAAACCGATGTCGTTGAAATAACCCATTTAAAAAAGAAGGGAACAATAGCTAATCGGCCGACTAGGCGGCCTAGGCGGCCAACCGCCTAGACCACCAATTATGGTGATACGCTAGGCGGTCGGCCAGCGCTTAGTGCCGATTAATCAGTGCCTAGGCGGGATTTTTGCAACACTGCCAACCATATTTAGTAGGATAACAAGTTCAGACCTTTATGCCTTTCAGTCCTCCAATATCCTCCCAAGAAACCTTCGGGACTTCGACAACTACGCCTCTTGTTATACTAGGACCAACGACAGACCTAGCATGCTTCCAGTCATCCATCGTTACGTTCCAAGAGCCATCTTCTTGATTCGATGTTGAGGATCTTCTAGCTGCAAACATAGTAGCTTCACGGCATAAAGCTTCTAAATCTGCCCCAACATAACCATTGCACGAGGCAGCAATGGCCCGCAGGTCAACATTTGGATCCAAAGGAAGCTTCTTCGTATAAAGCTGCAACACGTTAACACAAAGATCACTTACAAAGCTTTTAAAAAAAGGAGGGTATTAGAGCTTCAATGGAACTTTAAAGAGCAAGTGGCCATAACACACCAAATATATATATATATATATAGGCCATTGTTCAGGTGAGTCCACCCTTTCCCATGAGTCCGTGTGGATAGATCTGAGTCATTGAATGCTTAAGATCAATGGCTTAGATTTCACCAACTGTGGGGTGAAGTGCACAGTTGGTGAAATCTAAGCCATTGATCTCAAGCATTCAATGGCCCAGATCTGTCCACATGGACTCATGGGAAAGGGTGGACTCATTTGATCATGAGTCTATATATATATATATATATATATATATATATATATATATATATAGGTGCCTGTGATACAATAAATACTATGCACCTTACCTTGAGGATATGGAAACGATCATCTTCATTAGGGGTTGTTACCTCAATCTCAGCATCAAAACGCCCAGATCTTCTTAGAGCAGGATCAATCATATCCACTCTGAACATAGATCAAAGGAAACTAGCATTAATCTTTAAGTAACTACTGCATTCACCAAATCCATAAGATGGAAAGAATAAAATATAACAAACCACATAATATACAAATGATGACAGATGGATATACTCCTTGAAGATTATACTATGGTTATAAGAATCCACAACACTTTGTTTGATACTCTGATTCAAAGTGGGATTATTTATCTGTATCAGTGAACATTAATATTACTCTACTAATGTGAGATAAATAATCCCAACCCCCTCCCATTCAAGAACCAAACGACATGTAAAGGTTGGATTTCTTCATTGAAACTAGTGTGTGCTTCATTGAAAATAATACCAGCAAACTTGTTTATAAACAAGAAAAACAAATCCAAATTCATCAAGAACATAAAATAGAAAACCCAAAAGTCACCCCCTTGGAACATCAGTTGAACCTACCTATTCGTAGATGCTACTACAACAACATGTAATCCAGATGTTGAAAGTGATTTATTGGAGTCCATCAACATAAAAAGTTGAGAAGCTATACGAATGTCTTGCTCCCTTCTGCAATTGAGGATTTAACAAGAGTATTAACAAATATAATTGTAATATACTTGACCATGAGTGATTGCAACAACTACCTAGAATCCCGACGAGGACAGAGCGCATCAATTTCATCTATAAAGATAACCGATGGCTTCCCAAGTTTTGCATGAGATGATGCTTCAGCAAATGCTTCCCGCAAAATTCTCTCACTTTCACCAGCATGTGCTCTGTGAACACTATGAGGGCTGCAAGTGCACCAGAAAAGAATGGCTACATATCAAAATCCTTCTCATTAAGGAATTCATGGGTGTCAAGTTTCTAATATAAACAATGCAACATCATAACACAAATAAACTCCACTTCAACTACATGATGAACTTATGCCATAGAAACATTTGAAAATTTGCAAAATGTTCCTTCAAGTACTAGAAATCCTAACGCACTAATCATAGCAATTAAACTCCACTGTCCAGTATGGAGTAAAGAATATTTAGTTTCTAATCTTCTTAACAATAGAAAATAAAGCGTGTCCAATGATACTTAGCCTCAACAGTTCTACTTCAAAGTAAAGAACTAAAACACGAAAAACCACTAGCCAAGAACATTACACTTTCTAGTACCTAATAACAATCAAATGTGCTCCACATTCTTGAACAACTGCTCGAACCAAGCTTGTCTGAAATTCCAGAAATACAAAACTGAAAATTTATTATAATTATAAATAGTTAACACTAATTGAGGGAAAAAAAAAAAAAAGTTTTCTTTTTCTCACTTTCCAAATGGTGATCAAGCTAAAACGTAGAAGCATACCTTTCCAGTACCTGGAGGACCATAAAGCAACAAGCCACGAGGCCACTATAAGAAGAACGCAAAGAGTTAATAAACCTATTAATTAATTTTGCTAATAGAAACTATACAGAATCTGTTCATAAGTGCTGCAATATTACTCTGAGGCCAAGCTTTTTAGACTCCTGAGAGTAGAGGAGAGGATACATGATGAGTTCTCGAAGAGCACAGAGGGCCTCTGCATTTCCAGCAATGGCTTCCTCCGCCGTCCACCCTCCGACGGCTGGTGTACTTCCATTGCTGCTGTCCATTGCAAGATTTTCTTGAATTGTTATCTACGGTTCTTCAGATTAGATTTTAAAGGCGCCAGCTTTTGTGATTCCAAGGGTTGGCAGTTCGAAGGTTTTCAACTGAAAATTGAAATTTGGATTGGTGCAGAGATTGATGCACTTGTAGGTCAAAATTAAAGGCGGCGAATTGGTTGTGTTGATGAAAGCCCCTTATCTTGGCGTATTGGCTTATGCGATTAGGGAATTTAGGATTGTGAAATGGCTCACGAACGGCATAAGTTATGAGCCTAAAACATTTGAGTTGGAGCTCGGCTCGGGTTATGAAACGAGCTGGTTCGAGCTCGAAGTAGACCAAGCTCGAGTCAAATTTTGACTTAGCATCTCACGAACGATTCGTGATTCATTTACACTTTTTTACGATTGAATAGTAACTATAGGTTTTTCTTGTAACTCACTACCTTCCATATGAGAATGTAAATCGGGTGTCAGTAGACCACAATGTCTTTGACATACCGTTACTATTTAATAAAATTCTAACATTAATGACTACATCATTGACTATAAACATACATCTACCATATACTTTTTCATATTTTATAATTATCATTTAATTAAAATCATCATATAATAATTAATTTTTTTTGAGTACTAAAAACCTTGTGGTCAAGTGGCATCCAGTGTTTCGGTTCCGGTTAACACTCGCACATGAATGATGGGAGTGGGTTCGATATCCTCCGTGGAGTCAACTGTTGACTCGTAGGATGAGATCGAAAGCATACTACATTGTAACAAGTCAGTAGTACTCAAAAAAATATATATAATAATAATTAATTTAATTGCACATTATATTTTAATTAAATATATATTGAATGTTAGGTTATGTGTGTCAATTGTCAATAGTACTCAAACAAAATTTATGTGTGAATAATACATATATTATTTGTGTATGTATACCAATATATGTGAATATTAGTTTAGTACTACCTCCGTCCCAAAATGGTTGTCTGGTTCGTTTAACGAGGCTTGACTGAAGTAATTTTTAATTTAATTTTTTATAATATTAAGTTTAGCATTAATATATAAAATTTATATATTTAGAAACTACATTAAAAATACTATTAAACACAAAAAATTAAATTTAAAAATAATAAAAAATTACTAAAGAAAATAAGCAAAGAATAAAGAGTTAGTTTGACCAATGAATAGTAAATATGACAGGTAAAATGGAACAGAGTGAGTATTTTATATATATATATATATATATATATATATATATATATATATATAATTATTGTGTACATATTTTTTTGTAAATAAACATTTCATGAAAATTATTTACATTACTATTAAACAAAAATATAAGTTATTTCTCTTTATAAGTTATTAAACGAATATTTATTATATAAACTTATTATTCTGTCTATGAATAAACCAGGAACAAATTTGATCCAACGGCCAATAACACCCAATGTCATCAACCAATGAAATCAATCGATCGAGCAGCTCAGGAAAACGCAAGATCATATCCAAAGTCATGCAGTGCATGATGATTATGAGTATTGCTACCCATAATTCTCGGCGGTTTTGCCTCCGACGGATCAAATATTCCGGCGGCCGGCGCCGCCGTTCCGTTCATAGCAAGAAACGTGGAAGTATTGACCGCCGCCGCCATGATACTCTCCGCCTGAGCCACAACGTTTTTCTTGAGCTCATCCATGGCGTCTCTCAGCTGCTCCAGCTCCGGCAGCCGGAGCTCGCTCACCGGAGCTTCCCACCAGCACCGCCGCCGCCTCTCCTTCCTCATCTCATCCAGCGCCTCCCCCCGCTTCCTCTCGATCTCCGTCTCCGCCGTCATCTGCGTCAGCTGCAGGTTCATCTCCCGCACGGCGGCGCTCCGGTGCGCCTCCACCAGGTGGACGGTGGCGTTGGCGGCGGCGCCGCCGGGGACGGCGGCGGAGTGGTGGCTCCGGGGGACGAGGAACCGGTCGATGATGGGGTCCACGTTCGGGTGGCCGAAAGAAAACACTTTTGCTGCCGGCGAAAAGACGATGATCGCCACCTCGACCCCACAAAGAATACACAATTCGCTCGCTTTCTTGAACAGCCCGGAACGGCGTTTCGAGAAGGTGACTTGAAGGTGGTTCTTGATCTCTATTTTCTCGATCTTGATCTTTTGTCTCCCCATGCTTGGCCTCTTTGCCATGGCCAAAAACCTTCAATTAACTTCTCTTTTGAGACAAAATCAAAGTAAAAGAGTATATGGAACCAATTAAGTCATACAATTGAGGAATTGAGTTGTGTGGGGGAGAGAAGTGAAGTATTTATAGGGGTTGAGATGAGACAACTCTTGCATCAGTTAAAAGATTTAATTTTCCTATTGATTGAATTGATAGTTTGTATATAACTTTTGGTTATTTTTTATTCCCTAATAAATCTTGAATCTCGATTTACCAACCATGGAAAATATGTTATCTTACTACTATCTACACATTTTGTTAAAGAATAACGTCTTTATATATATATATATATATATATATATATATATATATATATATATATATATATATATATATATATATATATATATATATATATATATATATATAAAACAAATACGTCGGTGGCTCGGTGCACAAGGATCCAAGTTCGACTCTTAGTGGGAGCGGCATAATAATCTTCTTAATTTGACCGGCTAATCAACTATGAATAGTATATGTTGGTGAAGTTTATCCAGTACACACCTTCAAATAGTAATTGTAAGTTTCCTTCGTCACTACAAAAAATTAAAAATAAAAATAAAGAACATCAGGGCACCTATTTTTTGCTCATAGTTCAATGTTTGCAACATCTATCTCCAACAAGTCATTGCTAGAAAATTCTAAATTTCTCACCATCATAAAGTGGTTGGAAACTGTTTAGAGTTTCGGGTTAATAATTTTAGATTTCTGACGATCAAAAAGTGATTAGAGTTTCGGGTCAAAATGGTATATAATTTTTATTTTCCAACTAGTTAGTTTGACGGGTGGTTAGACACGTTGAAAATTTTTATAAAAAAAAAATAAAAATATAATTTGGCCACTTAAAAAGTGGTTGAAAAAGTTATTTGATGGTTGTGAGTATTGTATAACATGCACATATTCATTTTTCTTCTCCCATCTCCAAAAAATTGAGTCCCCACCACCCCGACCCGACACAGTATTTAAGAGGATGTAAATTACAGTAACTCATCAGTGACTCAACAGACAATATCAAATGCTTGTGCGCACAAGGGATCTGCCCACTTTAAGCATAATCCCACACTGTCATTATCGAGTTTCAAACATTGATATATTCTCCCAAATACTACATATTATTGAACCAGTAAGTTAAGCCTATGCGTACACATATATTCATTTTTGGTTTGTGGTTTGGAGGTTAATGCTTCCTTTTTGTAACAGTAACATACATCATCAGATCTAATTATTACTTGCTTGGTAATAATAGTAAAACATTATCATTTCATGTAACATGTTCATGAAAATTAAGGTTAAGATTTGTAATAAATAATATAAAGGTATCCTAGTTTTGCATTGAATTCGTAGGTTACAACTTACAAGAGCCATGTTTATTACTCATTAAATCATCATCTATGATTTAGTATTAGTATTAGTGACTAATAATATATACCCATCATCATATATAACTTTCTTCCCAAAAGTTATCATCATATATAACTTATTATCTAAAAACATAATAAGTGTGAATGAAAGTTATACCTTTTATTTATGTCCGTTTTTTTCGTTAAGTTTTTTTTTTTTTGTATATTATGCTATAAAAGTTGTACTTTATAATATATTAGACAAATGTACCTCTGCCGCTATAACTTTCGTTATCTTTTCCACTATTCTTACCGTGCACATGCATCCACTATATATTTTCTTAGTTTCTTCAATAATAATAATATATACACATTATATATATTGGAGTTATATGTTAGTTATTTCCTAAAATATAAATATAAAATTTATAAAAATATTATTATTATTATTATTATTATTATTATTATTATTATTATTATTATTATTATTAAGCATGAACATTGCATATAACATTTAATAATTACTAAGGTCAACTCAGGTAAGAATAATGTTCTTATCTTCCAATCATTAAAAATGAGATTTCCAAACTTCCCATATTATTGAATATTGAGTAATTTATGAAATAGAAATGCTACTAAAATAAGTCAAAAATAAATACCATGAGAGCAGTTATTAGACAATTGTTCCCTTCTAACACGTTTGATCAACGGAATGAATAAAGAATTAATATTATCCTTAAAAGAATTATTTTATATAAATTTATCACCTATGTATATGCAGTAACGCACTTAGAAAAATTATCTCATCTTATCTATATGTATATAACAACGCATTTAGACCAAAGGTCTTATGATCGAACAACATAGTTATGGTTTTTCAAATGAGAAGTGACAGGTTCGGACCCTAGTGGAGTACTAAAAAAAAAGACAACGTCATTTGGAAAGTAGCCTTTGAATAAGGTCAATCGGAGCTTAGCTAATGTACCCACTATGCCCAATGCTTATATCGTGGACTAGAGTTTATATAATAAGATGGACCCCAATACAAGTACTTTTTTAGTATACCGTGAAATCCTTTTTAATGTATTTACATTACACGAAAAATGAACAAATGTAAAAATATAATGAACTTATAAAAATTAATATGCAATATATTAAAAATAGGAGTGTATACAAATCTACCTTACAAAGTGAACCTTATAATTTACCACTGTGCCTTTGAAAAAACTATTAGACATAAGTGAAACTTGGTTAAATTAGTCACATTTCACAAGATATAGATAATAATGCACTAAGAAGAAAAAAAATGATCTGATTCTAAGGAAATTATACCATGGACTAAGGTCTACATTGCATTGTAGATCCTGGTCAAAAAATAACCTTCAAATTTTGTATCTATAGTTGACACATTATGTACTTACAGTTGACAATTTATGTACATATACCTATCATATTATGTGTCAGTAATTATCAAATTATTGACTTACATGTACAGAAACAATTAACTGTATGTACAAAATGTGTTAACTGAAGATACAAAATTTGTGTATCAAGATTTACAATGCAATATAAACCCTCGTACATGGTATAACAATTGTCTATTCTATCATTTGGTCAAAAGGCACCCAATGAGGATCAAGTCATGTTACACATTGTTGAAAGTAGATCAAAACATAAAAGAATATAATGCTTTCTATTAATGTGAGGTCCAAGGTAATGTATGTCATACAGAACTACAGAAGTGCATGATTTACAACAAAGGAAAATAATAAATGGACTTCAAGGGAGTAAAACTCCTGCTATGTGTATCGATTGTATATTGATATAGAAAGAGAGTAATAAAAATTGTGGCCCACTCTTTTTCTTATAAACAAATCAAAACATGCCACGTAAGCAGGAGTAAAAAATAGAGTATAATACGTGTAGTATTACTCGAACTCCTAATTCAAGGATTAGTTGATGGAAGCAAAAAGCAAAGATGAATTTGTTCCCCCAAAGCCAAAAGAGTTGGACAAAGCAGCCTTAACATTCATATGCTTTGATGTTGTCAATGGCATGAACTCACCAGTAAATATGGGGTCGGGTTTTTTAAGGTTAAGCGTCAGAGGCGTGATTCCCTGCAATAAAAACAACAGCGCAGCAGTCAATTTAGAACAGAGGATACCTCTCATACCGATACTTGTAACTGCAGAAAGATCGAACAGTTTCAGAAATCCGGCTTTGAAACTGCCCTATTTAGTTAAAACGCAACAAAAGTGTCGTTTACATGGTGTATCGTCAACACAGCAAAAATAGCTTCTACAGCCCCGGCTGCTCCAAGGAGATGGCCAGTTGCGCCCTGATGTTTTGGCACAAAATAAGAAAGAACCGAGATGATGAATATGGAAATAATGTATCTCGACTTCTCTGGAATTAGGTTGAGGAAAATATAAAAATTCTTTTAGTAATGTAATGAATATTTGGAGATTAGATCACGATCTAGGTTTCTACAGCTATAGTCATAATCATTTGTGGTCGTTTGACATGCAATAAAAGGCACGAGTAGTTGCAGGACTTTGTTGATCGCAAACGCCCAACTCTAAGCTTACCTTCGTCGAGGAAAAGGCCAGAGCACCTGATGCTGCATGATCTGAAAATACGCATTGAATTGCATTAGCTTCCACAGCATCACCTGAGAAAGAGTGAAATTCGACTTAGTAAAGAATGACTCCAAAATTTCATTTATGAATAATTCGTGATATCTAATAATTTTTACCCAAAAGTGTGGATGTTGCGTGTGCATTTATGTAATCCACTTGGCTAGGATGAAGACCGGACTGCAAAACGTAGTAACAAACTACAGAGAATTAGTCGAAGAATAGAATAAAATCACCACAACACCATCAGAAATGAAAGGTAGAGTATAGATACAATATAGCCACCAATTACAATGCGGGGAGGTTATATTCTGTCTACCTTACTTTTCTCGTCAAAGCAATCTACGACAACCTAAATGAAAATATAAAATATCTGCCAATTTGAGTCCTTATTTAGAGGGGAAAAAAAAAGGTAACCTGCTCATAGCCCGTCATAGGCAACATTGAATAATGACATGAAACTCATAATTTTCTACATTATGTAAGAAGTAAATCTCAATGCCTCGCTAAAGGCAACATTGAATAATGACATGAAACTCATAATTTTCTACATTATGTAAGAAGTAAATCTCAATGCCTCGCTAACTCACCTGGTTTAGAGCACGTGTCATGGCCAAAATAGCACCTCTTCCACTGAAATGCGGTTGAGTGATGTGATATGCATCACCTGAAGAAGTTAGTTGGTCATGTCAAACGAAAACCTGAAAAAAAAAATTGGAAAAAGGCATAGTAGGGTAATCAAGCATGCAAAAGTGTAAATCAAAAACATACCCGAGGTTCCATAACCACGAAGCTCAGCATATATCTTAGCACCTCGCTTTTTAGCATGCTCTAATTCCTTTGGAAATGAAATCAAACATGTGAGATCAAAAAGGGCATATGGCTCTAGCTTAAAACGATTAGAGCTTTTCCCCTTTATGTATGCAATACTATTATAAATAACACTACTTCACTTGATTAATGCAGGAAAGAGGCAGGACTCCAAATGCTTATTACAAACTAAAACAGACTTTTTTAAAAAAAAAAAAAAAAAAAACTTCTGATCAAAATGCATGTGAGTAAAAACTAACCTCTAACACAAAAATACCACAACCTTCACCAATGCTGCAATTCAATAATGCAAAAGATTCATCAGAGAGAGATAATTCAGAAGGGCTGCCTCGATAAGTTGAAATACCACTTACACAAATCCATCACGGTCACAATCAAATGGCCTTGAAGCTTGTTGTGGTGCAGTATTATACTTGGTAGTCAATGCTCTTGACCTGCAATTAGAAAGACAGCTTTGTATATAGAAAAATATATCAAGAGGCGGGGGGGGGGGGTTGGGGGAGACCCCAACCATGCAGGATTGCCAAGTGATTGCCAAGAGAACATATGCAGGATTCTAAACATGGTGTATGTAGAACAGAATCAAATGCAGTCATGCTTATGATTAAGCAGTGAAGTATGATTTTTGTTTTAAAGTTAAAAAAGAGCAGACTTATGCTATACGGGAAAGATATTAGGGTGACGAGACCTAAGCTAGTTTAAGACTCCCTCCTCTACCCATCACTGATTTAGATAACTACTTCTGAAATTGTGATCGGGAATTGCGGCAATAAAACTCAAAGAGCACCAAATTCGGTAACTACCCTTATTATTTAAGATATATAAAAGAATGTATATCAAAAAATGAATACCAGAAACTAGTTATAAAAGTAGAGCATTACCTACAAAACCCTGCAATAGATAGAGCATCAATGCTGGCTTCGGTCCCTCCAGCAACCATGACATCTGCATCACCAAATTGGATCATCCTAGCAGCATCCCCAACTGAATGTGCCCCCGTGGCACAAGCTGTCACTGCAGCATGGTTTGGTCCCTAAATTCAAATAAGACTAGAATATACAACTATACAAAACTAGAATGTCCTCCTCCTGACCAAAAATAATGTTACAGTGATATCACAGCAAAAATACATAACATGATGTCCTAGACAGTATGACAAGGAGAATGTGACTCGTATCTTCAAAAGCTTTTACTCAACTTTGATATAATATGCAACTGATGTGATTTGCATACCTGAAATCCGTACTTCATGCTCACATGACCTGAAGCCATGTTGATCAGTATCCGTGGGATGAAAAATGGACTAATCCGACGTAAATTCTGTAATCACAAAGTAAATTGTTACCTGTATAATACTGATTTTTTTGTTGTTGTATATTTACTGGTTACATTCAGTTTATGCGGTTATGCCGGAGGATATGACTTTAATATGTCTATGACCCAGTTTGGATAAACAACTTTAACAAGTATTTTTATGGTAAATGCATTTAGAACAAGCTCCATAAGTAAGCTTAACGGGCTTGGCATATCAATTGGCTTCTGGAAAACTGTTTTTCAGGTCTAATTTTGATAAGCTCCTTAGATGACTTGCAGTATTATGCACAATACAACTATGCAAAATCCATATGCCATTTTTATGAATCTACCTAAACACAGTATAAAATGACTATTATAGCAGTAGATTAGCATGAATGCACGAAGAAAAAAAAAAAAAACTCATTCAAACTGGGCATACATGTATTGCAAAAAGAACCAAGTTTACTCGTTCAAACTGGGCACCACATGTATTGCAAAAAGGACCAACTTAAAATAAGGAAGCACGATTTGCCATCAACTAACCTTCTCGCAGATCATTTTGGATGCATCCATAACATCAACGATGCTTCCAATTCCAGCACCTATAGACACTCCCTGATGCAATTATGCTTAGGATCCGCAAAAAGCAAGAGAAAATCACATTTTGACATCAAGGCATAGATAAATACATACTGTTCGTTCCTTCTCATCCAAGGTGGATGGTATCCAATTAGCATCCTTGAGGGCTTCATCAGTAGCACATAGTGCATACCCTATAAACCTTGAAATTGACCTATGCTCCTGCAAAACTATACTATGAGCAGCACTGCCTTATATTAATGTGACCTACTATTCCTCATTCAAAAGAATTAACTAGATCTTGACTACAAACCCCTTCTTATAAATAAGAGAAAACTACGGCTTAAGTCTTGGTCAAACTTATAAGTGTAGCACCTACCTAAATCAGATTTATGAGTTAAAGACTTTAAGCAAAGGGAAGCATTGTGTTAACCATTGGGTAATTATAAAAGGAACAAGCATCAAAACACTTCTGCAGAGCAATACTTTGGAATTGAGCCACAAGTCATTCTGGAATTCCCCCGCGTTAGTTCCACAAGGCACTGTTGCAGCGACTTTTGATGTCAGTTGTTCAAATGCCCGCAACTGAACTTCTCTATCAAATCCATTCATCTTCAAATCATCAAGAGTTATTGCTCTTACACCACATTCTCCTTGTATTAGTCGCTTCCATGTAGTTTTGACCCCACACCCAAGTGGAGTCACCATGCCAACACCTGCCAACAACAACAACAAAAACAAAAACAACCAAAAAAAAAAAATCCTTTATCACCATCCACCTGCTCTTTCCAGCTGAAGTAATTAAGAAAAGTTGAAAACAACAATTTTATGCAAAATTTGTTATCATTACTCAACCCTTGGTTCAACAATAACAAATATTACCATATTCATTGTACTGTTGTTACAACAATAGTTACACCACGGACCATGTATTTCTTAAGCATAATATGAATGTTCATTCTTAGCATATTGAATGTTCATTTTTCATTGGAAGAATTTTTATTTTTTATTTTTGCTTACTGAAGGTTCATTTTTGGTTTACTACCAAAAAATTATATTGTGAACATGATACAAAAATTATATACCTTCAATTAACACATTTTGTACTTACAATTAACACTTCCTATACATGTATTTCTTAAGCATAATATGATGGCTACAAGTAGAAACTATCAACTAAACTACAATAGAGAATGTGTCAACTAAACTACAAATACAGAATCTATTTTTGGACAAAGGTAGACCTGGTCCATGGTATAATTTGCCGCAATTCGCACACATCAAAATCAGAACTAGGGGCACAACAGCGAAAGATAATAAATACCAGTGACAACAACTCTTCGAGAAGGTAAAAATGGCGGCGGGTCAAAAACGTCCGAGGAGCAGGACCGGAGAAACTGGCGGCGGGAAAGGAGGAGTCTGAAGCAGTTTCCCCTCGTCATTGCCGCAGAGCAGAGGGCGGCGAGGGACACTGCTACTGAAGCAAGCCGCAATTGACTCCGCCAAAAATGAAGATTCGTGGATATCATAGACCTGAAGAGTATCGATAATCAACGTAGGGGCTGAGCGTGGTAGTGAGCGGCATCTGGAAAGAGTGTTGCAGAGAGAAGAAGTTGGAGTAATGTTCGTTATTTTGGCCGCGCCCAGGGAGGGAATGAAGGGAAGAAAATGGAGTGCGATGGAAATTACGGATATTTGTCATGTTTTATACTTTTATAGTTCCTTTTCTTTTTTTCACCTCGTAATTACTGCATGAAGGTGGTGTTACTATCATTAAGAAAACTAGTATTTTCACCCGTGCGTTGCACGGAATGAATTTGTTATAATATTTTAATAAATATTTGAATTGATATACAATTATATAAATTATAACATCGAATATGAGTATGAATAAGTGTATAAATGTAGTTATAGTATGAGTCTTCCTTGCATGCAATAAATATCACAAAAATTCAGTGTTCTAAAATAAGTGTATAAATGCAATAGGTAGATAATTTACATTATTGCATCATATTCATTAATTTAATTACTTGTCGGTTAGTTATTGCAAGATCTTGAGTTACACTTATATTTTGATATTCAGTAAGTATAACTATATCAAAGAAAATTTTACATGGGAGTAATGGGATAATCAGTTGAGTAATTGTTGGTTGACCATAGAGCGTTGTGTTGGAGGAAAAAGATGATATATAGTGAAGATATATCATCTTCTTCCTTCAACATGTTGATATTCTCTGGACAAATAACTGTTGGAAAAAAAATTAGCATAAAATGGCATTTTACTGGCAATATTGTGGTACAAATATATGTGGGGTCCACTTTCGATTTCGGTCGGGTCAAAGTGGATTCGTGTTCTTCATAGTTAGACGAAAAGATTGATATATTGTACGCTCAAAACTGATAATGGGTGAATGAGAAATTGGTTCTCAAAGTTGACCCATTTGAGTTAGAAAAATATAGAGAAAAACCTTTCAAGTAAATTTTGTCCCACATTGGTTTGAGAAGTGGTTTGCACCACTACTTATACAAGAGTTTTTCTAAGGCTTATTAAATTGTATAGCATAGGAAAAAAAATATATTTTATTACGAATTCTATTTGAATTTACAATTGTATTAGGGATAGGAATTGTATTACCATATTTTACAATATTACGCAGACCAAAATATTATAGGTCTGTTTTGGGCGGGAAGTTAAAACTGAGGATATTGTTTTTATTAATAGTATAGATTGCATTGCAGAGAAATATATATACTGAATTATTACCATTGGTAATTCTAG
>CP025650.1:21777969-21798199 GCA_003576665.1 Ipomoea trifida
AATGCAGTCATGCTTATGATTGAGCAGTGAAGTATGATTTTTGTTTTCAAGTTAAAAAAGAGCAGACTTATGCTATATGCGAAAGATATTAGGGTGGCGAGACCTAAGCTAGTTTAAGACCCCCTCCCCTGCCCATCACTGGTTTAGATAACTAGTTCTGAAATTGTGATCAGGAATTGCGGCAATAAAACTCAAAGAGCACCAAATTCGGTAACTACCCTTATTATTTAAGATATATAAAAGAATGTATATCAAAAAATGAATACCAGAAACTAGTTATAAAAGTAGAGAATTACCTACAAAACCCTGCAATAGATAGAGCATCAATGCTGGCTTCGGTCCCTCCAGCAACCATGACATCTGCATCACCAAATTGGATCATCCTAGCAGCATCCCCAACTGAATGTGCCCCCGTGGCACAAGCTGTCACTGCAGCATGGTTTGGTCCCTAAATTCAAATAAGACTAGAATATACAACTATACAAAACTAGAATGTACTCCTCCTGACCAAAAATAATGTTACAGTGATATCACAGCAAAAATACATAACATGATGTCCTAGACAGTATGACAAGGAGAATCTCGTATCTTCAAAAGCTTTTACTCAACCTTGATATAATATGCAACTGATGTGATTTGCATACCTGAAATCCGTACTTCATGCTCACATGACCTGAAGCCATGTTGATCAGTATCCGCGGGATGAAAAATGGACTAATCCGACGTAAATTCTGTAATCACAAAGTAAATTGTTACCTGTATAATACTGATTTTTTTTCTTTTTTGTATATTTACTGGTTATATTCAGTTTATGCGGTTATGCCCGAGGATATGACTTTAATATGTCTATGACCGAGTTTGGATAAACAACTTTAACAAGTATGCATATGGTAAATGCATTTAGAACAAGCTCCATAAGTTTAAACGGGCTTGGTATATCAATTGGCTTCTGGAAAACTGTTATTCAGCTCTAATTTTGATAAGCTCCTTAGATGACTTGCAGTATTATGCACAATACAACTTTGCAAAACCCATATGCCCTTTTTTATGAATCTACCTAAACACAGTATAAAATGACTCCAAGTATTATAGCAGTAGATTAGCATGAATACACGGAAAAAAAAAACTCATTCAAACTGGACATACATGTATTGCAAAACGAACCAACTTTACTTGTTCAAACTGGGCACACATGTATTGCAAAAAAAAAAACAACTTAAAATAAGGAAGCATGATCTGCCATCAACTAACCTTCTCGCAGATCATTTTGGATGCATCCATAACATCAACGATGCTTCCAATTCCAGCACCTATAGACACTCCCTGATGCAACTATGCTTAGGATCCGCATAAAGCAAGAGAAAATCACATTTTGACATCAAGGCATAGATAAATACATACTGTTCGTTCCTTCTCTTCCAAGGTGGATGGTATCCAATTAGCATCCTTTAGGGCTTCATCAGTAGCACATAGTGCATACCCTATAAACCTTGAAATTGACCTATGCTCCTGCAAAACTATACTATTAGCAGCACTGCCTTATATTAAATTAACTAGTTATTGATTACAAACCCCTTCTAAATAAGAGAGTTATTTCTCAAGTCTTGATTAAACTTCTAACTGTAGCACCTACCTAAATCAGATTTATGAGTTAAGACTTTAAGCGAAGGGAAGCATTGTGTTAACCATTGGGTGATTATAAAAAGAACAAGCATCAAAACACTTCTGCAGAGCAATACTTTGGAATTGAGCCACAACTCATCCTGGAATTCCCCCGGGTTAGTTCCGCAAGGCACTGTTGCAGCGACTTTTGATGTCAGTTGTTCAAACGCCCGCAACTGAACTTCTCTATCAAATCCATTCATCTTCAAATCATCAAGAGTTATTGCTCTTACACCACATTCTCCTTGTATTAGTCGCTCCCATGTAGTTTTGACCCCACAGCCAAGTGGAGTCACCATGCCAACACCTGCCAACAAAACCAAAATATGAAAAAAAAATAATAATAATAATAATAATAATAATAATAATAATAATTAATCCTTTATCACCATCCACCTGCTCTTTCCAGCTGAAGTAATTAAGAAAAGTTGAAAACAACAATTTTATGCAAAATTTGATATCATTACTCAACCCTTGGTTCAACAATAACAAATATTAACATATTCATTGTGCCCTTGTTACAACAATCATTATATCACGGACTATGGTCCATCTTACAAGATGGACCATTGACCCAAGATTCATTATTATTTATTAGTACATGAATGTTCATTCTTAGCATATTGAATGTTCATTTTTCAGAATTTTTTTTATTTTTTTATTTTTATTTTTATTTTTGCATACTAAGGCTCATTTTTGGTTTACTACCAAAAAAATGATCTTTCACACATTAAGGGGGTGTTTGGTAAATAGTTGTTAGTTGATTGAATTAGTGGATTTGACTAACTGATAACATTAGCCGATTCTAGAAAGATGTTTGGTAAATTAGCTATTAGCTAATAGTTGATTACATACAAAATGACTTTCTCAAAAAACTTATCGAAAAAATTGCTTTAAACAGCTTTTTGAATTTTAACATTTTGGAGCAATAAGCTGTTACAAAAAGCTTATTAATCAAACAGAATGTTTAACCCAGTCAAACAACTGATAGTGATCAAATAATTTAAAATTGACAGATAAGCTAACTATGTTAGCAAATAGGCCTAAAAATGTACATTCAGCATACTAGAAATAGTCTTTAATGGACATTCAGTATGCTAAAAGTGAAAATGACCCATATTGCAATATGTACCATGGTGATAGTATAATTTGCCTTGTTACAACTGTTAGAGCAGAATTCAGTATTAGGTCAATTTAGAAAACCCCTCCGCTCGGGCTTAAACACTTGGCAATTCGCACACAGCAAAATCAGAAGTAGGAGCACAACAAGGAAAGATAATAAATACCAGTGACAACAACTCGTCGGGAAGGTAAAAATGGCGGCGGGTCAAAAGCGTCCGAGGAGCAGGGCCGGAGAAACTGCCGGCGGGAAAAGACGAGTCTGAACCAGCTTCCCCTCGTCATTGCCGCAGAGCAGAGGGCGGCGAGGGACACTGCTACTGAAGCCGCAATTGATTCCGCCAACAATGAAGATTCGTGGATATCATAGAGCTGGAGAGTATCAATAATCAACGTAGGGGCTGAGCGTGGTAGTGAACGGCATCTGGAAAGAGTGTTGCAGAGAGAAGAAGTTGGAGTGATGTTCGTTATTTTGGCCGCGCCCAGGGAGGGGGAATGAAGGGAAGAAAATGGAGTGCTATGGAAATTACGGATATTTGTCATGTTTTATTGTTGTTTTTTTTTTTTTTAATGAAAAAAATTTTCACCTTGTAATTACTACATGAAGATGGTGTTACTATCATTATGCATAGAATAAATGATACCTAATTCGGGTCAAAATATGCAGTTCAAGTGTTCAACAAAGGTTATATCTATATAGGATTAAGAATTACACATTACTTTATATCTCAATTAATCGCATTTCAACATTTATTTCATTAGCTGAAATGTAATTGATAAACTCGAATAATAATCAAACAGAGTAAACTCGAATGATAATCAAATAGAGTTTACTGATTGGATCCTCTCATAGTTTTAAAGTCATAAAGAAATGTAATTTATTAGGATACCAAGTTACATGATATCATGATTAGTAGACATGTACGGAGTAATTGATAAACATACCAAGTTAAGTGATATCACGATTAGTTAAAATGTAATTGACTAGCATACCAATTACGTGATATCACAATTAGTTTTTTTTTTGAAATCATATCACAATTAGTTTAAATGCAATTGATTATGTTCATTTCTGAATGATAAATTGTAGACACGTGAGACAAGATCTAGACAATCACAATGTATAGTGAGCTCGTAAGTTGTTAAGTCAACATAATTTTTCAAAACTATCCTGTAAGAGTGGGTAAGATAGCTAGAAGTAAATCAACCAGTTTCCACTAATATAAAAATCATTACACTGGAAACTACATGTTGGTAGTCCTTTTTTTGTCTTTTGATACAGAATAGATGAAAAAAGAAAGACTAAAAATTGGGCAATGTCACACCCACAATATCAGCAAAAAGAATTGGGCCTAACTGCCTAAGCCCTCCGGAGGACTCTCAAGAGCATTTGAACCATAATGAGAGTGATCATGTTGGTAGTTCTTTGATTCACTAACACTGCAAGTTACCAACTGAAACTAGGTGGTCTTAGATTTCTTCTTTTTAGGCTTTCCAGCAGATGCTGCAATGTATTCTTCTGCATCAATCTTCTCCCTAGATCTTTGCTGTCCAAATTCCTTTGCCTTTTTCTGCAAAAAAGCAATATTGTGATGGTAGATCACCAAAAGATACTTGCATACGTGCACCAATTTTATTCCATCTACCATATACGCGTTGCGATGAATGTATAGAACAAATTCTTAATTACCTTCAAAGACACAGTTATGGCCGCTACATCATTTTTGTCGTCACCAGCACCACCAGCATTCTGTCTTGCAGGTTCCTATAGAGAAGAAGAGGAGCAAATATGCAGTGACTTTAGTGTAAATATAGGCAAGAAAAGGAGTTCCTGAACATGAGACACCAAAGATCAAACCTCGGGTGGAACAAAAGCTGCTTCCCGTTTTCTCTTGTTTTCAGAAGTCTTCTCTGCCTGTTTCTCCTGCTTCTCTTGCCATTTCTTAGCTAATTTCTTATTGTCACTCAGGAAGTATTCACCGCTTTCAAGTTGTAAATCAACCTAAATCCATGCAGAAAATAAGTAGACAGAATGGCAAATTAAATCTATTAATATTTTCCAAGAAAACGAGACAAGACAAAGCTATGATAATGGAAGACGAACAGTATAACTGCAATGCCACATAGCCAACATCGGATTTACTATAATTACAGTTGAATCCACTGGCAATCAAATTAGACATACAATCTCACCTTACTAGGCGGTTGTGGTGGAGGGAATGGTGTATAAGGTTTCTTCTCTTTGCTTTTAGGTTTCTTTTGTTTAACATTCTTCCTGAAAATGACAGCAAAAAAGTAGGAAAGGAACACGTAAAAAGACAGTTCATAGATATACAAAAACTTTAAAGAAGCCCATAAAATTCCATACTTCTTAAACTGCGGGAGAAACCGATCCCAATTTTCATTCGCCAGTGATGGATCTTTTGCCAGTTCTCTCTTCATCATGAGGATCTACAATGGGGAGAAGAAAAGAAAAAGATAATCAGGTTTCCCATTAATTACTTTTTTGGTCCAGCTGGAGCTTCTTGAAGAAAGGCATTTTTGACGAGTCTCAAACTGTCGAGCTTTTTGAAAAGAAGGCTTTTTGCTTCTTATTTAGTGTTATTACAGAACAGTCTCTCTCTTTTCTTTTCTTTTTTTAAGATTCTTTTTCTTTTTTTAAGGCAAAAAACTGAACAGTCTTTTTTTAGTGTTCACTGAAGGGGTGATTTTCGAAGTGAATAGTAAGCTACAATAAGTTGTGGGTCAATCAAGCACAACAACAATCGAGAAAAAAAAAAATGTAATGCACAGCATCACATATATGCTAGTATATTCACCTTAATATGGAACAATGGATGCATTTTATTCAGTATGCAATCCTCTACGATTCTCCTCAGTTGTTTTAGCCCTTTAAATGAACCCATTGCAGCAACTGTGTTTCCCTGCTCATTTTCCCGGCAAAGAGAATTTAGGTCAAGCCGTAATACTTTGAGAAAAGCAGATATATAAGTGAGCAATAAAAAGAAATGCAATTCCAAATTGCAAGCTAGGAAACAGAAGAAAGTGTGGGCAATACACATCAACCAAAATAGAATATGTATAACAAAAGATAACCTGGACAAGAATATAACAGCCGGTGACAATTTCCAAGGCCTGCATCAAACAGAAACAGTTGACTCTCTATTAAAGTTAAAGCTTAAAATCATTACATAATGCGTATCATAACCAAAGTAAATGCAGAGTTCAATGTAGTGAGAAATAGTATTACTAAAATAGACAACTTTATCCTAAAGTAATTGTCACCAAATAAATTACTCCATATATTTTGATTTTTCGTGAGTTTTCAAGCAATGATGTTATTTGAAAATGCATTGTACTCATTTATTATCTTGACAACGGCCTTTTTATTGTCATTTGCATTTCACTCCCTTCTAAACTAAGCTATCAAATTCTCCAAACTAGAATTTGGGATAAAATGGAGTATACTGACTAGGAGTAAGAGGGTTTCATCTTCTCCACAAGTACTTTCCCATGTTCCACGTTAATTTGTATCATTGTTTCCATTCTCTTAAATTCCTATTCCTCATTAACAAGCCATGATAATAGGCATATTTCCCAAGAGTAGGAAGTTACTTTATCCTATATTCCATAGGTGAAAGAACATAATTAATTGGTGACTCAACATATTGCCAAATTAAATTACTTACACTTCTATAAAAGTTATTCCTAAATCACAAAATGTCCCAATTTAAGATCATATGAGACAGGAAATTGATATTTTCTGGTGAAATTTTGGCTGGAAATTTCACCAGTAGTTGCAATATGCTAAATGAATCAAAATATATGTTGTTCCTAGAAACAAATTGATTTGTTTTGTGAAAATTACTCTTTATTATCAGGATCACAAACCTTCAAAGTGGAAGAATTGGCACCCAAAAGAAGCTGCCTCCGTTTAACAAACCGCTCCTGCAAAAGGATTCAAGTTTAACAATGTTGGGATACTTTATCACAAGTTACATCATATACATAAAAGCATCCCATGCGACAAAATTTTTTAGTGGATATTATTCACTCAAAATGGAAGTTGTCCACAGACCAAAACTCCAGAAAAATGAGTACTTAATTTCAAGTCAATTTAGCAATATGTACCTTGTTGCGGATCATGTTACCAATCTTGATGATGTCACATTGCATCTCATCATTCAGAATTTTAATTGCCTAGAAAATAACACAACAGTTGTGGTTTAAACAAAAGTTGAAAGAAAATCTAAACAGAAAACCACATTGGAGCCATCAGAATACCATCCATATAATTCAATTAAGCGGCTCTGAGTAACATCATAAATGCTGAGAAACATCAACTTTAAAAAAAAAATGCAAACCTGGCGTGCAGGAACACTTCTTGACAGAAGTTTAATGAGATCTCTAGCTTTAACTATAATATAGGGATCCCTCGTTTTCCTAGTTGTCGAAACTGTCATGGATCCTTCAACCTGACCATTAAAAGCAAATGGCAGGTAACTACCACATAAACAGATTAACATGCTACTAAAGCTATGTAAAAGCTTATTTGTGCTCAAAAATAAATCATCAAGTGTATCAAAGTAACGAAATTTATATAATCATCCAGGTCACTTGGAATTCCCAGAAATGTAGCAGTACAAAAATAAACATACAATGTCATTGCCCAGTAAACAACATGAATGTTCCAGAGCTAAATAGTAAATATTTCTACATAACCATACAATTCCTATTACCACAGCTACCTAATCATGAAACCTACTGAAATACAGTAAACTAACATAAATTCTAACTTCCAAAACACAATCCTAGAAGGAAATCTGTGTGTAAGTATCTCTAGGCATATTTGAATCCAATTGGATTTTATTAACAATAGAAAATTCAGCAAATTCAGCTAGCTCTCTGAAGTTAAACACCACTCCAATAATAAAACTCACCAAATTCAGCTCACATGCGATTCCATGCTCTTTGAGTGCACCTTTGACCTCAGGCCAGCACTGTTGCAAGTACTTCTCTGCACATACCAACTCAAAATTCAATCCCACAGCGTTCAAACTTCAAAATACCAAATACGTACACACAAAACAGGGGGCAGATTGTGGAGCCACTCACCTATGTACTGAGGGAAGAGAGTGGAGAAAGAGCTTACTTCAAGCATGCCACTTTCATTCCAGGAAGGATCGAACTTCTCAACCTTCCAGTGGTCAATGCTCGGATCATCCCACGGCTTTGGTTTGTCGTGCTTCCCCTTGTGTTTCTGCTTTCGATTCTTCAACTCTTCCGCCGCCGCCGCCTCCTCCTCCCCGCTATTAACGTTGTTCTCATTCTCCGACATCCTTACAGAGCTCCGGAGATTAGCTTTAATTTTCAATTTTTGGATTATACTTCACCGAGAGGAATTAGGGTCCGAGAGAGACTGAAATTTGGCTCCGACAGAAAATGTAATTAGGGTTAGCTGGGGTTCTGAAACAATGGCCGGCGGTAACCCGTTTCTGTGATAGTACCTGAAATTTAAAAGCCCATAATTTATGGGCTGAATGTGAGATTTGGACTGTGAATTCATGGGCTTAAAGAGATGAAGCATTAGAAAAGAGTTTGAAAAAATAATTTTAAAAAATTACACGAATTCCATTTTATGTATACTAATTTAATTGTTATAATGACAATATAAAAATAAAATATCCATAATCATTTTTATTGTTATTGTTTTTTTTGTTATTGTTATATCATTAAAAGGTTAGAAAATATTTTGACGGAATATAATGTTACTAAAGGTTGTACATAAATGGAAAAAAAATAAAATAAAATTGAAAGATGATAACTTTGAAAATATCTTATTGTACTTGATGGGGGAAGGGCTAAGGCTTGGCACCTAAGGCTCGGAATGGGGAGAGAGATGACCGATGGGAAAGGCTGGTGATGTGGGAGAAAGAGAGGCGAGTTTGAAGGACTCGGAAAGATGGGGAGGCGCACGACGAGGGTCGGACGATGATTGGTCAACAGGTTGTGGATCTGTCTGGCGAGGTTATTTAGTGGACTGCTTTGTAGAACACGTTCAAGGATGAGTTTGAGAATGAAAAGATTATGCTTGGTGGTTCCTTAAGTAATAAGACGGTCCGACTGATCTGGAAGTCGTGGCCGAGGCAAAGAAGGCGCGTGTGAAAGGCGGTTACAAAGTTTCCTAAAAGCTCTTTTGGAAGGTTTAATTTCCTAAGGGCAAAGGCGGCGAGGCGCGGGATTTATGCAAGATATATGGAAGGGAGGCAGGATCATATTAAGAACGTAGCTAGTCAAATGTAATAAGGAAAGAAATCATAATTTGTATATGGTATTTTAGGGTTACCAAATGAAGAAATCATATCCCTCATAACTTGTATAAATAGGGGTGTAAATCCTTGAGAAAGGCCAAGCAATTTATAATACAATGAGGGCCGAAATGCTGCTCTAATTTCATACCAAATACTTAGTTGATTTTCTGGTATTGTTGGCCTGCCGATCGACCATCCGTGGTTGATAAAACCAACATTGGTGCCGTCTGTGGGGATCGATAAGGTGAATGGTACTGTGGGCCAAATTGTTTCTCGAGAAAGGGACTTGCGATAGTAGCTTTCCCGACCCCATTATGGTGATTTACAGGACCGAGCAAGGTCCTTGCTCAGTTTGTACTAACCAATCCGACTTGATGTACCGGACCGAGCAAGGACTTGGTTAGCGACAGTATTTTCTTATCTTCGGGGTCATTCTGACCATCTTAGGTCGGGAAGAACCACCTGACCTTATCAACTAAGAAAACGAAATCTCGTTCCCCTTAATCAAATCCGATCGTGGCAGGAATGAGGGCGTCAGGACCCATAGTACACATGGAGGAATTAGTGAAGCCTCAGCCTCATAAACTTAAACCAACAAACAATATCTGTTATTTTGACTCTATTACAGTGTAGTATCGCCTCCACTGAGGCTCGAACCCACCACCTCCCGTATACAGGGAAGGGTTTGATGCCACTGGACCACACCGATCTGTTATATATTTATATGTATTTGCGGAGACAATCATATTTACCACATCATATGTATTCTAAAAAAAAAGAGCAAGTCATAAATAATCTGGTTAATTAATGAAGACAGATATAAAGTTGTATAGCAATTTATTATATCTATAAGATAAGAAATTTTGATAATGAAGGGCATCCCTGCATGCAATTATATAATGGTAGCGCATTTGAGTCGGTAAGCCGTGAATAAGAACCCTACTAGACCGCATAAAGAAAGACGGTTGTCCAACAAATTCGTAACATGCTGTTAATGGAACCTCTCTGGATTTGTAGTGTTTCTCTAAGGAACTACGTATACTGCAATAAATAATAATTTTGCAAATAAATCCACTTGTGATGAATAAAATGGCCCCTCGAATTGTTGTTCCCTTAGCCACCATTCTCTTCGTTGCCCTTTCTGGGCTCGCCTCTTCGGCCTCCTCCCCATCCCCCTCTCCCTCTCCCCCATCATCCTCACCTTCCTCTTCGCCGTCCGGTGCCCCATCCAAGGCCGCCCCAAACGGTGCCCCGGGTCCCGCACCCACCGCATCATCGCCCGCTAGCTCCGCCCCGATTGCGAGCACCCCGTCATCATCATCATCTCCTTCTGAATCGCCTAATAATGTTGCCGCTAGTCCTGATAATGGCCCCGCTGCTGCCCCGGAGAACGGACCCGCTGCCTCTCCTGAGGACGCACCCGCGTCAGCTCCATCGCCGGAGGATCCCTCATCCCCGCCGTCACCAACGGGCCCCGCGGATGCTCCCGACGACGCTGATTCGCCGGCGGATGCGCCCGAGGAGGACGACTACGGCAGTGAAGACGACGCCGCCTTCAGGGTTTCCACCTCTCCCGTCTTTGGAGTTGCCGCCTTAGCCGCAGCTGGATTCTTCTTCTTCTAATTAAGCTGTGAAAGAAAACTACTTGTGATTAATTAGTTGTTATTATTTGTTAAGCCTGTTCATGCATGTTTCTTGTTTGGTTCTTTCCTCTTTAAGAAAGATGATTATGAAATTGCCAAACATATTTGATTATTGAAATTTGATTTTTTATTCATAAATAATTTGGGTAACACTGTTACAACCTCTCAAAGTCTCAATCCCTAAAACGGGTCAAATCTTTAATTAATGAGTCGACTCTTTGATTAATGAGGCAGATCAGTTGTTATGCCATGAATTCGAGTCCACCTTGCTATGTTCACAATTTCATAACTCTATATTCACAATTTCATAACTCTATATTCATAATTTCATAACCATGTGTTCACAATTTCATAACTCTATATTCACAGTTTTATAATTTCATGTTCACAATTTCATAACTTTATGTTCAATAGTATCAAAACTCATGTTCAACAGTATAACACAATTTTTGAATTTATATAATAAAATTGTGAATATAGAGTTCAAAAGTTGTGAATATTAAGTAATGTAATTTTGTATATATTGAGATCTAAAATTATGAACATAGAGGTCTAAAATTGTGAACATAGAATTCTAAATTTGTGAACATAGACTCGAGTCCACATTGCAACGTGGACACGAGTCCATAGCATAATTTACCGAGTCAGATCATTAATAAAAATTCGACCAGTCTCATAGATTCAAACTTATGAGACGGTCTCAGATTGAAATAAAAATTCGACCAGTCTCATAAATTCTACTTGTTTTCTGTATGCTCTGATATGGTTATTATTTAAGGTTGTAATTCACAAATAATGTTACTTTGGGCAAATAATAATTCAAGGGTCAATTTCATAATATAAAAAAATGTTGAGAAATAATTAGAAACCGTGTTTCTTATTATAAAAAGTGTAAATAAATAGTTTTGAACATGTATTTACTTACTAGTTTTTCTTATGCGAAAAAAATAAGTGCCTAATATTAATATTATATATATTACAAATTTTAATTTATTTATATTTTAAATATTTAAATTATTGTAAATAATAATAATAATAATGTAAAATATTTTTATAAATTTTAATTTATATTTTATAAAATAACTAACAACACATAACTCCAATATATAATGTGTATGTATTATTATTATTGAAGAAAATAAGAAAATATATAGTGGATGCATGTGCATGGTAAATAGTGGAAAAGATAACGGAAGTTATAACGGTAGGGTATGTTTGTCTAATATATTGTAAAGTAAAACTTTTAAAGCATAATGTATAACAAAACTTAACGGGAAAAAACGGACATAAATGAAGGGTATAACCTTCATTCACACTTATTATGTCTTTAGATTATAAGTGCTTCATAATTATAGTATCCGGTGAAGAGTGTGAACGGAGGTTAATTGTTGAAAAGTATAACAAAAAATAACATTGTAACCGATCATTTTGTAATAAAAATATATATGGATTCATATAATACTTTAAATTTATCCATGCAGTGCACGAGTAATTGGAGAATTATTTGCTATAATTCAAGCAAGGAAAACACAGAAAATATAATCGATTCAACCAATTTCATCAATTGTGCTATATAGTATTCGATATTATAATTTATAGAAAAAAGGGTCAATTAAGCCCTCAAACTTTATGCAAAAAATCAATTAGACCCCTGAACTTTTAAAAGTAACAATTAAACATATTAACTTTTGATTTTTGTTCATTTAAACCCAAAAACCGGATGTTTACGTGTAATAGCAAGTAACCTCTTATGTGGCATCATTTGGATTTGCCATGTATACAAACTTAAAAAAATTGAAAAGCATTTATTAAAAATCAAAATAAATAATCTATAATAATTCTATTATAATAATAATAATAATAATAACCTCTTATGTCGCTTGCCGTTTACCACCACCGCTGGTCGGCCGCCGACGACCAGAGAAGAAGGCAGGTTACGCAGCCATGGCCATTCTTCAATTTTTTTTAAAAAAAATATCTTCCCTTCTTCGTCTTCATATTTGGAGACAAAGAAGGAGAGAGGAAGAAGGCAGCCATGGTCGTTAACCTTTTTTTTTTTTTTTATAAATAAAAATCATTCCCTTCGTCGTCTCCATATCTGGAGACGAAGAAGGCAGCCATGGCAGCCGGCCATGGCTGCCTTTGACGGAGAAGTTCTTTTTTTTTTTTTTTTTTTTTTTTTTTTTTTTTTTTTGTAAATTAAAGTTTAATATTATTTTATTAATAAAAATGACCCACATAAGTGGTTACCTGCATTTACAGGTAAACCTCCGATTTTTGGGTTTATATGAACGAAAATCAAAAGTTGATGTGCTTAATTGCTACTTTTAAAAGTTCGGGGGCTTAATTGATTTCTCGTATAAAGTTTGGGGGCTTATTTGACCATTTTCCCTAATTTATATAATAAGTTGAATTTCATTTTTTTGTCCTAAATTTATATATGACAGTGCGCTTTTAGTCCTTTATTTTCACACATTCACTTTTGATCATAGTATTAATGTGGCTAGTACTATCAAAGCGGGCCAGCCCACGCCCACCATGGGCCTAATTCTTGGCCGGTTTTTGTGGGCCTACATATTAAGCCCGCGGGCTAAGGTTCACGTAACCCTAACCTGCCAAGCGGGCCGGCTCACAAACTTTTTTTTTTTTTTTTTTTATATATATCATTTAAAAAGTGTACTGTGAATATATATTCACATTATACTGTGAATATACTGTGAATATATATAATTTATATATTTTTAAAAAATTGGCGGGCTAGCGGGCCCGCGCGATGGTCTTAACGGGTCAGACCTGTTAGGCCCGCTCTTTTGCGGGTCTTCTTTTTTGTAGTCCTAATCCGCCCCACTGCGGGGCGGGTGCAAGCCAACCCGCGAGTTTTGACCCATTTTGACACTACTAATTGTGGCATTACCATTTTTTGGTCCTCCATAAATAAAACAATTTAAATTTCGTCAAATACAAGAGTATTTTAGTCTTCAATTTTGATTTTTTTTTTAAAAATAAACGTTAAAAATATAATGAGTCAACCTATTTTGTATAAAAAAAATCAAAATGTTCTTGACGGAAGACCAAAAACGGTCATGCTACAATAATATTAGAACCAAATGAGGATGTTTTGATAAAAAAAAAAAACTAAAAATGGACTGTCACATATAAATCTATGACAAAAAAATAGAATTAACTCTTTATATAATTGTATGTCGATCCAAATATTCTTAAAATATTATAACAAATTAATTCCGTGCAATGCATGTGCAAAAATACTAGCTAGTAATTTTAATTTAAATATTATATATATGCAGATGATGTCAACTTAAGTAATACTTTAAATATTATTTACGCCGCTCCTGTTAAATATATAGTAGTTATTAAAATGGAATGCATCAAAAATGTAATTAAAAAAAAAAACCGAAATTGCATTACATAATACGAAGTAATTAATTAATTTAAACCCGGTTTCAAAAAAAAAAAAAATTAATTTAAACCCTAGAAGCCTTGCTCCTCAAGCAAATAATAAAGTCTCTATTTTGAGCCCGAAATTTCTTAAGAATTCCGAATCCCTACGAGCGCGTCAACTGTCTTTCCAACTATAAAAAGGCGGTTGCCTCTCAAACCCTCATTCTTCCCCCTATCTCGCTCCCCTCTAGCAGCGTTCTTCCTTTGGGAGCCTGTGAGGTCAGAAACATTCTATTTGTTCATAAATTTAAGGTTTTTTTTGGTTGATTTCTGTTGTATGCGGCGTTGTGTTTTTTGTGTGAGTCTGTGAACTTAGAAACATTTGTTTGTTGATATAAAAAAAAACGATTTAAGAGCTTTTTAGTTGATTTTTGTTATATGCGGCGTCGTGTGTTCTTTGTGTGAGCCTGTGAACTTAGAAACATTTGTTTGTTGATATAAAAATAAGGTTTTAAGGGTTCTTTTAGTTGATTTTTGTTATATGCGGCGTCTTGTGTTGTTCATAAAAAACAAAGAGTTTTTAGGGTTTTTTGGGTTAATTTTTGTTATGTGCGGCTGTGGTGCAAAGTTGCAATCTTCGACAGTAAGAAAAGCCAGAAAAGGTTTGATTTTTTATTTGTTTTTGTTTATCCCATTTTGTCTTTTGGCTTTGTAGGGTTTGTTTACCCTAATTTGCTAATCCAAATATTTAAAATATTATAACAAATTTATTCCGTGCAATGTATGGGCGAAAATAGGCGAAAATACTACTACTTTAAATATTATTTGCGCTGTTAAATATATAGTATTAAATATTATTTGTGCTGTTAAATATATAGTAATTATTAAAATGGAATACATAAAAAATGTAATAAAAAAATCGAAATTGCATTACGAAGTAATTAATTAATTTTAAACCCTAGGAGCCTTGCCCCTCAAGCAAATAATGAAGTCTCCATTCTGAGCCCGAAATTTCTTAAGAATTCCGAATTCCTACGAGAGTGTCAACTGTCTTTCCAACTATAAATAGGTGGTACACTTGCCTCTCAAAATCTCATTCTCTCCCCTATCTCCCCTCTAGCAGCGTTCTTCCTTTGGGAGCAGGTTTGTTCATAAATTTAAGGGTTTTTTTTGATTGATTTCTGTTGTACGCGGCATTGTGTGTTCTTCGTATGAGACTGTGAATTGAACTTAGAAATAGGTGGCGTGCGTTCTTCGTGAACTTAGAAACTTTTGTTTGTTGATATAAAAAAAAGGGTTTTAAGGATTTTTTTTAGTTGATTTTTGATTCTTGTGTTCTTTCTGTGTTGTTTATACGAAAACAAAGGGTTTTTGGGGTTGTACTCTTGCACTTGCCCTAGTCTTTAGGGTTAAGGTTTCCGTCTTTAAAGTTTGGGATTCGGAGTATTGGAAACTAGGGTTTTTGAAGGCCTAATTTGTAGCAGCTCTTCTTCAATTCAATTTGTTCTCAGGTCTCTTTAAGATCAGAAATTTACTGCATCTTGTGTTTGCGTACGGTTAAGGTTTTTGTCTTTAAAGTTTGGGATTCGGAGTATTGGAAACTAGGGTTTTTGAAGCCCTAATTTGTAGCAGCTATTCTTTAATTTGTTCTCAGGTCTCTTTAAGATCAGAAATTTAGTGCACCTTGTGTTTACGCACCACCTTAATTACATGTTTTTTGATGCAGAGATGGCAGTGATCCCCTCTACCGAGGCTGTGGCGAATCTCTTTTCTCAGCAGTATTACACCATTCTTCATATTAAGCCCGAGGAAAGCTACAGATTCTATGAAAATTCAAGTGTGGCAACCTGGGATGATGCCAAGAATGCTGTGACAACACTTGATGTAAGTATCAATTTTTACTATTCTATTCTCTTTTTCCTGAATGTAGGTTGCCTGTTTCTTGAAACTTTTAATGTTGCCTTGTTTGTGTGTAAATTTCTTTTTTTTGGGGTCAATTTTCATGTTTTAGGGAATTCGCGAGATGATCATGGCTTCCGATTTTAAGGGCTGTCTGATTGAAGTGGAAGATGTTCACTCCCAAGATTCCTTACAAGGAAGCATTCTTGTTGTGGTTACTGGTCTTGCCACCGGGGAAGACAATTCGCAGAGAAAATTTAGCCAAACGTTTGTTCTTGCTAAACATAATACTGGTTTCTTTGTCATAAATGATATTTTGAGGTTTTTGGATGACAAAGAACCAAAATCTACATTGGTTGCTGATTCAGGTAGTTCTATATGTATATATTTAGTTCCATACATATATTGATAAACTAGTCTATATATAGTACATATTAATTGGATGTTGCATATATGTTGTTGCATTCATAGAAACATTAAATAATGTCTCTTCAGAACCAGTTCGAGTTTCGGTTGATATCGGCATACAAGTAGACGAATTATCTGCTGCTGATGGGAAGAGTGTGTCTATAGATTCAATTGATGCTAAAGTAACAACTGTAGAAATTGCAGAAACTCGACGACCTAAGCAAACAGTTTCTGAGGTGGTTGCATCAGACATGAAGGATCTTGCTCCTAAGTCATCTTACTTAGAGATGGTTAGTGTGTTTTTCTTATAGAATTCTATGATTATGGCACATAAAGTTTTTAATTTGTTTATGTAGTCAGCAATCATACTTTGTTTTTCTTGAAGTTGTCAAAAGGGAAAACATCCTCGACCCCTACACCAGCAACCCAGTTTGTCAGGGTGTCTGCTTTGGATGGTCTCTCGGGGCAAGAAAAGGCAAAATTAATTGCTGTTGCACCACAAAGTGGTTCGCCTAAGGCCACGGTTGTGGCTTCCCCTGCCAAAAATGTGACCAAAGACGAAGCTCCTCCAACTCCAACCAAAACTGCTGCAGAGACTATTCCTGCCCGTGAGTGTAAAATCAGTTTTGTTTTTTGTTATGAACATATGCATTGCATATATACAAATTCATTATTGTGGTGTTTATATGGTGGTTTCCAGCAAAGGGAATATACGTTGGGGGATTGCCACCGAATACAACAGTAAATGATCTCATTGATGCTGTCAATGTCAATAAATTTGGTAGAGTCAGACAGGTTGAAGGTGTTCAAGTCATTGTGTTGGAAGACAAATATTGCTATGGATTTGTACACTTCCAATCTGCAGATTCTGCAAAGAAGGCAGTTGAGGTAACTTAAGACCTTGGTTTAGTATTCCTAAGTCATGGTGTCTCAAGTGTATATATACACATATAAATCATCTTTGATTCTTTCAGGCTAAAGCCATCACTGTAAAAGGAAAGCAGGCTTACATTTCTTATAAGAGATTTAGCAGGAATGCAAGAGGTAATAATACACAACCTATTACTTGTGTCAAATATCACTTTGTTTTCTTGATTTTTGTTGTAGAATCAATATATGAATATAAAAAATAGTATAAATTAGCATCTAGACACAATGCACACAAAGCCCACGCGTGATGCAAGCAACGTGAATTGTTAGGATCAAATGCTTACATTAAAAGCTAGAGTGGTGTTGGCACCTAGTAGCGTCTCCCTAATCTCTTTGTTGAAGCATTACATGTTCTAAATCCTAGGACATCAATGCAAAGGTAGCTTTTAGTCAAACTGTCCAAGTCCCACTTTTGTCATTTGATTGTTAATTCAATTTCTTCTTTTGTTGAATTTTTTCATATACATGATTCCCTATACCTTAGAGTTAGTTCCCAAACACTACAATTTCTCGTGCTTTGAATCAACTTTCAGACCACCATCACATTTTTCATAAATAAGGGATGGACTTGTCTTTACTGACTTCAAAATTGACTGCAAACTTATGATATGCAGCTGTTGCAGATGGCAATGGCAACCGAGGCAGGTCTCCATCAAGCCGAGGCAAATCCCACAGCCGAGCTCCATCGTGCAATGGCCATTCTAGCAATGGTGACACCCACCATTCGGACGCAAACCAGTACAACAACAACAATGGACACAAAAGTTCAGATGGAAACGGTGGAGAAGCTGATGATGGGTGGTGTGATCCGAGGAGGAGGAGGAGAAGGGGGAGGGACCAAAGGAGCAATGGAGAGGCACTCCAAGATCACAAAAGTAGCACTGCAGCCACTAGCCAGCAGTAGAGAGATATCTTCTTTTGTGTTGTTTTAAATTCCTTATATTTGTTTGGGTCCATTTGGAACCATTAGGAATATTATATATATTTCCTAATATTACTATCAGCTGATTGCAATTATTGAGTTTTCTTCTTTGACCTAAATTGCCTGTGAGATATGATCATATATTTTCTTATATATTGTGTGTCTATATACAGTATGTGTTTTTATAATAAACGATAATGTATTATAGAAACAAAAATGATATTTTTCTCTGTAGGTTTACCCAGAATGTTTGAGTTATGAGTTATGATCTGGGGTAAATCTATAGAGAAAAATATCATGATAAAGAATTTATATCCACCTGATAATTTTTTCGAGTTATGATCATATATTTTCTTATTATGTGTCCATATATATATGTACATTAGGTGTGTTTATATATGCTACAATACATCTTTTTCTCCTGTTGATTTACCCAGGTGGAAATATATCTTTCCATCTAAATTGTCTGAGTTATGATCTGGGGTAAATCTATAGAGAAAAATATCATGATAAAGAATTTATGTCCACCTGATAATTTTTTCAGAGTTATTATCATATATTTTCTTATTATGTGTCCATATATATATATATATGTATATTAGGTGTGTTTATATATGCTACAATACATCTTTTTCTCCTGTTGATTTACCCCATAAAACATCATGTAAGACATTGAATAATTAGATGGATATAATAAAACTTACACCAGAAATTATTGTAGTCGACTCTGTCTGTACTTTTGTGGTTTTTTTTTTTTTTTTTTGTTTTGTTTTGTTTTTTGTATTTAATTTTGTTTTTGTTTGTTTTTCTCCAAGCTACATGGCAAGATTGATGCAATAACGAGGAAATGTGTATCGTGAAGGGAGGTGTGTAGGAGTACACAAGAATGGGAAATATGCATTGTGGGTGAAAATATGTAGGGAGAAGTTATACGCATGCGCACTATCTATAAATATTTGCAAAAAGGGTCCTCTCTTATTATTAACCCTCTTTACAATTAATCTAGAATTTCTCTCATTATTAGGCCGTTCCCATTAGCCAATTCTGGCACAAAAATTAAGGAAACAAACTTACTCATTATATTTTGAACAAATGGGAAGTAGTACTTTAGCCTGAAATTTTTCTCCTGCAATTTGGAGATTTTGCAGGGTTATGGTGGGCCCCACCATTTAAGGCTTTCTCGCACGCGTGAATATTTTTGTTTTTGTTTTTTTCCTTTTCTTTTTTCCTCCAATCTCATTTTCTCTGTCCTAATCATACCTGCAAAATCCCCTTAAAATCTCATTACTATTGAGGAGGGCCTTAGGCCCTTAGCCATCTCTACAATCAACCTAAAATTACATAATATTATTTAGATTGTACTCAGACAGTGAGAATAATATTTTATCAATACAATTACAAAGTCAAAAAGGCTCTAGAGGACTGTCTTCAATATCGTTATTTCCTATGTATCTTAGATTATCACCATCGCGACCTCAAATCATTTATACTAAAAAACAAATCCACCAGGTTTGTGTTAGATCTGAAATTAAAAAAAAAAAATCATCATATCTATTGTTGGTTTTATGAATTGTACAGTAATTTAATTAAAAAAAAAAGAAGAAGAAAATTGGTAAGGGGTCGTGTAAACATGTGTTATTTTGAGTAGTAAAAGCTTCAAACTGATTAGAAGCCACTATGTGTATTTATATAAGTTAGAGTGATTAATGCCCAAATACGAACTAAATCCTTAAAATCTTTGTGATTAATTACAAATTGATTTATCACAATCGGTAAAGAATTACAAATAATCTATTAAAATATCGTAATTGTTGAGATTTTGGTGCCCGTTGGCCATTAGCTCCTAACTGATGGACATTGCAGGTAAAGAGAACATAACAGCTAAAGAGAAAAGAGATAGAGAGAGAGCAAACATAGAGAGAGGAGTGCTTCATTCC